>CM053590.1:203194042-203213134 GCA_028646515.1 Pseudochirops corinnae | reverse complement strand
ACTAATGTCCAATGTGAAAGTATTTGCAGATCCTGTACTTGATTGCATGCTGCCATGGGAGGGGAGGGGAAAGAGGGAGGGGAGAAAATTTGAAACTCAAGAGATTGTGGAACTGAATCTTGTAAACTAAAAGTAAATAAACAAACCAATTAATTAAAAGAAATATCATCCCACTATAGCCAACATATACGCATGCCTTCTGTCTATCTATACTCCTGCTAATCACCCTAGTTAAGAGTTACAAGTATCATCTTCTTGTGTATCACCTTACTGGATCCTTTGTGTTTTCTCTTTCCTGTTTAACTTTTTACACTTCTCTTGAAAATCAAATATTCTGTTCAGTTCTGGTCTTTCCATCAGGAATGCTTGAAAGTCTTCTATTTCACTGAATATTCATCCTCCCCTTCCCCCAGCCCGAAAGATTATACTGTTTCACTGGGTAGGTGATTCTTGGTTGTAATCCTAGATGCCCTGCTCTCCAGAATATCATATTTCAAGCTCTCTGATCCTTTAATGTAGAAGCTATAAATCCAGTATAATTCTGTCTATGACTCCATAATATTTTAATTGTATCTTCCTGGCTGCTTATAGTACTTTCTCCTTGACTGGAGCTCTGTAATTAATCTATAATATTCCTGGGAGTTTTTGTTTTCAGATCTCTTTCAGGAGGTCATCAGTGGATTCTTTCCATTTCTATTTTACCCTCTGGTTCTAGAATATTAGGGCAGTTTTCCTTGATAATTTCTTGCAATATAATGTCCAGGATCTTTTTTTGAACATGGTTTTCAGGTAGTCAAAAAAAGTTCTTAAATGATCTTTCCTGAATCTATTTTTCTGTTGTTTTTCCAAAAAGACATTTCAAACTTTTATCTATTTTTTCATTCTTTTGATTTTATTGTCTCTTGATGTTTCATGGAGTCATTAGCTTCCACTTACCTGATTCTAATTTTTAGGGGAATTATTTTCTTCATTTACATTTGGCCAATTCTGCTTTTTAAGGAGTTATTTTCTTCAGTGTATTTTTATACATATTTTCCTCTTTTTTTGTGCTTCCTTTACCAAGCTGTTGACTCTTATCCCATGATTCTCTTGTATCACTCCCATTTCTTTTCCTAATTTTCTCTTCCACCTCTCTTATTTCAGTTTTAAAAGCCTTTTTGAACCCTTTCAAGAGGAGTCTGAGACTAATTCACATTTTTTTCAATGCTTCACATGTAGGCATTTTGACACTGTTGCCTTCTTCTGAGTTTACGTTTCAATTTTCCCTGTCATCATAGAAATTTTTTATGGGCAGGTTCTTTTTTTTCCTTTTTGCTCATTTCCCCAGCCTAGTTAGTGACTTTTAACTTTATGTTAAAGTTGGGCTCTGCTCCTGTGGTGAGGTAGGCACTGTCTCAAGATTCTTGCGCAGGGGCACAGGGCCTCACTGCTGGCTGGGTTAAAGTCTGGGGGTCCCAGGCCCCCACAGCCTTGCTGTTGGCTTATTAGGATATGGCTTGCTTGCCCAGGGAAACCTTTCCTGACAGCTTTCTAAGCTATTTTGGGCTCAAAAAATTGTTTCACTCTGTCCTTTTGTTGGTTCTGCTGCTCCAGAATTCATTTTGAGATGTTACTTTATAATTGTCTGGAAGTAAATTTGTTAGACTTCAGGTGAATTCCTGTGTTACTCCACCATTTTGGCTCCACACTTTTAATGTGACATTTTTTTAAAGCATGTGTCTAAACCATAAGCTAGCATTATTTGCAACAGAAACACTCTTGTAAGTTTTCTCAGTAAACAAAGGAATAAGGTAAGGATAACACTTTCCCTACTATCAGACAAAGTTCTAGAAATACTAATGACAGCAACAAGATGAGACAAAACAAACACACAGACATTGACAAAGGAGAGACTAATGTATCTCTATTTTCAGATAACATAACTGTTTACTTAGAAATCCCCAGAAAATACACCAAAGAAACTAATACAACAGGTTCAGTAGCAGGATATAAAACAAATACACAAAAATCATCAGCATTTTTATGCTACGTACACAAAAATCAGCATTTTTATGATATATATAGCAAAAAAAAAAGTGTAGGATGTAATAATGGAAAAAGAAATTCCACTCAAAATAACTTCCAAAACAATCAAACAAATATTTGGGTATATATAAGAAAAATCCCACAGAGGAATCAAATTGTTTACAACACTGAAGATACCAATATCGGTCTTGTTATGACCTTACAGTATCTAGATAAAGAACCAGGATTAAAGAATTCAGGACTATGAATTTAACACTAGTCTGTTCTGCCTGGAAATTTATCCTAAGGGCCACCTTAAAAGTTGTTAACTGAATCTGAGAATAAAAAAGGGGCGGGCGGGGGGGTTGGAGAAAGGGTGCAGGTATAACAAAATTCAAAAATATCATGGAAGGAGGAGGCATGAATCTTTAATAACTAACAACTTTTCTCATCCAATACAGAACCCTATAGTAATGCTGGTGTGCTAACAATGCTCCATACTTAAACAGCTGCAGAGTACTATAGTAAGAGCTGAGTGCTTTCAACTCTAAAACTTTTCCAGGGAATCTGAGATACGTCTTCCATGAGCTTATTCTCATGTGATCAAACATACTAAAACCCTTGACATTTACAGTAACTATATTTCTTAAATCCCTATAGCTAGGTACACTTATGCTAAATAGTCTTGTAGAATCACATTAAAACCTTTCTCATTTTCTCTAGAAATATTAAGAAATAATGCCTCCAGGCTTAACTAAAATCTCACCCTCTACAAAAAGTCCTTCCAAATTTGCCTCAATGTCAGTGCCTTGCCTCTGATGGATCCTGTGCACGTATCTTGTCTCTAAATAACTGTTTTCCCATTTTTCCTCCATTAGACTCTGAGTTATTTAAGAGCATTTTTTTGGCCTTTATTTGTGTCATCAATGCTTGACACAGTTATTGTCACGTAACTTTTAACTTGATTACTGTCTAGAAAGTCATTTCCAAAGTCTTTCTCAAGGAGATAAATTAAGGTTGATGACCAAAATTTAACTGTTGTCTCTACAACATTTTCTCCTCTTCTTTCTGTTACCCCTTGCCAAATGACTGGGGCTAGGGAACTGTGCTCTATATGGCGGCACGCTGGTAAAATGTTAACAATCGGCTCTCTACAAAAAAGCATGCATATAAGTTTATTATAAATTTCATTAATATAAAGAATGTGCCACACAAGATTAACAAATAATAAAATACATAAATTTTAATTATAAATTCCATTTGGCTAATTCATTCTCAAACAATGTTTTATTTATTGTCGCTAAACTTTTGTACTGCAATCTATAGCTGCAGTTCAACCATGATTTGACAAAGGAAATTGCATCTCAAGCTGCTCTTTTGGTAATAAATTTATTGTCATTAAATCAGATGTGTGATCTATTGTTAAACTATTTCTCACCCTCCTATATATTATATTCATTAAACTGAAAACTCTTTCAGCTTCATCATCTCTGATTGTAATAGTGCTAATGAACCTTTTGGTTTTTTGTATAGGAGCAGGAAATGGAACATTGATTCTACATTATTATCCAAAGAATTCTGAAAATTGTTCAAACCAACTTCATATTCATATTTCAAGATTTTACCTAAGTGATACTATTTTTTGCCAGTTATAGATGGTGAAGTTAGTCCTTCATAAAGAGGGTTCTAATAAATCAAAATAAGAACTGTTTTACCAAAATAGTTTTTCTGCATTTTTTTGTAATATTAATATTTGCACACAAATTCACTGAAAATAGGGGTGGAGAAATGAGGCCTCTTTCCTGAGGCAGAGCAGCAGTGCAGTGTGTTGGGAAAAGAAGGGGTGGAAGGGCTCCCTCAGTAAGAGTAGAAAAAAAGAAATAGCCAACAAAATTAAAACAAAACTCCAGATAGACTATTGAACAGAGGTCATCATCCTCAGTCCCCTAGATGATTTCATTTTAAATTCTATGTTTAAAAACTGATGCAAGAGGGGGCACAGCCCAGAGATCTTCCTTTTCCTCTCATCTCATTCATTACATGTACAATAACATATTTCTATTTTCACACCTACTCCTACATTATAGGAGTCACTCACTTGCCCTCATGAAGGTCCAGGGAGGACAGGAGGGAAAGGAGAGTTGGGGCTAGCACCAGAAAGTGAAGGAATCTGGAATTGGCAGGGAAGGAGGATGGGGTTTGACCACCATGATAATAAGGCCAGAGTCTAGGGTAAGATGGAGCATTGGGAAAAGAGACATTACTTCTGTCCAGTAAAAAAAATGCAGATTCATATATTGAGTTATTTCTAGTACCATTCATAAAAAGAGTATTAAATTTATAATTTTTACTAAGTGGAATGTCTTTAAATTTATTTAACTTAATCAAATGTTCAATTCCAGATTCACACTTTCCAGTATCAATTTTTAAATTCCCAAAGCTCTTAGAGTGTGTTTGACTAATTTTTGTGTTCTGAATGTTAGTTGATCTTTACTACAACACAGTTGAAAGTAATGAAAATTCTTCAAGAATGTCAATTATCAAAGCAAGGTCTTGCAAGAAATTAATGTTGCCCAATCTCTTTTGCCAAACCAGGGGGAAAAATGCACAAATAATGCAAGACATATATGCCATAGAGTAGTTGTAGCTACTAATAAACTATACACTGTCCATGTCTGGACTAGTATGCAACAAATTTTGATAATTTCAAGTTCTTTAGCTAGTTTCTAGCCGAGTTTTATTTTCATTAGACTGGTGATCAACAGAATAAATTTTGTCCAGAAATATCTTCAAATTATTGGCTTGTTTTATTTCAGGTATTGAACTGTCTAGTGATCATTTAAACTGTTGATTTAAACAATGCCAAATGATGATTCTGGGAAAATTTTCTAAGAACTTCATAGTTATTCCAGATTCTCGTCTTAGCCTTGTATTAGCACCATCAGAACAAAATATAATTAATTTTACTTTTAAATATGTATTATTAAAGCTGCAGTCATTTAGAGAAAACAATATATTTTCAATATATTACATTTTCACTGTAATGTATATTCAATACATTCTAATTGACACCATTTCTTTTAAAGCAACAAATAACATTATTGGTACAGGAGTTGATTAAACTGTATAATGGCTGTGTTTAACAACCAGCTAACAGAATTCCTAAAAATTCAACCATCAGACCTTGAAAGTGACTAGGAGTCAGGTCCTACACACCAATGCCTATAGTCCATGGAAAGGAAGGCACCCTCTCCACTTCCTGTTGAGAAAAGATTCTAGATATACATTTCCATTGGTAGCTCCATTTAGTCCTAGAGGGAAGTGGTCCAAGAAAGAATGGAATTGTGACTTGGTTCTCAACTACTCTGGAATGTTAACACACACTATATTTTTACATATTGCTTTTCTTCTTCAAGGTTCCAATAAATGTTACCTAAAATTGTCTTAGAAAAGAGAGTCATGTCAGAGGTCATGAGAGACTACCATTTTGGATATCTCTTTCTCATAGCTAGAAATGGTAAGGTCATTATTAGATCAGTGTTAAATTGACCTGGAAAACTTCAGCCAAAAATGCAAAATACAATATTAATATTAATATTTTCCTCTGAAATTCTGAATCTGAGATCATGGTTTTTTAAAGTTGACATGATGGCCAACAAAGTCCACTTGCCCAGCTTTATGTCACTGCATTTCAATATAGAACTCCATGTTATTTTCATTAGTCCTGTTTCCATAACAATATATAGTTTCAAGTTGGAGAGTAATGTCTTCCACATCTCTTCACACCATGTCACACAGTCTAAGGAGCAATGAATTTTAAAAGGTAATCACAAAAACTCAATGAAGAATTTTAAATTGCATTTTTTGCTTAGTTACACTCCAAGTAAGTCAATGAACAAACTATTAAAATCACTGGAGAGTATCTTGTGCTCTTCATCAAAGCCTTCATAACTGAGTTAAAGATATTTTAGCATCAATTGTGCCAAAGAAAAAATTCGGAGAAATTTTAACTGAGTTGATCATAGCAACAGAGTGTATTTAATTTTTGCAAAAGCAGCCTACATCATTATGAAACTCTCAAGAACGAATTCTTTGACCATTACAATACACAAAACAAAATACAAAATGGCCTTCATTCCAGAATAGTCCCCTTCCATTTCTATAGTTACTTTGAGATAGTGGCAGAAAGTGGGACAGATGGTACTTAAGAATAATTGTTTTTTTTAATCAGTATTAAAAAAATGCTCTGAATTACTATTAATTATAGAAATGAAAATTAAAACAACTCTGAGGTACCCCCCAGACCTATAAGATTGACTAATAGGACACAAAAGAACAATGACAAATGTTGGAGGAAATGTGGGAAAATTGAGACACTAATGCACTGTTGAAGTTGTGAACTCATCCAACCATTCTTTATAGCAATCTGGAATTATGCCCAAAGGACCCAGTAATACCACTATGAGGTCTGTATCCCAAAGAGATAAAAAACAAAAAGGAAAAGAACCTAAATGTACAAAAATATTTATAGCAGTTCTTTGAGTGATGGTAAAGAAGGGAAAATGAGGGGATGCCCATCAACTGGAGAATGGCTGAACAAACTGTGGTACATGGTTAGGATGGAATACTACAGTAGTATAAGAAATGATGAGTAGAATGTTCTCAGAAAAACCTGGACTTAGATTAACTGATGCCAAGTTAAATGAGCAGAAACAAGAGAACGATGAACACACTGACACCAATATTTTATGGTGATGACAGCAATATTACGACGACCAACTGTGAATGACTTAGTTACTCTGATCAAGAGTATTACAAAGGACTTATGATGAAACTGCTATTCATCTCCAAAGAAAGAACCAATGGAGTCTGAATGCAGATAGAAGCATAGTTGTTTTTTTTACTTTATTTTTATTGGGGGGTTTGGGTCTGTGTTATCTTTTACAACATGACTAATTTGGAAATATGTTTTTAAACCATTTGTAAACATTAACTCTAAATGTGGAATACTTATGACCAAGTAGATGTACTACTGGAGGCATTAAATCTTAACTAATTTTGCCATTATCACCATAAATTAAACCAGAAGGAAGGAAGTTGTAGACAAATGAAAGGATGGCTCACAAGTTTTATTTTGAGAGACAAGTATAGAAGATGGCAGAGATGGTCTAACCTGTTTCCAAAGGTAAAGAGAAACATTTCATGGGACATTTGGTCAACCTGTATGGCAGTGCCAGTGATAAATATCTGTAAAAATATCATGAAAATAATATCAGTTTATGCACCAAAATCTGTGGCAATGAATAAAGAGCTAGAAAAATTATACCAAGAATTTAATGAGACCCTCAAAAATTAAGTCAATAAGTATCTTGATACACACTGACGTGGAGTATAAAGCTATATATTATGATTAGGAATAGGGAACAAGGGAGGGTAACACTAGTTAATTTTCTTTTTGTTTTCAGTTACAAGTATTTATCAAATGCTTACTATGGATCAGGCACTGTTATATATTAAGAATATAGGGAAAGGCCAAAAGAAAAATAGTCCTTGACCTGAAGGTGCATATATTCTAATGGATGAAACCTACATTCCTCTACTTTCCTATCATTTAGTCCTAGTCCTGTCCAATAAATGAGAGGTTGTTTTTTCTTTTTTCCTACATCTCATCCCTTTTCCCCCCAGAATTTATTTATAGTTTTCAACATTCACATCCACAAGATTTTGAGTTCCAAATTTTCTCCCCATTTTCCCCTTACACCTCACCCCAAGATGCCAAGCATACTGATTACCCTTCCCCCAGTCTGCCCTCTCTTCTATCTCCCCAAACCACCCATTACTCCCTTACCTCTTACTTTCTTGTAGGGCAAGATGGATTTCTAGACCTCATTGCCTGTATATCTTATTTCCCAGTTGCAAATAAAAACAATTTTTAAACATTTGTTTTTAAAGCTTTGAGTTCCAGATTCTCTCCCTTCATCCCTCCTCACCTACCCCACCCCCATAGAGGAGACAAGCAATTCAAATTCAATATAGGCTATACATGTGCAGTTATACAAGACATTTCCATAGTATTCATATTGTGAAAGACTAACTATATTTCCCTCTATGTTATCCTGACCCCCCTTTATTCTATTTTCTATTGACCCTGTCCCTTTTCAAAAAGCGTTTGCTTCTGACTATCTCCCCCAATCTGCTCTCCCTTCTAACATTCCCCCTCTTATCTCCTTCCCCCATTTTCCTGTAGGGTAAGATACAACTGAGTGTGTATGTTATTCCCTCCTTGAGCCAAATCCAATGAGAGTAAGGTTAACTCATTCCCTGTCACCTCCTTGCTCTTTGTAACTGCTTTCTCTTGCCTCTTTTATGTAGGATAATTTACCCTATTCTATCTCTCCCTTTATCCTTCTCCCAATATATTCCTCTCTCACCCTGTAATTTATTTATTTTTTGCTTTTTTTTTTTTTTGGAGGGGGAAAGACAGGGCAATTGGGGTTAAGTGACTTGCCCAAAGTCACACCACTAGTAAGTGTTAAGTGTCTGAGGTCACATTTGAACTCAGGTCCTCCTGACTCCAGGGCAGGTGCTCTATTCATGGTGCCACCTAGCCACCCCTAATTTTATTTTTTAGATGTTATCCCTTAATATTCAACCTACCCTGTGCCCTCTATCTGTTTATACATATGCCCATACACACACACACACACACACACACACACATACATATACACATGTTCCCTTCAACTATCCTAATACTGAGAAAAGTCTCGTGAGTTACAAATATTGTCTTTCCATGTAGGAATGTCAATAGTTCCACTCTAATAAGTTCCTTATGATCTCTTTCCTGTTTACCTTTTCATGCGTCTCTTGATTATTGTATTTGAAAGTCAAATTTTCTGTTCAGCTCTGTTCTTTTCATCAAGAATGCTTGAAAGTCCTCTATTTCATTGAATGTCCATATTTTCCTCTGAAGTATTATACTCAGTTTTTCTGGGTAGGTGATTCTTGGTTTTAATCCTAGCTCCTTTGAGCTCTGGAGTATCATATCCCAAGCCCTTTGATCCCTTAATGTAGAAGCTGCTAGATCTTGTGTTATCCTGATTGTATTTCCACAATACTCAAACTGTTTCTTCCTGATTGCTTGTAAT
The DNA here is from genome assembly GCA_028646515.1 of Pseudochirops corinnae. Lineage (NCBI taxonomy): Eukaryota > Metazoa > Chordata > Mammalia > Diprotodontia > Pseudocheiridae > Pseudochirops > Pseudochirops corinnae. Next base: position 203,203,982 of record CM053590.1, on the reverse strand, counting down.
ATTTTCTCCTTAGTCTGGGAACTCTGGAATTTGGCTATAATATTCCTAGAAGTTTTCTTTTTGGGATCTTTTTCAAAAGGCAATTGGTGTATTCTTTCAATTTCTATTTTACCCTCTGGTTCTAGAATATCAGAGCAGTTTTCCTTGATAATTTATTGAAAGATGATGTCTAGGCTCTTTTTTTGATCATGGCTTTCAGGTAGTTCAATAATTTAAAAATGATCTCTCCTGGATTTATTTTCCAGGTCAGTTGTTTTTCCTATGAGATATTTCACACTATCTTCAATTTTTTTCATTCTTTTGAATATGTTTTATAATATCTTTATTTTTTATAAAGTATTAGCTTCCATTTGCTCCATTTGAATTTTGAAGGAATATTTTCTTCAGGGAGCTTTTGGACCTCCTTTTCCATTTGGCCAATTCTGCTTTTTAAGGCATTCTCCTCATTGACTTTTTGGACCTCTTTTGCCATTTGAGTTACTCTACTTTTTAATGTGTTATTGTCTTCAGTTTCTCTTGGGGTGTCCTTCAGTAAGCTATTGACTTGTTTTTCATGATTTTCTTGGTTCACTCTCATTTCTCTTCCCAATTTTTCCTCTACTTCTCTTACTTGATTTTCAAAGTCCTTTTTGAGCTCCTCCATGGCCTGTGACCAATTCATATTTTTCTTGGAGGCTTTTGATGAAGGAGTTTTGACTTTGTTTTCTTCTTCTAATTGTATGATTTGTTCTTTGTCACCAAAGAAAGATTCTATAGTCTGATTCTTTTTTCCCTCTCTTTGCTCATTTTCCCAGCCAATTACTTGACTTTTAAGCTCTTTGACAAAGTAGTACTCCGCTTCCAATGTGGAAAGCACTCTGTCCTAAATTTCTGGGGTTTTGTGCAGCTGTTGTCAGAGCTACTTCTGGACACCCATAAGTTTTCAGTTCTTCTAACGTGATACAATCAAAGGAGAGGTGTCTGCTCCTCTCCTGGCCCATCAAGTGCTTTTCAAGCTTTTTTCTGCTTCAGAACTATGAGGAAGACTCCTTCTCCACAGCCACCTCAAGCACTGACATACCAGTGCTCCTCCTCACCTCAGGACCACCACCCAAGACTGCAACCCAGATCCAAGCAGAACAAAGCAAGAGAATATTGCCTCAGCACCAGAAAAGAGATCCCTCCAATTACCTTCTGATCAGCTGCTTCATCCCCCCACCATCTGGGGACCGGGAGCTCTAGAAGCAGTTGCTGCTGCTGCTGCTGTTGCCACCTACCACTGCGGCTACCTCCACTGCCCCAGGGCAGGGGCCAGACTACGCTCTTCTCTCACCCAGGTCCAACAGAGTTCCCCACTAACCTTTTACTTTGTCTTTGGTATTTGTGGGTTGAGTAGTTTGGACACAGCCACAGCTGCCAGTGATTCAGTCCCCGGGAGAGGGAGGTGCCAGTGGGACAGCACTCCACTTCCAGACTGGTGAAACAGACCCTTTCTGTTGGCCTGCCAGGCTGTCTTCAGCTGGAGACATGTTTCTCTCTGCCATTTTGTGGGTTCTGCAGCTCGAATTGTTTAAAGTCATTTTTTACAGGAATTCGGAGGTGTTTGGAGGACAAGCTCAAGCAAGTTCCTGCTTTTACTCAGCCATCTTGGCTCTGCCCCTGCCCACCCTTGTTAATCTTCTTGATATGGTCACCAAAGGTAACACCAGTTTTGAATATAAACTCATTTATCAAATCTTATGAAGAAAGAATCTTTAAAGATTATGAGTATACTTCCCTCATGAAAAAAGAGAGAAGCAGTGTAGGTTAAAACCAGTTTAATGAAAACTTGTCAAGAGACTTAACTAAGCAGACACTTGAGAATGGAACTGGAAGTAAGACAACAAACAGATGAAAACTAGGAAAGATTTCTAAAAGACATTTTCTGACACTCTTTTCACCACCAAGGAAAGTGAACAGTCCCATGCATGTTTACAGAGGAGGTAGAAATGACCCTGAAGAAAGCAAGAAAAAGCAGTTGAGCTAGAACAGATATACACTCAGGAAAGACATTAGTGCTGGAGTGTGTCTCCATACAAGTGTGACAGCAACAAAAAGATAATACAATACTCAGGGTATCTGAAGGAAGGCAATATACAAAAGGCATGGAAAAAATCTCATCCTTTATTACTACCCCCAAAAGGCACAAAGAACACCAGCAATTACCAACCTGTAAACCCACTCTCCATTTGGGAGCTAGATGGCTCAGTGGATAGAGTACTAGGCCTGGAGTCAGGAAGATAGGAGCTTAAATCCAATCTCAGACACTTACTAGCTGTGTGACTCTGGGCATCTTAACACCCATGGACTCCCTCCACACAAAAAAAGGAAGAAAAGAAAAAAAAAATTCTTTGACGCTCCACTAACTTCAGTCTCTAGAATCTTTAGCTCCCTCTTCTCCAGGACCACAGGGTTTACAGGAGATAATAAAGGAACATGCGGGTTTCTATTCAAGAAAGAGTCCCAAATTATCATCTCTCTGGCCACTTCAACTATGATTTTCTCCACATTCAATCTTGGCTTTTAAAAGCCAAGTACAAGACTACTGAGGAAACAATTACTCTTAATATGGTGACAATGCACCAATGAGTACTCTGGACAAAATGAATTCACCATGTACCAAAGAAACACCATAAAAGCCAGAATAAAAGTTTCCTGTGTCATTGTTATTCATCTTGACAAGGCACAAATCAGTGAAGGAAATCTCCCAAGAGGCCTTACAGCCCTTTATACCAAATAACTTTGTAAAGGGCTATTCTCCCCCAAAATAAAAAGGTCTTTACCTTATAATGAATGAATGATACCTCTTAATCTTTCCAGCAATAGTTTTATTTTTAAAGAAGGAAACTTTCTAACCCAAATGATTCTCTAATTAACAAAATTCCAGGAAGTATAGGGATGATATTCTCAGATAGGATGCCAAAATTCTGGACAGTCTGCTCTCAGGATAAGGGTTCTTAAATTATTGCCTCTTGGCACACCTTCTCTTCCTCCACTTTTGAAATCAGAAATTCTCCTAAAAGTTCCATGTGTTTTCACAACAGCATAAAAGGCAAAAGACAGCTGAGGCAGTGAAAGGAAGGGGTCAGGAAGGTGTGACAGTCGTCCTTTGTATGTCTGGGACCCTTTGGAAGCCTGGAGAATGAGGGGGTTTCCTGCATAATACTGAGTTACTGAATTGGAGATCATTTATGATGGTGGTTTTTATTTTCCTTTTATTTTTGAAAAAACACACACAAAATATGTATAAATAGGGAAGTGTTTACCTTTTCCCTAGTAAACCTAAGTGGTTTCCTCCTGTTTAATCTATTAATCTTGAAAATCTCATCCTGTCTTTGAAATCAATTTTAAACAAAAGGTCTGTGGTTTCAGATTTCTGTTTAAATATAAGGATGCAACTCCAATCTGGTGAGGAAAAAACAAGTTAGCAGCTGTGGGTAGGTTTCCAGGAGGTTCAATCAAGAAGGAAGATGGAATGAAACAGATTGTAAACCTTTCATTTGTAGTTAAGGAAGTAGTTGGGGTAGTAAAAGAGAAGAAGCCAATGCTCTTGATACATTTGGCTACTTATAGAAATCTGGGATACCTTAATTCTGATTCATAAATTCATGCTTGTTGGAAATCATAATATTGCAATGTTTTAACATTATATGAATAAATGGTAAAACATAAAGAAAGGGCGTGGTGTATCAAACACAATCAGAGTCGATTTTTCCAAGTAATACTGAAAATCAAGAATACTTCTATCATTGCAAATTTTTGTGAAGATTAAAGGACATTTATCATTTTTGTTTAGGTTGTTACTTTGCTTCCTTTGATTTGTAACTGCATCCTCTAAATTTAGTTTTTTTAAAAAATTTGTATCTAATGAAAACCTCTATCTACAGATAAAATGTGGTCTAATTTAAATAATGCTTTAAGGTTTATGATATGCTTTATATGCATTACCTCATTTTATCATTACAAGAATCCTGTGAGATAGATGGTGTTATTATCCCCAGTTAAAGATGTGGAAAATGAGACTCTGAAAGGCAAAGGGACTAGCTGAGGATAGTTAGCAACTCAACTATCTGAGGCAAGATTCAAACATATCTCTTCCTAATTCTAATTCCAGTGTTCTCAGTTCAAAACAATTAAAAAATTTAAATTATATCCTTTTATAATGAACACAATAAGAAAAACAATTCAAACTTCTAGTTAAGACTGCAATGTGAATGGTTTGGGGAAGACACAGATCACCTGAGAAATATATGTTGAATTTATGAATGAATATAAATGGATGAATGAATGAAAAAGCATTAATCAAGCCCTGATTACATCAAAGAACTGTACTAAACCCTGGGACTACAAATAGAAAATGATAACCATCTCTGTGCTCAAAGAGATCACATCCTAATAGAGGAAAAGAACACATATTGGAGATTTCAACAGCAAGTCAGATGAAAGGCCCCTGTAGGCCTTCAAGTACAAAGACAGTGGTAATGTATCTTCTTTAACGTCAATTCCATTGGTTTAAAAAACCCATTTCTGATGCTAAACCATTAGAAAGCACAAAGGGCTTTGACAATGAGAACCAGAATTCTCTTTTTCTGGGTCTTCGGTAGCTGTGGCCACTGAGGAAGTAGGGATGGAGAACCTGCACAGGTTGCCAAGTCCTGCTTCCTGGACAATGGTGGGGAGGTGGGAGGGAGAAAGGATCAGAAGCAGAGCCTGTGGAGTGCACCGCTATTCCCCTGGGATTGTGGGGCTTCTGAGTTATCTCCATTTGAGCCTGAAGAAAAGTGGGTCTAAAGTCAAGGCAGTGGCAGTGGCTTGATTCACTTTGAACACATGCCTTATTTCTGTCTTTTACTCAAGGTGTCTTACTGCTTTATCTAGGCTGGCTGGCCTGGCCCACTACTGTTGGCTGATAGTTGGTAATGGTGAGGAGAAGAGACCTCTTCTCCCCAAAGACTACTCCCCTAGATGATGGCTTCAGAGTCCACATTAAAGCAGTGCTGATGATCTTGTTGGCATTACTATTCTTAGGACTCTTGGGTTTACCTGTCCAGCTCTGGTGGTAGTTGGTGTTGGTGGTGATAGGGATGATGGATCTCTCCTCTCCAAGCAATGCTCCTCTCAATAATGGCAACAAGGGTCAAATTAATGATAAAGAAGGGTGACAAGTGAAATCCAAAACCAAAGAGAAACAAACACAGCTAAGTTCCTCCATCCCATAAAGCAGAGGTCTCCAACTTTTTAATCATAGCCCCAATTAGTAAAATATTATTGAGCATACACTCCCAATATGTATAAATTTAATTACAAATTATACATACTATAATAACTATGAATAGTATAAGTTACCCAAAAGACAGAAATTTTTTTTTGCTTTTTGTTTTTGGAGGGTGGAATGCAGGACAATTGGGGTTAATTAACTTGCCCAAGGTCACACAGTAAGTGTTAAGTGTCTAAGGCTGAATTTGGACTCAGGTCTTCCTGACTCCAGGGCCAGTGCTCTATTCACTGAGCCACCTAACCACCCCAAAAAACAGAAATTTTTAAAATAAGATCAATATGAAATAATACTTGATCTCAAAGTCAAGAAGAATGGCTAGAATTTATTGAGTAGGGGAGTGATATGTTCAAAAGTACACTTCAGGAAATTCTCTTTGGTAGCCTTGTGAAGGATAGATTAAAGGAGGGAGAGACAAGGCAGGGGGACCACTTAAGAGGACACCGTAATAGTCTAGATGAGAGATAAAAAGGGCTTAGACTAGAACGAAGGCTGCCAAAATACAGTGGAGGCGTGAGATTCAAGATGTGGAGGCAAAAAAGATAAGAATGGCCATAATCTGATGCATAGAGTTACACAAAGGAGTCAAAAATGATGGTGGGGTTGTGAATATGGGTGACTACCAAGGATGGCAGTGTCCCTAACATAGGCAGATAGATAGAAGGCACAGAGGACAGAATGCTGGTCCTAGAGTCAGGAAGACTCAAACCAGGCCTCAGATACTTACTAGCTGGGTGACCCTGGGCAAGTTGCTTAACCCTGTTTGCCTCAGTTTTCTCATCTGTAAAATAAGCTAGAGAAGGAAATGACAAATCACTCAAATATCTTTGCCAAGAAAGCCCTAAACGTGGTCACCAAGAGTCAGACATGGCTGAACTAACTGAATCACAGTGCCCTTAACAGAAATGGGGAAGCTGGTAAGAGAAATGTGCTGGGGAGAAGAACAAAGCAGTATCTGTGCCGCAGGTCACAACATAGCCATGCCTATTCATCTTCTGAGACTCATTGTGCTTCACCCAAAATGAAAAGGGATGGGATACACAACTGCTGTGCAATGCAAAGTCCATCAAAGTGATCCAGGAAGCAGGAGATATGTATGTGGGAAGAGTGCATGGGGAATTTCCTCCCCGTGCCACCATTGTGGTGGGTCCAATCTCCAATCCCAATGAGGCCGCTCCACCAGACCAACACTGAAAAAGGAAAGAGGCTGGAAACTTGAACAGGAGAAGGAAGAAGAGTGGGGGTATTATTAGGGGATATCGGTTAAGTATGATTGCATTGGAGACTGGACTATCGCCAATCTTGGGAAGGGTGGAATTCAATTCATCTTCTCAACTGCAGACTGATTTTATTTTACACACCCTGGTGTCAGACCAATGTCACTCTGGAGACCACAGCCACGAAGGCCAACCCAAGAATATGCCTCCTGGTAGAGCCAGGGCAAGCAATCAAGGGATCTCCTAGGAGAGCAATCTAAAGCCAGCAGCAACTTTGCTAGATCTACTTCAGGACTAAAACCTAGAGATCAGGCTTCCAAGTAAGCAAATGCACATCCTAGACATGAAGCTAGAGTGACCTGGGTCAGCCCTCTAAGAACCAAGTTATCCTGAGGCACACCTCTGAAAACCGACTGTTCTGAGAAAGTAACAAGACCAGCTCAATCCACTGAGGAATCCTCAAGACTGAAGGAAGCTGCAGACTGTGAGCATGAGGGCAGCCTGGCACCACTGCCGCATCCAGCTCCCAGCAGCAAGACAGGACTGAGATCTCAGGCCAAAGCTCTGGAAGAAAGTAGAGCTTGGAACCATTGTAGATGACTGGCAAACAACCTCCAAGCTGTAGAATGTAACCAAGATAATCAATGACGACAAATGATGACACCCTAATCCCTCTTTTCTTCAAGGGATCTTTCCCTCTGGGGAATTTAAAAGTGACTCCTTTCCACTCCAGTCTATGAACACTGATTCACTACTACGTGGCAGGACAAACTGAGTGACACCCAAAGGTCCCTGTCCAGGGCTCTGAGTTTATAACTAAAGCATGAAAGTCATAGTTCTGCTACTCAGTTAATACCATTCAGGCTCTATTATTACCTCAGGCTCATCATTGCCTTGCTGAATATTTCTGTTCAATACAAGAGGAATTATGTAGAAAAAGTTATCCAAAATCACAAGCACGCCTTCAACACACTATTATTGTTTTAAAGTAACCTATTTTGAAGTAACCAATCTTTTTTTAATGTTAAAAAAAAGATAAAAATACCACCACCCAGAAAATATATAATTTAATGGTCTATTCTATTAAGACAATAAAAGGCAAATTCCATTCACTTCCATATTTCCATAGTATGTTGGCACTAGAGAATACATACATGTAGTACGTCATCTAAAATTCATCTATGAAGATGTCATTTTACATGTTGTAATAAAGTTCCCACATTCTAGTCTTCTCCCTGACTTACTACAATATTGATAAATTTTCAGGGTTTTTTGTTGACATTGTCGTGCATCCGTAAATAAGAGCTGGAAAAAGTATAAGGTGATAGTTTAACACATTAAATGTACCAGGAATTCTACCCTAATACCACTTACTGCAATAAAATACTGTGATATCTCTGTGCAAACGTAACCATGGATTGTAATTTATATGCACATGATATTTTAATATCCTGTGCAAATGTGGAATTCACAAAAATAAACGCACCAACATTACCATCTGTTCCTTTATTATTCTCATTAATTTTTCTTGTTTGTATAACCATACTTCCATACCTTTGTCAAATAGTCTTAATTATGACGGCGTTACAACATTTTACTTATAACAGGGCACTGAAGTTGGGAGCACTGTTCAGCAGACATCACAAAACACAGCATTTTCTATCACGTTCACTTTATTCACACATTCAGTAAGCATTTATTAAATGCCTTCTGTGCCAACTACGATGATAAGTACCAGTATTCTTCACAAGATTATTTAAATGATTCCATTATCTAATCAAAGTCACCAATGTCCTCTTAACTATCAAATTTGAAGGTCTTTTATTAATATTCACTCTTTATAATCCCTCTCTAGAATTTCAATCAATCAACAAGGATCTGTGAAGTATTTACTATGCACTGGTGGCCACCATCCTGGGAGATGGGAAGACACGGACAAAGAATGACTCTACTCTCAAAAACCTCACATTCTATTTTCAGAGATAACATGTACATATAGAAGTTTATACAGAACAAATACAAAATAAATACCAGGGAGTTATGTAAGAAGGGCACTAACAACTGAAGGAATCAAAAATGGTTTCATGCGGGTTACTCTTGAGCCGTATCCTGAAAGAAGAGAAAGATTGTGTATGGTAGAGATGAGGAGCGGAGTGTATGCTAGGGTATGGGCACAGGGACACAGAAACGTAGAGTGCAGTATGCGAAGAACAGAGGATAATTGGGCTAAACTGTAGAAGGCACAAAGAGTAATAATGTCAAATGAGACAGGAGAAAGGCGTGCTTACTGAGCAGGGGAGTGACGTGATCAGACCTACATTTAAGGAAAATAATTTTGTCAGTTTTGTGAAAAATGGATTAGAGAGTAGAACTGAGTAAGGAAGACCAATTACACAGATCCCTTCCACATCACAGGGATTAGGGTCATGGCACCCCTGAGATCTGGAGAGTTTACATAAAATTTTTGGTCTTCTCTTCAAAGTACTCAAGAAGAAATAAGAAATTTTTTCTTTTTCTTCTATGGGATATTTACAGAACCGTAATGTAAAACTTGGGTTGAAATTATATAATATCACACATGCATTTTATACATTTCTGAGTTTCTAAACTTTTTCCATATTGTCTGCTGACCTTTGCATGTCATCTGTGGCTTCTGCAAAATTCCCCAAAAATTTCCATTTAAGTTCTTATGCCAAGCTGTGATATAACAAAATAATGAGGAAAATCACAATGTAGAAGGGATGTAGTAGTAATAAGCTGCTGAAATAATCTAGGCAAGAGATGACAAGGGCCTGAACTAAGCTATGAGAGTATTAGAAAAGGTTGGATATGAGAGATGCTGTCGAAGTAGAAATGGCAAAATTTGGCAACTGAGTGGATATAAAGAGTGAGAAGTCATCTATAATACTGAGATTACAACCTGAGTGACTGGAAGAATGGTGGTAGCTTTGACAAAAATAATGAAGCTTGAAAAAATAATAAGTAAGGTTGGGTTTGGAGGAAAGATGGTTTCAGTTTTGGACATGAGTTTGAGTCTCTAAGATATCTACTTTGCAATGAGATATTTCACATTGCCTTCTATTTTTTCATTTGTTTGGATCTGTTTAATAGTATCTTGATTTCTCATCAAGTCATTCACTTCCACTTGCTCTGATCTAACTCTGAAGGAATTATTCTTTTCAGTGAGCTTTTGGAATTCTTTTTCCATCTGGAAAATTCAGCTTTTTAAGGCATTCTTCTCCTCATTAGCTTTTTGGGCCTCTTTTGCCATTTGAGTTGGTCTATTTTTTAAGGGGTTATTTTCTTCAGTCATACTGCTGACTCTCTTTTCATGATTTTCTTTCATCATTCTCATTTCTCTTCCCAATTTTTCCTCCACTTTTCTTATTTGGTTTTCAAAATCCTTCTTAAGCTCCTCTATGGCCTCTAA
>CM053590.1:203174812-203193542 GCA_028646515.1 Pseudochirops corinnae | reverse complement strand
GTTTTTGTCTCTGTGTCTACACCTCCTGTCATAAGTGTCCTGTACGTAGTAGGTGCTTGATACACACTTGTTGAGTTGAATTATATGTTGATTTATTTGTTTTACTGATAGTTCTTTTAATTGTGATCATCTTTTAAAAATATTAGTATCAAGAAAGATGGATTTTTGTTTCAGGGAGAAGTTCAGTTGTTAAAAGCAACTTCCCTAGTGAAATTCAGCTTGCTTTCTCCCTAGTTTTTAATTCTAGACTGCATGTGTGTGTGTGTGTATGTGTGTGTGTGTATGTATGTATGAGAGAGCGAGACAGACAGACAGATAGATATAGAGAAACAGAGAGAAAAAGAGATGGGGAGAGAGAGAGACAAAGAGTATACAAACATACACTCACAGACTAACCACATTTCTATTCAAGGGCATATCTTAGTCTAGACAATAAGTATTCATAATCTACTTGGTTTTTTCCTATTTGAATAGTAATAGTAAGATTGATCTTTTTTGAGTGGTTGTGAATCTCATTTAGGAGGCTCTGCAATCTTGAAGGGCTTGAGGTAGGCAGTAGAATTTCATTGGCAAAAGGGCCATATGGAGAACCTTACCACTCAGTCAGTCTTCCATTTGTTCTCTATACTGAGCATCCTTTATGATAGTGACTTTAGTGAGCCACTATCACCCCTGTTTTAAGCTGATTTGACATTCATACTCAGAAGATTGTTGAGCAAAGTTATTTTTGTTACATTTGTCAGATAATTTCTGTATGATATTGGCATATGCACAGGATATACCTTGTTGGAATAGGCTGCATTTGTTCTACTGAATCAAATACTTTTAAAAATAGTCATCCAACAAGAAACACAGTGAGATCTTGTGTGCCTTGCAGTTGTGTGACTGTAAAGTTGTGGCCTCCTGTAGAATATCGTTTTGGTAACCTGCCTGTCTCATACTTTTGAGTTTTCCTTTATCCTGCCATGCTACACATACTTCACTGTTAGTGTCTCCCAACGCTGTCTTCTCTTTTCATTCTTAACTAACTTGGTGATCTCATCAGCTCCCATGAATTCAATTATCGTTTCTATGCAGTGATTCCCCAGTCTCTATATCTAGCCTTAGTCTCTCTTATAAGATCTACTCTCAAATCAACACTTAGCTGTTAGACCAGACCTTGCAGCCCCCCCAAGGGCTTTCTGGCGGCCTGTGATAAATATAGAGGATGTATAAAAAAAGTAAAGATGTAGCTAGTGCGTTATTCGTGCTCTGACTCACCCACCCTCAACTAGTCATTACTGTGCCCATCATGTAACTTGGCAGGTGGGTTGCTCTCTCACACTCTCTCCTATTTGTCATGTGACCTGCAACCAACCATGGTCAGCCTGTCTCTAGTCTGAGAGGAGCGAGAGTCGTATCTTTTCACTGTGTTTTCGGTTGTTAATAAATGTAAATAGTAGGAAAACCTGAAAAATGTCTTAAAACTTCAACCACTTAGCAAAGTACTTTAAAAAAACCCATTAATGTGATTTTATGATAAAAATCTAAAGTGATAAGTGTGATTGATATTAATTGAAGTTTCCCTTTTTCAAAAATATGGTTTATTTGCAAAATAGTTTGATCATTAATTATACCTTTATTTGGAAAGTGAGCTGCTAAAAACCCATCTACAGCATGGAGAAGGTTAGCCTATTTTCATTTCCCCTACTGTCAAGCTGTGCAGGTCGGCATTAGACATTTTGAGGCATCTCAAACTCGGTATCCGAAGCAGAACTCATTATCTTTCCTCTCCAAACCTCCTCTCTTCTTGCTTTGCCTCCTACTGTTGAGAGCATCGCCATCCTCCCAGTAATTCATACTTAAAGCGCTGGCGTCACCTTTGACTGCTTATTTTTTTCTTCACCCCACATTTCCAGTCGTTGCCTGGTTTTGTCGTTTCTACTTTCCCAACACATCTCTCATTTTCCTTTATCTTCATTCACATGCCCATTGCCCTGTTTCAAGCACTCCTATTGCAGTAGCCTTCTAATGGGTGTTCATGCCTCAAGGTTCTCCCCTCATCCTTCCCACAGCGACTCAGGTGATTTTTTTAAAGAGGTAAAACCTCTTTGATGTTACTTAAGGATCAGATTTGAAGTCCTTTGGTATTCAGGGCCCTTCCCAAATTAGCCACTTTCTACTTTACCAGTTTTCTCACACTTTCTTCTGCACACTTTACAATACAGCCATATTGGCCTATTTGCAGCTCCTTGTAAATGATACTCCATCTCTCCTCTCTGTGCATCTGTATAGAGTGGTGGTTCTCAACCTTTCTGATGCTGCGACCCTTTAATACTCATATGTGAGCGTATCTGCATGTGGGCAGATCCACCTGGAGACAGATAGAGGAGCGGTGTCTCAGTTCCTAAGACCATCACAAATGTGTGTTTTCTGATGGTCTTAGGTGACACCTGTGAAAGAGTTGTTCGACCCCCAGAGGGGTCGCAACCCAGAGGTTGAGAGCCTCTGGTATAGACTATCTTCCAGGCACAGAATTATCTCACTCCTTACCTCTGCTTCTCAGCAACTACTGCACCACCTCTCTGACTACAGGGAAAGGCTTCCTAGAGGAGGCGGCCTTCACATTTCAGTGAAGTTTTAGAAGAAACTGGAATATCAGGAGGCTGCTCAACACTTTACTCTTACGTAATTCATACAAAAAGAGAAGGAATTTTATGCATTTATTAATTTATATAATTTAATTAAGCATATTCTTCTCAATATCCATTCAGTGTTTAAGCTAGAAATGTTGAAATTTTCTGGTATTAAATTTCCTATTTTAGCTTTGAATCAGTACAGCTTGATGCTTCTTTTTATCGACACCATTGTGTGGAAAAAGTTACAAAGAAAAAGATAAAAATTCAACAGAAGTCCCTTTCATTCAAGTTTATAATCTATTTTAGCTTCTTACCTTCATATAGTGCTTCTTTCACAAATAGCTGAAACTGTAGCCCACTTAATTCTGACTAGTTTAACCATTTTCTCAAAAGATCTTATAAGCCCGAGCTATCTATAAGAAAAAAAACTCTTCTCTTTCTCATGAAAGCTGGATTTGGTTTTCACTTAGGGTTTTCCTTTGGAATTTTATTTCTATATTAGGTTTGTGTAATCTTTGCTGTTTTTTTATCCTTTGAATTTCTTTTATAATTCATTTGTAGTCACTATCATCTACAGAGATTAACTGAATGTTTTTCTTGGGACTTGGTTTAAATTCACTTATTTCATGTAAAAAAGTTTGCAGAAAATCTGGTTTTTAATTGATTTTTAATTAATTGTTTTGGCCAAGATCTTAAAGCATTTTCCTCTCATAAAAATTGGTGATGTTACATAATTAAAATGATATAGTCTTGTAGTAATTGAATTAGTTTTTATATTAATGAATTGAATTTAATTTTAGTTTGAGTCATATCAGTGCTTTGTAAAAATTTTAGATTTTCATAGGGAGTTTTGTAAGAAAATTAATGATATTACCACATTAAAGGGCTCATAGAAAAAGAAAAGTCTTTCATTACTATTTCAGGATCTCTCAGAAACATCTATCAGTTTTTTTCCGACTAATAATGTGTTTCTCTGTCACTATGCAGCTATTCTTTACTCATACCAGTTTTCACAGTACTCTAATTCCTAGAACTTATTAATAATACCTTACATTTACTTGTATCTGATCCTTATGGCCATAAAAGTTTTGGGAAATTGTTATCTCAAAAACAATTTTAGCTTAAAAAAAACACGACCCTACATCTTCTCTATGAAGTGAATATAGCCATTGTTGAATTATTTTTGTAATTAATTTTAAAAGCTAAATAAAGAAGACAGAAGATTTTTAACTTGTAGCTTGCCCTGCAGAAGATCCTGAGGAAGACAAATATGAATGTTGCCATATTTGGTGTCCTAAATACATGATTATTTTTCTTAGCATCTTGAGTTTTATAAATAATGTTACTTGAAATTGTCATCCATTGAACTCAATAAGAAAAAATACCCTAGCCTCCGGGTAGGTAAAAGAGTATGTACAGTTTAATAGCTTTTGGGGCATAGTCTCAAATTGCTTTCTAGAATGACTGAATCAGGTCACAGTTTCACTGTGAACACAAGTGCACATGTTTTCCCACAGCTTTTCCAGCATTTATCATTTTTCCTTTTTTTATAAACTTTGTCAGTGTGAGGAGTGTGAAATGGTACTTCAGAATTGTTTTAATCTGTATTACTCTAATTATTAGTGATTTAGAGCATTTTTATATGACTGTAGGTACCTTGAATTTCTTCCTCTGAAAACTGCCTGCTCATGTCCTTTGACAATGAATCAATTAGGAATGTCTTTTATTCTTATAAATTTGAATCAGTTCCCTATATATATTAGAAATGAAACTTTTATCAGAGAAACCTGCTGCAAAGTTTCCCCCCACTATTTACTTACTTCTTTTTAAATTTTAGCAGCATTTTTTCTAATTTTATATAATCAAAATTGTCCCTTTTGCCTCCTGCATTCCTCTTCCCCATTCTAGATTTGAGAAATAATTTCTTCTTTAATCCTCTTATTTGTACACGATGTGCCCTTTATATATAAATCATGTACCTGTTTGGAACTTATCTCGGTATGTACTACGAGCTGTAGGTCTGTAGTTAGTTTCTGCCAGACTGTTTTATAGTTTTCCTGACAGTTTTTATTGAATAATGAATTCTCGCCTTGGTAGCGAGTCGGCCGCTGTGCTCATTGGCTTCTGCATATTGTGTACCTAATCTGTTCTACCCATCAACTTCTCTATTTCTTAACCAGTATCAAATTGTTTGGTTAATTCTTTGTTATGTAGTTTGAGATCTGGAACTTCTGGGCCCTTTAACTTCCCATTTAAAAAAAATTATTTCCTTTGAGATTCTTATTCTTTTGCTCCTCCAAATGAATTTTGTTATTGTTTTTCCAGTTCTATAAAGTTTAGCTGATGATGCTGTTGAGGCAGAATTGCCGTTATTATTATATTGGCCTAGTCTACTCATGAGCAATTGATATTTCTAGAATTATTTGGATTTATCTTTATTTGTGTAAAGAGGATTTTACAGTTGTATTCATATAGCTCTTGTGCGTGACTGGAAAGATAGATTCCCAAGTATTTTATACTTTCTATATTATCTGTATTTTCCATAGTTATTTTAAGTGTCATTCTATCTTTTCCTACTGGATTTTGTTGGTAATACACAGAAATGCTGATGATTTCTGTGGGTTAATTTTTTCCTATACCCTTGGTGCGATTATTCATTATTTCATCTGTCTTTTTAGTTGGCTCTCTAGGGTCTCATCGTATCATCAGCAAACAATCATTTATGTTTATTTTCCGTTTCTATTTTTTAAAAAATCGTCATAACTATTATTTCTAGTGCTACTTTGAATAGTAATGGTGATAATGGACATCCTTGCTTTTACCCCTGATCATATTGGAAAGGCATTTAGTTTATCCCCAATATAGATACTGCTGACTTTTCATTTTAGATAGAAACCATTTATCATATTAATGAAAAATCTCTTTATTCCTGTGCTTTCTGGTGTTTTTTTTTTTAAACAGGCATGGTATTGTAATATTGTCAGACATCTTTTCATTATCTAATGACATAGTTCTAGGAGTTTTGTGGGTTTTGTTATTAATATGATCAATTATGTTTATAGCTTTTGAAATATTAAGCCCTCTCTTCCTTCTTAGTATAAATCTAACTAGATTGCACTGGATACTTTTTATGATATGTTCTGTAGTTTCCTTGCTGTTGTTTTATTTAAAATTTTTGCATTGATATTCATTAGGAATATTGGTCTTTAGTTTTCATTTTCTATTAACTCTCCCTTGTTTAGGTATCAAGACCATATTTAGATTATTTAAGGAATTTGGTAGGACCTTTTTCTTTTTTTCCTTAAAAATTTTATGTAGTATTGAGATTAACTCTTTTTTAAATAAATGTTTGATAGAATTCACTTGCAAATTCTTCTGGTAACAGAATTTTTTTCTTTAGGAGTTTATCTGTAATTTGTTCAATTTCTTTTTCTGAATTTTAATTTAATCTTTTATTTTCTTGGTCTGTTATTCTGGGCATTTTATATTTTTGTAATACTTATCCATTTCATTTGGATTGTTAATTTTATTGGCATATAATTTAGCAAAATAGTTTCTGACAATTTCTTTTATTTCTTCATTGGTTGTGAATTTTTCTTTTTTCACATTTAATACTATTAATTTGGTTCTTTTTAAAAATCAAGTTAGGTAGTGCTTTAATTTATTGATCACTCTACCTCCCCCAACAGCTCCTAGTTTTATCTATTTTGTTACTTTTGTCAGTCTCATCTTTGTGTTTTAACACTTTTATTTTGGTGTTTAATTGAGGGTTTTAAATTTGTTTTCTAGTTTCTTTTAGTTGCATATCTATTTATTGATGAAAGTATTTAAGCATATACATTTTCCCTAAAAATTGCCTTGTTCACATCTCCAAAATGTTGGTATATTTTCTCATTGCTGCCATCTTTAATGAAATTATCCATTCTTTCTATAACTTATTCTTTGACCCAGCCATTTTTTAGAATTGAGTTGTTTAGACTCTAATTAAAATGTCTTTTTGTTTATCAGCCCTTTATTGAATACAATTTTATTACATTATCGACTAGTATTATTTAGTGTGTTACTTTTCTGCATTTCTTTGTGAGATTTATATGCCCTAATGCATGGTCAGTTTTTGTAAAAAAAGGTATCATGCACAGCTGAGAAATAAGTACACTCATTTCTTTTACAATTTACTAATCTCCAGAGATTTATCATGTTTTATTTTTCTAAAATTTTATTTAGGTACTTTCTGTTTTTTAAAACTTGGCTTTATTTAGGTCTGAAAGGGAGTAAATCGAAGTCTCTAACAGTGTAGTTTTGCCCTTTATTTCCTTCCGTGACTCATTTAACTTTTTAAATGCTGTGCAGTCCTGTTCAGTTCGTGTGTGTTTATTATTGTCGTTCTTTAGCAAACGCAGTTTCCTTCTTTGTGCTTTTTTAACCTGGGCCTTTTTTGCTGTTGCCCGACACGACGGTGACTACTGCCTTTTGACATAACAACGCTGCTGCCCTCTCCCCCGCTTTCCGCCCCACCCCCAACTTCATCTGAAACATAAGATTTTACTTGAGGTGCTCATTTTGACTCTCATGCGAATCTTTCTATTTTAAGTGTGTTCCTTGCAAACCTTTCCTTCTCTTTTTTCCTGTCACTCTTTATAAAGAAGAAGAGAGGAATGTACTCGGCACCAGTGCTTCAGGTTTGGTTTAGTCTACTTTTGTCTTTCCTACTTGAGTGAATGCAATTAATGAATAGAAATATTCATTAATTGCTTATTATGCACCAAGCACTGTGCCAAATGTACCAAAACCCTGCCCCAGTTATAGACAGCAGATGGCTGGATAGTTACTGCTCTCAAGGAGCTCACATTCTAATGGGTGGAGATAAAACATAAAGGAAGTTCAGGGGGATGGAAAGACCTCGAAGTCCTTAGAAAGTAGCAACAGGCAGTGAGAGTATGAATGATATCAGGGCAGGGGGTAAAGTCTGGAGGACCAGAGGGCTGAGGCCTCCAGGTGTCTATTTTACAAGAAGATTGTAGTGGGCAGCCACCTGCTCAGCCCAGTGACATCAGGGGCCCACAGGGCTCCTATCACAGGGGCTGAAGAAACAAGCTAGAAAACCTCAGAAGGGGGTGTGGGTTTGAGGGTCCAGGACTCTGAGCTCCTTTGAGAAGTTGTAGGCATCTGGGGATGGGAGGAGATGAGTGTCCACCTAGGGCAAGAAGAAGCCCTTCACGGGAGGACTGAGATGAAGGTCTCCCTAGGGGCCTGTGCCAGCGGACCTTCTGTACAACAGATGGGCTGGGCTAGATGGAGGAGGGGGGGCTCCCGGTGCTGGGTGCTCCTGAGTGAGCCCTGCAGCCCGTAGGCTCTCGGTGACGGATGGGCTGGGAAGTAGAGGAAGCAAGTATTTTCAGCTGAGGACCAGAATAGAAGTTCCATCTCATTAAAAATACCCATCTCTTAACTACATATTCAAACTGAGTATTTTCCGAGGTGAAGGGGGTCAGGTTCCTTGAGGTCATGGACATCATTGCATTATCTTGCAGCTCTTTGGCACAGGTTCTTGAATAGAAACTCAATAACTACGTGCTGAATAAACGAGTTTGAACGTTCGCATCCTCCTGTCCAGAGTCTTAGTTCTCATTTCCCTATTTCTCTTGTTTTTTGGGTTGTTTGAGGTCACTTTTTTTTTTGGAGGGCAATTGGGGTTAAGTGACTTGCCCAAGGTCACATGGCTAGTAGTTAAGTGTCTGAGGCTGGATTTGAACTCAGGTCCTCCTGACTCCAGGGCCGGTGCTCTGTTCACTGCGACACCTAGACGCCCGTGAGGGCACTTTTTAAAGAAGCCCAATGGCCAATGATTCAGTAGCATTAGGTATTACAGAAATGTTTCCCTAAGTATGAGCATGCCGGTTTTCCTCCACTTTTCAGAGGTCTCACTTTGAATCCAGCTGGACATTTGTTTTTTTAGGTCTGTCATTTAACCAAAAAGAGACATAGAGGATCTCTTTGGTTACTCTTGTTACTTTAGGGTCCATAGGAAATTTCTGACCTTTTTAAAATGCATTATATCCTTGTTTTATGTAATCCTTTAATGGAAAGTGACTGAAAGGACATCTGAATGTTTACCATCTTCTTATGAAATTCTATTGAATTATATTGCATATTCTCATTCATTAATTGAAGAGGCAAGGAAAGAACACTGGTGTGTCATGTCTTCCATTATCATACAAATAGAATTGTTGCCAATTTTAGCCTGGACAGAATATCCATTTTATGCAAATATATTGCTCTCTATGAGATTTTAGTGTATTAAAGATATTTTCGTAGTATAAAAGTGATGAGCATTGAGAGTTTGCATGTGGTATGTGTTTGTATGTGGAGAATATTGTGTTTCAACAGTGAGCTTAGTCTTAGGATGTGCTGAGTTACTTCTTTGAAGCTTGAGTGATGATTTCCTGGGTTTTTGTGTTGCCTTGGGTAGCAAACTTTCTAGAAATCAGGTGACCAGGGGCAGCTAAGAATGAGATGCAGCATGAAAAGGAATAAGGACTTTGAAGACTTGAAGCACTTGATAAAAGGGAGTTATCTGAGTCTCTCTAACATTAAAGTAAATGCTTTAGAGTTCCAGAGAAGGTGCAACCTCTGTGGCGATGGAGCTTAACACCTGAACTGCTAAGTTGAGCAAACATATGTGATATTTCTATTCCCTAGGAGGCAATGCTGTTTTGAAAATAATGTTGTATTGGAAATAACTGCATAAGGTACATTTTTGCGAAGAAAAATAGGTCATTCTGTCATCAAAGAAAAAAGATATATCGTTGTGCTAATCGGTATAACTGTAATGGAGGATTAAGGTGGGTTTGGGGAGAGAAAAAGTGTGAGGAATATGCTTTGGTAAATCCAGTCAGTTGATCACTTTGACTACTCTCATTCTCCTCTCCCATCCACATTCCCTTTTATATTTCCCCAATCCCTTAACAATCTTCTTATATATTTGCAGCTTAATTCTGGCCTGAGGACCAAATCTTAGCTTCATACTGGTAACATGGAAATACATTTAAGCATAGGCTGCAGGGTTTCTTTCTGTGATTAGTCTTTCTATAATCAAAGCAATGTATAGAAAGCTCTAATAAGAGAAAACTCACTAAAATATTTAGAAGAAATATTTCCTTAGTATATTATCTCATATATGCCTAGGCAAAGTAGACCTCCTACCGCTCAATTCTTTCCAACTCATTCCCTAAAAATTCCTGATTGGTGATCTACTCTGCAAAATACGGAGAGAAATAGATCCAATTTCTCTGTCTGGGGTAGGGGTGGGCTAGTTTTGGTTAATAAGGGAGCCATTAGAACATTCTTTGATTGTTTAAGATTTTGTTTAGTTTCTCGGGGGAAAGAACTTGATTTTGTGGAAATGTCCTGCATTTTATCTCTTTTTCGTGCCTCGTTTTCTTTTAAAGTTTTAGCTTCATCGTTTAAAGAAGTAGTTGAGCTTGAAAATGTTCAGAATTTGAGTATCACGGAACACAAGAAATATGAAATGTAGGATAAACAAAAATTTCAAAATCGTTAAAGATATAAAGAAGACAATTTATTCGCATTAAAAATACCGAGATATAGCTTGACTGCATGCGTTGTACGTTGTGACCAAGCTCGTGTGGAGGAGGGGACAGTAACTGGAATGTGTTGGCATTGATTTTGGAGTTTACTATTGAATAGAGATAATTCTCATTAATGGGGCAAGAGGAGCTGGCGTGGGTAATCTAAAACAGTAAATGATCTTCTGTTCGGCTCCACTGGTGTTGTAGGAAGAGTGAAACCACTCTGAGTTATGTTGGTTGGAAGGTGAGAGGTCATCTTAAAGCTGTGCAATGAGGGATCAACACTCCGACTACAATGTGGTAAAGGGGAGGAGGAAGCTGGGCCAGAGACAGATGGAACATAGGAAGAATTTGTCTTCTGCAAATATGACATGCTGGAGAGGAACTGATTATAGTGTTAATGTGGTTTTCAGGTTTTTTCAGAGGTGTTAAATATCTACAAATAGATAGATACATACTGTGCTATTAATTTATATGTGCCTGTAAAAGAACAATCTATTGGCCAGAATTCCTTTGCTAGGTTAAGCTTTCTTCTTATTACTTATTATTATAAAAATGTTAAATTTTAAAGTTTTTGAAAGCCCCACTTCCTGGCCAGGCTCTCAGACAACCTAGAATAGAACTCTGAGGATCCATCTCGTACCTATCAGATTGGCACAAAAATGACAAAAAATAAAGATAATACAGGAGAATGGGCACAATTGTGTACTAATAGTGGTGCTGTGAATTGCTCTAGCTGTTCTGGAAAGCAATTTGGAATCATGTTCACAAAGTTACTAAATTTTGCATATCTGACTTTGTAACTACTAGACTTATACCCTAAAGAGATCAAAGGAAGAGGATAAGGACCCATATTTACAAAAATATTTATAGAAGTACATAGTGAGAATAAGTATCTTTATAACATGAGCCATTCTATTTTGTTTTAAGCTTCTATTTTGTGACAAAGTAGTTGTTATAGAAGTTGTTTTTCTGTAATAAAGTCTTGAGTGGTATAGTTTGGCAATGACATATATGTCCCCCAAATTTGATGAACAGTCACTGGCAATGAGTGCATCCCATATCTGGTAAACAACTACTCATGATGTGTGTGTCCCAAATGATAAACACTTGCTAAAGACATTAGCTTTGATTGTTCCCTTTGATGATGAATTTAGGTTAATCAATTGTAAATCAGACTTAGATGTTATTTGTAAATGCTCTTAGCCAGAACCATAAAAACCTGCTTGATGCCCCCCAGTGCATCTGGGACATGACCAGGATAAGTCTGCACTCAGAAAATTTGAATATCTGCTTTCACTCAGAAAGCTTGGCTGATTGACAAAGACTTATCAGAATGCCACTTTGGAGAGATATTCGTAACCTCAGGCAATGATGGAATCTTGTCATGAGCAAGGTCCAGGAGGAGACCTGCTTTCCAGGACCTTAGGCTGGTGATTTGTTATTTGTACTGTTGAATAGTCAATAGAGACTGATTGCATGCACTGATAAAAATAAGTGTTAATGTACTGTAAGCTCTAATAAACATATGTGATAATAAAATGACCTCTCCCTTTTTCTGGATATTGTTGATGTTGAACTCAGAGCCAACAACCACTGTAACTTATGCTTAAACAAAGCTTATCTAACCCACATATTCTCTTTATGAGACACATCACAGCCTTTTTGCACGCAGAAACTACACAACCCTTCTGTACTATGTTTGGGGGCCCTTTCACATAGCAGAATCACCAACAAAAAGCACAAAAACCTGGCACAAAATAGACCACAAGGACAATTGTTTATAGCATAGAACAAAACAGGAAGGCAGAATCTCATTTTATTCAGCCTCATTTGGGAACTTGTATGTCAGGCAATTCAGAATTCTCGCCACTCTCTGCATATCCGCACATGACCTTGAAAGTACCATGAGAATTGATTTTAGAGTTAAAAATAAATTCCAGGGAGTAGACACATTCACAAATATGGAATTTGTCAGTGACGAGGGTCAGTTATACGTGTGTGTGTATGTATGTGTTTGTATTTGCATTTTACGTTAAATCAGCTTTGGTATTCACATCTCTTCAGTACCCTTTACCCCTCTGGAAGGCAGATCTGTGAGCTCCAAAATGAACTTCCTCCGTTTAAGGGGATCCAGGCAGCCAGCCAGCCAGCTCCTCATTTCTCACTTCGCACTCCTCTAAACTTCTCCATCATGCTGTGCTGGGAACCTCCTCTCCCCACCCCTACGCTTTTCACGGTCCTTTTCTGTGTTGTTTTCTCTCACTTGATTATGAGGTCCTTGAGGGCAGGGACTGTCTTTTGTGTTTGTATCTCAGGTTCTTAGCACAGCATGCAGTAGGTGTTTAATAAATGTTTACTGATTGAGTGACATCATGATTCAAAGTCAGTATGAGAGAATGTCTTGGGATTTGGACAGACATTTTCACTCTGATCTCTGAGAAATCTTTCTATGGAGACTTGCATTGCTTTGAGACTCCTTTGGGAAACTGAAGATACCTGTTTGATTGCCCTTTTTTTTCCCATTACAGGTTAACCTGTGGCAAGCATAGGTAGAGAAAGATAGTGTTATCTTTATTTTGTTTTTTATTTTCTTGAGCTGCTGTATTGTCAGGACTGGAAACATATATACATATACATATATTTGTGACAAATTGGAGATGATCGATAGTGGGAAAACAGCATTTTGTGTGTATGTATACAAGAAATGTGGGGCAGCTAGGTGGCACAGTGGATAGAATACAGGGCTTGGAGTCAGGAAGACTTGAGTTCAAATCCAGCCTCAGACATGTATTAGCTGTGGGGTCCTGGGCAAGTCACTTAACCCTGTTTGCCTCAGTTTCCTCATCTGTAAAATGAGCTAGAGAAAGAAGTAGAAAACCATTCTGATTTCTTTGCCAATAAAATTCCAAAATGGGGTCATCGGAAGTTGGATATGATTGAAATGACTGAACAACAATATATGGTGTGTGTGTGTGTATAGATATACACACATATGCATGTGTATATGTGCATATATATGTATATGTCTTGTATACATACAATATGTACAATGTGCACCTTGTATATATCTACATATAATACGTATATACATATACCTTATGTTTATATGTATATACACATACAATATATATGCACGATAAATTGGAGATAAACAACAAACGAAAGGCATTAGTATTAAGGGGGATTGGGAAAAGGATTCTTGAAGCAGGTAGAATTTTAGGTGGGACTTGAAGGAAGTCAAGAAAGCTGGGAGGCAGAGATGAAGAGTGAGAGAGTTCTAGGCATGAGGGGCAGTCAATGAGATTTCATGGAGTCCATATATGAAGAGTCCTGTGTGAAGAACAGTAAGGGACCAATTTCACTTCATGGTACAGGATGTGTGGGTGAATAAGGAATAAGATGACTAGAAAGGTAGAGACGGGGCAGATTATGAAGGATTTGCAATACCAGAGAAGATGTTATTTCTGATAGGTGATCGGGAGGTGCTGTAGTTTATCGAGTAAGGGAAATAACAGTCAGACTTGTGCTTAGAAAGATCACTGATAGCTGAGTGGAGAATGGACTGGAGTGGGGAGAGATGTTTGGCAGGAGACCAACCAGTAGACTATTGCAGTGAGTCCAGGTGTGAGGCAATGAGGGCCTGCACCAGAGTGATGTCAGTATAAGGGGAAGGAAGAAGGAATGTACCAGAAATGTTACAAAGGTACAAACGACAAGTCTTGGCAACAGATTGGATATGGGAGGAGAGAGTCAAGAGTTGAGGATGACCTGTAGGTAGCAAGTGTGAGTGACGGGGAGGATGGTACCCTTGCAGCAGTAGGAATATTTGGAACCGGGAAGGGTTTGGGGGAAAGATGATGATTCACTTTTGGGCAAGTTGGACATAATTCTTATTCCGCTTTATAGATCACACCAGGTTGACGTTCACCCACTTATTACCATTCTTTATCCAAGAGTTAACTTCACCATATAGGGAATATGCCATTTTCTGTATTTTTTCCACAATCAGAAGCAGTAATTCAGCAATCACATCTCCAAGCTCTTTCAGTATCCTGAGGTATAAAAAATTCATACTGAAACACAGTGGTGGGTATGTAGGTGTTCTCTTATTTGGGATTTTGGTTCCCTGTTAGCCAGTTTTTTTTTGTTTTCCCAGTTTGGAGAGTCTTTTTGGGTAGAGGAAACTGACTTGTAATAAGAGTTGGAATACTCTTTCACAATTGTCTATTATCATGGCCCTTTTTTCCCTTCCCTCTGTCCTCTCCACTCAGTCCTATTTTTTTTCTCAATCATCTTCTTGCCCTATGACATAATTTTTAAAGCCTGTTTTGTTGTCTTTATTATTGTTCCCAGTGTCCAAAAATTCTCTCTTTTACTTTGAAATCACTTCCTTCCTGTTTTTGTAAAATACATGTCAAATTTGAGAACTCTTATT
Organism: Pseudochirops corinnae; assembly: GCA_028646515.1. Taxonomy (NCBI): domain Eukaryota; kingdom Metazoa; phylum Chordata; class Mammalia; order Diprotodontia; family Pseudocheiridae; genus Pseudochirops; species Pseudochirops corinnae. Next base: position 203,178,897 of record CM053590.1, on the reverse strand, counting down.
CCAAGCGGTGGATAAAACTTATGCATGTGAAAAATTACATAGAATTTACAGTTTAGGTAAATGAATCAGAAGTTCTTTCTCTATGTTTGGTGTTGAGAAGGGCATTTAATTAGAAAACAGTATAATATGATTCAGATTGATTAAAAAGGCTCTTCAATCCTGGTTTGCATCTTTGAAAAAAAAAATACTTGTTTTATTCTAGAAATTAAAAATAAAAGAAATAAATTTTTTTTAAAAGAAAGCGGTAAAAAAACCTCCCCCTGTTTTCTCAGAATCTGCCTTATTTTTGGCCCCTGGTAGCTCACCTGAATGCAGAGTTCCTACGGACTTCAAAGAGTATTTTATGTTTGCAGAGGTTTTGTAGGATGTGAAGCAAGATAAGAAACAGGCCTCTGGGCTATCCCTTTGGCCCTAAAACAGATTCTAAGTAGAGTTCTCAGAAGTTGCATTTATCTCATTATCTGTAATAAACTTCTAGATTCATGTTTCTAGTTCACAAGTATGTTATTCTCATACTAAACATTTATACTAGACGGGCATCTCTTAGCCTCTGTTCATTTCGGCATTCACCATATCTTTATCACTTATTCTACACCATTTTCTTCTCATCAAGTTTCTATGTGTTTTGATGGGCAGTATTTTGAAATGGCATTGAATGGAATTGTTGGGAAATTCAAAGCTGCTACAAATCCTTGGGTTCTCCAAAGGAAAATTCAGCATTTCTATTTGTACTTCTGTTTCTTGACCCACAAAGTGGCATATATTATGATTCTGGCATTTAAAGGAGGAACTCTGAAGAGACCACTTCACATACTTGGATGTGTTGGACATTTCTGAGATAAAACTGGAGGCATTTCCGCAGGGGATAGGTTTCCGAGGTTCCGGGTACCCCTAATAAGGGCTGTTGTATGATTTCATAGAATCTCAGAGCCAGAATTAGAGGTGACCTCGTTCGCTTGTAGGTAGGAAGTTTCACTTTTGGTGCTTAACAAATATTTGTTGAATTTAGCTGAGTTGGCTAGGTAGGTGGCTAGGTAGGTGGCTAGGTAGCCTTTGAAACTAAAATCCTGAATTTTAATCCTTTTGTTCTTTCCACCAAGTTACACTCATTCATCTATCTGCTTCTAATCCAAAAGCTTCAGTGTTTACATACACCTGTGATCACTTTTAAGGCACTGGCTTGTTCCCCCCTCTGAACTGAACAGGGAAATAGGATGGGAAAGGGAGAAGGGAGGCAGAATTTAAGAGGGAGGTCAGGATAGGTGAGGAAGTAGTCATAAGCAAAACAGACTCCAACACAGTAAGAAAGAATATGAAGGATATAATATACCTATATTATAAATAAATATACCTATAGGAGAAAGTCAATATTTTATGTCCCCTAAGGACTCAGGAGCTTTACTGGACCTGAAATATCTAAAGAACAACTTAACCTGTTTATTCATCATCAGCTGTGTGTTTATTCATCACTGTGTGTTTGTGAACTACTGAGGAAGAAATTAGTTCCAAAAATCAGTCTATGCTGCAGTTTGTTCTACTTTTCCTGGCCAGTTATTTCTTTCATTAAATGAAAAGTAAATCCAGTAATGGTCACCTTTTCAGTCTGTGCCCAGGAACAGTAATCATGGGTGTGTGAATCCTATTTAGTGCCTCTTAAATCTGGGGATAGGGCTTGGAGTATTGGCAGATTGCCAGTAATGACGAGTTCCTCTTTTCTGTTAGTTTTAGAAGTTGGTAGACCACTACAGATGCTTGTTCCTCTCTTAAGCATTTTCCTGAATGGCTTTTTGACTGCTCTAGGATTTTGTTGCTTGTTCTTAATGAGGGTTAAGCATGTTACTGTTGTTGTAGGAGCTAGTGATTCTGAGTTGTAGACTTCTTTTTTTGACAAGTAGTTCAACTTAATCTAAAAATACTATTCAAAAAAGGAAGACCGCCTTTGCCACCATAACTGTTTTTTATTCAGCTTCCTATTTTCGATATAGCCATGAATTTATTTTGCCGTTGTTAAATAAAGCATTCCTTGTGTAGCTTTTGCATCTAAAGATGTCTTTCAAATTTCAGTGTTAGAATTCCCGTTTCGTTATCAACTGACAGTGACTGACTTAATGCTGAGAAAGACTGATCGGTTTTAGTGATTACACAGAAACGGGTTTGAGCGTTTTTGAGGTTGGTCTTTATCATTTATGATACTTTGTGCTAATGATCATTTACCTCTTTATTTGGACGATTTTTGTTGTACCTTTACTTTTGAAAGTTTGCAGAGAGTTTTCCTTCTTTCAAACCCTCAATGATCTTTTTTTCCATGTAATTTGTAAGAAAATATTGATGAAATTTCAGGAGGATGCTGTCATAAGATCAAAAGTCATATTTGCATCGTGACTGTCTCCAAGGGAGGAAACTTTGATCAATGGCACTTGTGTCCTTTTCATAAAGAACGGCATATCGAGCCAGCCAACAAGCACTTATTAGACTGCTCTGTGCCAGGCGTTGTGCTTAAGCACTGGGGTCACAGAAGAAGGCAGAAGACAGTCCTTGCTCTCTAGGAGCTCACAGTAGGGTTGAGGTCTGGAGGGGGGAAGACAACAAGAAAACAGCTATGAACAAGCAAGATCTATCTATATCTATCCATCCACCTATCCCTCCATCGATCCATCGATCCATCGATCCATCGATCCATCGATCCATCCATCCATCTATCCATCTTTCTATCTATCTATCTATCTATCTATCTATCTATCTATCTATCTATCTATCTATTTGTCTGTCTGTCTATCTGTTTATCTGTCTGTCTATCTATCTTTCTATCTGTGCATCCATCCATCCATCCATCCATCCATCCATCCATCCATCCATCCATCATCTACACAGTATAAATTGGAGAAAATCAACAGAGGGAAAGCACTAACCGTAAGGGGGGTAGGGAAGTCTTCTTGTAGAAGGTGGGCATCAGCTGAGACTTGAAGGAAGGCAGGAGGCAGAGATGAGGAGAGAGTGTTCCAGGCCTGAGGGACACCAGTGAACATTTATGGCATCCAAATATGGGATTTCTTATGTGAAGAACAGCAAGGAGGCCAGTGTCACTGGAATATAGAATATGAATTAGGGAACAAGATGTAAGAAGACTGGAAAGGTAGGAGGGAGCCAGGTTTTGAGAGTGGATTTTACATTTGATCTTGGAGGTAATAGAGAATCACTGGAGTTTTTTGGGGTCTTGGGGGTCTGACCTTTGCTTTAGGAAGCTCAGTTCAACAGCTGAGCAGAAAATAGACTTTAGTGGGAAGAAACTTGTGTCAGGGAGAACAAGCAGGCATTTATTGCAGTAGTAGAGCTATGTGGTGATGACAGTCTGTACCAGGGTGGTGGCAGTGAGTGTCGGAGGAGAGAAGGAGGTACACATGAGAGATATTAGTAGAATCTACAGGACTTGGCATCTTACTGGTTATGGGAGAAGAGAGTAAAGAGTCAAAGATGACACTGCTGTTGGGAGCCTGGGTGACTGAGGCTGGGGACAGAGTGGGGGTGCTGCCTGTGACATTTGGGAAGTTGGGAAGAGCATAGAGCTTAGGGGCAAAGCATGAGTTCCTAGTCACGCTTGTACTGTCTGCAATAGCATATTCTCAGCTTCTGCCAGATGTGCCCTGACCTGACATTGAGAATAGTTTCAATCATCTCCAATTGACATGTAGCTTCTGTTGAAACAAGAGGCACAATGCCACCAAAGGCTAACCTTGAATGTTCCTAATTGTAAAGTGTCATCTTGACCACACGGGTCCCGGACAGCCTTAGGAACAACATATCCGCTGACAAGAATGGTGCCCCACAAGAGTAAGCCTGTGACACTTTCACCAAGATGTAGACACTTGAGGGACCCATGATCCCAGTGGCCCTGGGTTGCGGCATCACCAAGACCAGAATCCTCTTCCTTCCTTCCTTCCTTCCTTCCTTCCTTCCTTCCTTCCTTCCTTCCTTCCTTCCTTCCTTCCTTCCTTCCTCCTTCCCTCCCTCCCCCCCTCTCTTCCTTTCCCCCCTCTCTTCCTCTCCCCCCCCTCTTCATTCCGCTCTTTCTTTCTTTCTTTCTTTCT
>CM053590.1:203130400-203174312 GCA_028646515.1 Pseudochirops corinnae | reverse complement strand
CCCCCCCCCCCCCCCCCCCCCCCGACCCTGTGGCTGTGTAGTTAATTTAGTTCTTGGTACCAACCATACAATGTAGACAAAACAGAGAAATATTTGTTTAGATGAATTGCCATGAAAGTTGTTTATTGTAAGAAAGGCAATTTAGAATAATTTGCCATCATTTTCAAGTGCTTATGAAGTACCTAATTGGTGTGGTGCTGTGTCAGGCAGCTTACAAAAAAGAAAATCTCAAACATAGCCCCTCTCTGAGATTCTGGTGAAAACTGAAGGCTTCAGATATGTATCAGATGTAGTTTCCTAGGTTTACCTAAGGATCCACAGAGGCCTTTCTTAGTACGCATAAATGCCTTGAGCCCTTCCTTGATAGAACCTGCCCAGAAAAAAAGGGGCCCAAAATAGCCACAGAAATCGCCACCTTCTATCATGGACACCTTAAAGTAATAAATAGGAGGGTATTTGGTTGGCTAAGTAGAATGACTAGCCAGCAGCTCTAGGCTGCTGGCTAACAGTCTTGTTGCTATATTTTCTGCATTTACAATTGAGAGGCTGTTTTGCATAGTGAATAGAGAAGCAGCCTCAGAGTTAGGAAGAACTGATTCAAATATGGCAACAGACATTTACTGGCTGTGTGACTCTGGGCAAGTGGCTTAACCTCTCAGTGCCCCTGGATGACTCTGTAGGACTGCAAGTTGCAAAATACTTGCAGATGCACATCCTTACCCTGAGTTCCCTGTAGCAGTGAAATCACAGGTCCATTTAAAAAGCCACCACAAAACTATAGCTCCAGATCTGCTATGGGAGTCTTAATTTGCTTCCTGCCCTCTGGAAACCATTTAAACTTATGATCTTCAACATAAAAGGATGCTGAATTCCTTTAAAATCAGTATTTTTCTAACCTAAAGAAGACTAAATTATACTATTGGGCATCTTTTAAAAACTCATACCCTTTTAAGCTAGTTCTCAACTCAGCCTGCAGGTAAATTATTTACAGATGAATGCAGTTCCAGCCAAATTGCTTTATTTAAATGTATCATTTCTGGACACCTCACTAGCTTCTCCATTTGAAAGGTATACATTTTATTCCATTCAAAGCTTATTTTACATAAGCAGTCTCTTCATCATTCCTAATTCATCAGCTTTACCTACATAAGAATTTTACTGATATTCAAAGCCATTTGCATTACATTACTGCTATCATAGTATTTAAAATTTAGACTGTTCGTATTTTCTTGTTTATATGACCTTGTTTTGATAATAACTTTAAAACATGTCCTATTTTCCACTTGCTACTTGCTGGGTTTTTTTTTCTTTTTCTTTTTTTTTTTTGAAGTACAGGCAGTCCTTGACTTACAAATGCCCCTCACAAATAGGTGATGAATCCAGCTAACCCAACTCCAGGAACTTCCTTTTTCTGTTGTCACCAGCATCTCCCAGTCATTTCTGCTTTGGGAGATCCTGCTTCTCCCCAGTCACTACTGCCATAAGGAATTTTCTTTTCCCGTTTTTTCCCTGCCTGCTCTATGAACCCCAATGGGAATTCCCTACCCCTCCTTCCTCTGCACCCTAGCACACCTCCACTGGGGACCGTATTATCTTCCTGCTACACTCAGCTTCCATTTTCCTGTCTTATTTGCTTTTTCTTTCCTTTGAAAGGGGATAGTTTATAAACTATGGTCCAGTGAATGTTACTACTGCTGTGACTGGTTTAAGGAAGAGAGGGAGAGTACCGTTCTCATTGCCAGGGCTGTACTGGGAGTATTAAGTTCCTGGTATCCCGGCTCAGTTCTCTGAAATGTTATAGTGTCATCTATCCCTTTACATCCCTTATTCTTTGCTCTTACTGTGCTAATTAACCTCTCCATCTCCTGAAAGTTTCTCTGGCCATAACCCTCCTCTGACTTCATTTCACTCCCTTATTAATTTCAACCCCAGTTAGCCAATTCAGCTCCTCACTGTTCCTCTGTTCTTGGATCTCCTTTGCCCCTTGTCCTGTATTCTGCATGTCCGGCCAAACTCCATCGCGTCTCCTTTGCCCCTACTCACAGCAGGGGAAGTTACACCATTGTGCTGCCTGACTGTATTATAAGTTCTTAGTATTCAAATTCAACGGGTCTTTCACTGCAACTGGCCAATTCACTTATTCCTGCCTTTGAGTTCCTGCCTCACTCCTCGCCCTCTCCTCCTGGACGGATGCTCACTGAGTGATAACTAACTCTTTGAGCTTTTGTGACAATGTACACTGATGGTTTTCTTCCCACCTGCCTAGCTTCTCCTTAGTCTTTGATGGCTCGTCATCCATATCATGCTTCTGAGTAAGAGACTTTTCTTTTCTCTCTGCCCCTCCTCTCCTCATATCATTTCTCCCCTTCCCATGAGTTTGTCATCTCCATGTGTATAACTCGCAGTTCTATCCAGATGCTTCTAGCCCCAGGTTCCAAGCCTGTATCACCAACTGCTTATTGGACATTTCAAACTAGATGGATATCCCAGGCGTTTCCAAAAGACAGCTTACTATCCTTCCCCCCTCCCTTACCCCAACCCACCACTCTTCTGAACTTCCCTATTTCTGTTGAAGGCATCATCTTTCTTCCAGTCGCCCCACTGTGTGATGTTGACCTTACCCCTAACTCTTCATGCTCTTTCACCTTTGCCAAGTCTTGTCATTTCTGCCTCCACAGAAGATCTCACACCCCACCCCTTCTGTCTGCTCATATAGCCACACCTTGGTTTAAGCTCTCATCACCTTTCTCCTAGATTATTACAGTGGCCTCCTCATTAATCTCTTTACAATCTCTTACTATGCCTTGTAATCTAGCCTCCATACTGTGCCAAAGCGATTTGCCTAAAGTGCAGATCTGACCATTTCGTTCTCCTTCTCAGACAACTCCACTGGATCCTTATTACCTTGAGGATCAAATAAAAATTTCTCCTTTTAGCTTTTCGAGCCCTTCGTAATCTGACCTCAGCCTATCCTTCCAGCCTTATCATACATTTCTCCCCTTCCTGTGTCCTGCACTCCAACCAGACTGACCCCCATTCCTTATTGATGCTGTTGCAGCTTTGATGCCTTCGCAGGGGCCATCTCTGATGCCAGGATACTTCCTCCTCACCTCTACCTCACAGGATCCTTTTTTTCCTTCAAGATGTTGCTCTAGTACTAGGAAGCCTTTTCCGATTCCTCCAAATGCTAGTGTTCTCCCTCCTACGTTGCTTTGTGTTAAATCTCTTTACATTTATGTATCCTGTTCATTTCTATATATGTTTGTTGGCTTCCTTATTCTAACGCATTCCTGGTAAGTAGAGAATCGTTTTATTCTTTGTCTTTATAGTGATACCTGTTACACAGTAGTAGGAGCGTAAAAAATGACTGTTGGTCCATCAATTGATTAATAGTGTATATAGTATTTATCATGTATATTTATATATCAGATAGTCTGTATTATAGTTCAGTGAAATTATTGCTTTTGTGAGCTATCTTGGGGACCTAATTTATATTTATAGCAATCCTGCCATGGCAATATTTATTGTTAATTCCTTTCTTGCAAGCATACTTTTAGTATAGTGGAAAGAATGCTAAATTTGGAGTCAGAGAACATGGGATCTAATACTCTCTCTGCTGCTACTTACTGTCTCATGTTGGGCAATCCACTTACCCTCTCTGGGCCTCAGTTTCCCTTTTCATAAAGTACAAGGGTTAGTCTAGTACAGACTAGATTCAGGGCTTCTTAAACTTTTTCCGCTTGTGACCCCTTTTCACCCAAGACATTTTTATGCAACTCTGGGTTTATAGATATATAACATAGGTATGCAAACCAAACATTTACTGTTAATAAATCATAAAGAAATGTATTTTAAAACAATTCTTTGGCATACATTTAATTTTACCATTTATTAAAGTCAAAAGCAAACTAGCAAACTAATGAGACAGATGTGCTTGTTTATTTTTACATAAAGAATTAAATTTGGGTGGACCTTTTGATACTGTAGGACGTAGAGCATCTTCAGCGGTTTTTCAGAGTTGATCGATACTTTGATTTTATAGTCAAAGTGAGAATGCCTCTTCACATGGATACATAGTACAAAATGGCAAATATGTTTAGGGCCATTTCAGAAATTGTTGGAAATTCTATCCTACTCCCAAGCCAAAATTCATTTAATGATTTTTGTATGTACAGTGAAAACACTGCAATTCATAACATACAGCAGTCTTGAATCTGAGCCAAGCTGTTTCTGGCAGCATGTGTTGGTATTGCATGTTGTGGTGGCATGTGCAGTACAGAGTTCACATGTTATGTGTTCAGAACCAAGGCTGCATTGAAGTTGTGCTAGGCAACACGGGCAGGGGCTGCCAGAAACACCTCAGATTCATCACGCATTTGATTTTGAATGAATTTTTGGTTGTTGTGCGCTCTAAAACCTTTTACTGTTGCCAGGTTCTTCAGAACCTCCACATTCAGTTCTGCGACCCCATAAGGAGTCATGACCCACGGTTTAAGAAGCACCGGACTAGGTGACCTCCGAGTTCCTTTACTTTCAATGCAACCACTATTGGGTTTCATTTTGTTGGACAGAGTAAAATGACTCAATTTATTTGACCATACTGCAAGTAAATGACTCCTTAGGAAGCAAGTTAGCCAGTTCTCAAGGATCGTAGTTCCATTAAGAGCCCCTGTGGACCACTTAGCAAATTACTGCTTCTGTGCACTAAGTGATCTCTTCAGTGTTGAGACCGTGTTCCTCTAAGAGATCCTCTTAACACTGAGAGACTTTCTTCATCTGTGTACTGAGTAGAGAGGTAGAGTCTCACTAATAAATTCCAGTGTATGTCAAATAACCATTAAGTTTGTTTTCATTTGTTTTTAACTTGTTCTTCATTGAAATAGATTATATTAATATATATGTCCGTGGTCTTTCGGGGGAAGGAGAGCTGGTTCCAAAATAATAAGCTAAATTCTATCTTGTGATGTTCAGATAACATCTACAAACTTTGACTTAATGTCAGTTGGTGTGATACAGAGTAAGGGTATCAGGGCAGCCAAGGAGTGTTTGTTGGGCTTATCCATCAAATTAGAATTAAAACACTTATGACCTCCTGGTCATGGAGATAGAGTTTGCTCCTCCCAAGTCCTTATTAGAAGTTGTATTAAAGAGTTGTAAACAGTTGTGCTCCATTATTTCATGTTGATTTAGTTTTCAAACAGGTTAGCTTCATAGATTTTTAGACACTTCTAGATAGATGTCTCAGTCAAAATATTTTCTGTTGAGTTCGTTTTACTACTTCAAATTATTTGTCTCAACCTTTTCTAATTTAAGGTTAATATTTATTTGCTCCAAATTTTCCCAGTGAAGACTGATGTTTTTCTCCAGGAAAGAGAGGTTATTCACTATATTCCTTAGGTGACTTTTAAAAATTATGTTAGTTCTTGTTTTCAGCAAATTTTAAACTTTAAAACAAAAATTTCCTAATATGGATTTTAATGCAATGGTTCCTCAACCTGTAAGTCTAGCCCACTTCAGGGGCTCTCCATGCCTAAGGGATTCTTTGGTTTAAGCCAGAAGCATTTGTGCTTGATACATAGCAAAGTAGTTGTAGAAACTGGCCTGCAAGGCAGCAATAAGCACAGAAAGCAGTTCTGTCAAAAACTCGAGAAGCCATATTATTAGATTTGGCATTTCGGAGATCATTGGTAACTTTAGAGCAAGCAGGTTCAGTTAAATGATGGGGTCAGAAGCCATATTGCAGAGGCTTTAGGACAGACTTAAGGGAAACAAATAGAGTCAGTAAGTGTATACATGGGCAGATTTTTCTAGATGACCTGCTATAGTATGTGTTTTATTGTAGCACCATCTACCAAAAAAGGATTCTTTTTCTTTTTTTAAAGAAATTATTACCGATATCTTTTGTTTTTATGTCATCTCCATTTATCACCATAACTCTGTCCCTCACCCATTCTCAAAGAGTCTAGGTGGGCCAGATCTGACCCACTGCCTTCAAAATGCAGAAACCATTTCTTAGCTGGAAGGCCATGCAAAAGCTGGCATTGGTCTGCTTTGGGCTGTGGATGGCAGTTTGCCCCCCCTCTGCCTTGAGGAAAAAAAGAAAAGAAAAAAAAAGAAAGGAAAAAAATCACCTAAAACTAACCATCATCTCAGAAAATCCGATGTTATATTCAGTATTGCACTCCATGTATTTGGGCTGAGCTCTTTCCCTCCTCACCTGCGTCTTCTGGCCTTCCTGGCTTCCGTCAAGGCTCGGCACAGTTACCGCTTCTACAGGAGGCCTTTCCCTGTTTCTTCCCGTCACCGCCACCTAGACTAGCTTAGAGTTACACTGTGTCGGCTCTCCTCCTGGAGGACAGGAACTGTTTTTGCCTTCCCAGAGTACTTAGTGTAGTGCTTCATAAGTGTTTGTGGATTGGATGACTGTACTTTGGTAAGATGATGACTGGATAGGAGATGCTATTCTAATGCTAATGCTTTCATTGTTAAAAATTCCACTGTCATTGGGTGATGATAGATGATTTGTGGCTTTTACCAGAAATCCCTGTGGATGGTGAGAGTCCTCATATGCTCCTGTTTGAGGATGATATTGTCTTGATTTCATCAAGCCCCAAGATGTCCTGGAAGAGATCTGTAATCACTTAGAGGGATGTGGTCTGCCCATCCACATGGGAAAGACTTAGGCCATCGAATGGACACCGTAGAGCTTTCTAGCTCTCTGGGACAGACTATACAGATGGGCAGGGAGCTGGGTTCACATATGAAAAGGAGGAGGCGAGCGAGCTGCTTTGCTTTAGGGAAATTTCAAAGTTCTTTAACTGACCCCAAACCAGATGTGAGAGTGAAGGCCTATCTTTTCAGTGCTCTCATTTTACTGCTGCTTCTGTATTGTGGTAAGTAATAGATTGCCTTGTCTTTCAAGGACTAAAGATGAGAGTTACGGAGAGGGTGATGGAAAACTGCGTGATGCATGTGAGTAGGCTACGCATGTCACCACCAGTGAACTCCAAAGAAAAACAGGAGTAAAGGACTCTATGACAGGCAGGGGTCGTGCCAACGTGATACTCACCGCGCCTAGGGTGGCTATGAAAATGCCAACTAATTCTGAATCGCAAAAATATAAAAGATGCTCCACATGGAAGACAGAACCAAAACATTTATTCAAACACCAGAAAGCTGAATCCATCATAGCAACAAAGAAATCTATACACAGTAACAGTGCAGAGGGCACCAAGCTACTCCCACCACAGGTTTTATGTGACTCAAATTCATGTGTCTTAGGCTTCCTTCCATGTGACTTAAGCAAGTGATGTGAGCCTATTAATAAATGGGAAGTTCTTCCCATTTGCATTACTAATATAGTAGGGAAGATGGTCTGAACATATATCAAGAGTGAGGGATGACAGGTGGACCACCAGAGTGCTTTATTGGTGCCCTCAACACAAAACAAAGAAGGCTTCCCGCATATTGAGTGGATCCCCAGTAACAGACTTTTTGAATAATGTGGGCAATGGCATGGATGGGTTGCCATCAGTATCACTGGAGGAACTCCAATTGATGAGATCGCAAATGTCTTTATCTATTTGAGTATAGTTTCCAAAAGTGTTTTGAACACTTTTCAGTTTTTATTAAAAAATTGTATTTAAAATCTTGCTCAAATTTGATACTTGCTGCATTCATTGTCTAAATTGTGCCAAATACCAGTTCCACTTTTTGAACTATTTTCCTTGTTCTTTATTAGTATGTTTATCATTTGCCCACATCCATAGGTTTTGCTCTTGGAATTGAACTTAAACCTAAGGATTCTAGGAAAATTACTGCTCATTTGTCGGTTCTTCTCCCTCTTTTTGATTTTTTTAAGGTTTACTGATGCTGCCTGTTTTTATTCCATATTAACTTTCCAACAGACCCCCCACTGCCTACCTCCTTTGAACTCGTTCTTGAAAAAAAAGTGAAATCCTCCTATACAGAGATGACAGGATAACGCACGGAATATTCTGTACCCACTACCAAGAGGAAGGAAGTGTATCTAGTTCTTATCATCTCTCCTTTCGGACCTCGCTTTAGTCATTATGATTAATAACATCTGCCTGCCTTTCTGTATTGTTTTCATTTACATTATCGTGGTCACTAGATATGTTATTTCAAAATTCTTATTAATCAGTTTGTGCTAATCGTTTCGTGAGTCTCTGAATTTTTATTCGTTATTGCTTTTGATGCAAAAATACGCCATTACATACGTATGCCACAGTTTCTTCAGCCATTGTTCCCTTTTTTGCTATCACAAAAAGTACTCTTCTGAATTTTTAAAATAAGTGTGTGTATTGAGAGAGAGAGAGAGAGAGAGAGAGAGAGAGAGAGAGAGAGAGAGAGAGACTATCTTTGACTTCTTTGGAGTTTCTAGGATGTGATCAGTTTAGATGTATTTCTCATACTCTTCCAAATTGTTTTCCAAAATGTTTAAACCATTTCACAACTCTACCAACAGAATGTTGTGCCAGTCTTCCTTCTCTGCATTCAACATTTATAATTTCCATCACTTTGATAAATGTGAGGTAAAAGCTTAGTGTCGTTTTAATTTGAACTTATGTGTCCAGTTGTCCTGGTTTGTATCTTGCCACTAGACCCACATGACTCTGGAGGAGAAAGTGAGGCTGGTGACTCTGCACAGCCCTCCCTCACTTTAATCCAGTTCACTTGCATGTCATGGCATCACCTTCCTGATGTCATGGTTCTCTTTGAGAACAAAGAACAAACAACAAGAAAAACAATTTGTATTATTATTAATGATCTGGAGCATTTTTTGTATGGTTGTTGGATAGTTTATGTTTCTTATTTTAGACACTTTTAAAAAATATCTTTTGATCACTTAACTATTGACAGATGACTTTTGGTCTTATATATACATTTGGGTCAATTTTCCTTATATATTAGATATTGAACTTATATCAAAGATATTTTAGGCAATAATTTCTTCCCACTCATCTTATTCTAACTACTTTAGTTTTGTTCATGTAAAAGCCTTTTAATTTCATGAATTCAAAATTGTCCTTTTCTATGGTTGGAACTTCTGTCCCTTTTATGATTAAAAATTTCTCATTAGCCATAGTTGCTAAGCAGTAGAACCTTCTGTTTTCATGTTTTTCGTTATAGCTTTTTATATTTAGGTAGATATCCATTTGTAGCTTATTGTTGTATATCATGTAAGATGTGATCAAACCTAATTTCTCCTCACCTCTTTCCACTTTTTCTAGAGGTTCTTGTTCAATAGATATTCCTCTTAGGAGTCCGAATTGGATTGCCATGTTCAGTTGCTTCTGGGTCTTATTTATCTCCTCTAACCACTAATCTCTTTGTATGATTACATCTTTATAACACTTTTTGAAATCTAATCGTGAAGTACCTTCTTCATTCCTACTTTTTGTAATATGTTTTGTAGTCATATGTTAGAAATTACATATTTTCATCCTTCAACAAAATAGAATTTATTTTTCAGGTTTCAAATACTTAATTAGCCTTAAAGAGCCTTTGACTATGTTTTTGAGTTGCAACATATCAGTTGCAATTTTCTGGTTTTTTTAATCTTACTTGTAAGTAACCAAATTGATCTATGTTTCAAGTGCTTATAGTCAGGGGATTGGAATTCTGGTAAGCAGAACTGAGAATTAAAAAGATTTAATATGTCTTATTAGATTTTTAATTTTCTTTACCCATAAACTGGATAATTAATCTTAAAACAATCTCATTTTTATGAAGAGAAAACAGGGTTATGTTGAGAATAACTTCAGCATGGACTAGTTTCCTTCATTGTTTGTGTAGGTATGGGACTCTGCATTTTAAAATGGCCAAACAGATGATGAATAGGGACTTCTCCAAATAACTGCCTTCTTCACAAATGTCTTCTTTTAAAAACTTACTCATGAATCTAGCAAGAATGAACTAAGTAAGCAGAGAAAGTTAGTTTTTTTTAAATTCAGTTTTCTTCTAAGTTTATGAGATTGCACTAGAATTTTTGAATTCGAACAAAAACTATTTGGCTAGCAGACTGTTAGTCCTGTTTTCAAGGACACATCACTTCTAAAATACCCTGGAGTGACTTTAGTAGTTGTATTACTGGTCTCAGCACACAATTGCTCCTCCCTGCTCCAAACCATTTCTCCCCCACTTACATAATTTCCTATCTAGAGACCCAGCAATCACAGGAAGGGTGGATTTACAAATGCTATCTTTAAAAAAAAAAGTGTATTATCTTTCTTCCCAGGTAGAGATGTATTTTAAGGAATTTTCTTTTTCGCTCTAAGCAAAATCTCAAAATATCCTGCATCTCTGGTTGTTCACTGCATAGCCAACGGGATTTTAGGGTCTTTGTAAAGTATGAGGACCTTTAGGGCTCTTTTGGTTAATTCTTCTTCTGCCTCTTCCTACCTCCAAATTGTTCCTCCACCCTCAAATCCACATTTAAGAATTAGACCAAAATTAAATAATTTTTAGGCTGACTTAATACTTGGTAGGTTCTCTCACAATAAGTAAGGGATAGATATCTTGACATTCTTTTAGGCAATAGTTTGCCAGGATCTTTCCTATGCCAGTCAGTCCTGGGAGTTTCTGCACTTCGCACAAAAATGTCATTTCAGTGTGGTACAGTTTCAGTGTGTTTAGTTGCCAAAAAGGTTGTCATTGCCTCTATTTCCTTGTTATCCCTCTTTCCTCAATCCTTTTTGATCTGACTTCTAAGCCCTCAACTCCATTGAAACTTCCCTAAGATCTAAGAAACTGCTCCTTGATCTTTTAGATGGTAGAAGACATGAGACATGCTATAGGACCGGATGTGGACAAATGTCCTGATTTTCTCTCCACCCTTCCACCCCTCTCAGAATATAAGAGAATAGTTTATGAGCCATGGTCCAGTGAATATGACTCCAGATCTTGGGAAATTCTGAAATGAGTAATGATGCACATCTTGAGAAGAAAGCAGTGATTATATAGAGCCAGACTAAGCTGAACGAGAACAGGTTAGGCCTGACTAACCTTGTTTCGTCTTTTGACGCTGTTATTGAACTCTGAAGTGAAGTAGCTGTGTTTTTGCCTCTTTATCTCCACCCTGTGCGCGCGCGCGTGTGCACACACACACAGAGTCTTAATTACCTTTAGTACTAAGAGGTTATGTAGTTGGTCCTCTTTTTTTTTTTTAATCTATGTATCTGTTTTGTGTTTACACAGATTTTAACAAAGCATTTGGTGAAGTATCTCATGTTATTCTTGTGGAAGATGGAGAAATTCAAGCTAAAGGATAATGAAATTAGATGCATTTGGATCTGGTTGAATGGCCACACTCAAAGAGTAATTTATTAACAGTGTTTGCTTGGCAGCTGGTCTCTAATGTGGAGTGCCCTTAGGAAACTGTGCTTGGCTCCATGCTGCTTAACAGTTTTATCAGTGGCTGATAAAAGCATAGGTGGTATGTTCATCAGATTGGAGGATGGTACAAATTTGGGAAAGAGATATTGTTAACATACTGAATGACAGAATCAGAAGCCCGAAAGAGCTTGTCAGGCTAAAGCATTGGACTGAGGCTAATAGGGTGAAATTCAGTAGGGATCAATGTAAAGTCTTAGACTTGGGTTAAAAAATGTGCTTCACATGTGTGATGACTAACTGGGATAGACTGGGCTCCTCTCAGCAATGCAAGGTTGTAAGACAACTCCAAAAGACTCATGATGGAAAGGGATATCTGCCTTCAGAGAGAGAACTACAGAGTCTGAATGCAGATTGAAGCAAACTACTTGCTATCTTTCTTTTTGTTTTGTTTCTTCTTTCTCGCTGTTCACTCCATTGTTTATAATCCTTTTTTACAACTTGACTAATATTTAATGTGAAGGTATTTGTAGATCCTATATTTGATTGCATGCCGCCATGGGGGGAGCAGGGAGGAGAGGGATGGGGAGAAAATTTGGACCTCAAGGGATTGTGGAACTGAATGTTGTAAACTACAAGTAAATAAATAAATTTTTAAAAATATACTTCACCAAGTATAAGATGCAGGAGGTCTGGTTTTAACAGCAGTTTGTATGAAAAAATATTTGGGTGCTTTATTGACCTGTGAGCTCAATATGAGGCAGTGTGATGTGGTACCCACATCTTGGGCTGCATTTAGAGAGGCATTGCTTCCAGGAATTATGGGGTGACAGGCCCTCTGTTTTTTGTCCTGGCCAGACCACCTCTGGAGTATCATGTTCAGCTCTGGTTGCCACCATTTGGGAAGGGCCTTAACCAGTTGGAGAATATCCAGAGAAGGGTCAGTTAGGACAGTGAAGGTTTTTGGGTCAGTGTCATGAGGATAGGTAGAAGGAACCGAGGATATTTAGCCCAGGGAACAGGAGACTTAGGGTAGATGTGATGGCTAAGATTTGGTCTTTGGACAGCTGACAAGAGCTTGTTTGGTTTTGTTCAGAAGGGAGAGCCAGAAGCAATGAGCAAAAAGTTCCAAAGAAGCAAAGTTACTCTCAATGTCAGGAAAAAGCCCCAGATAATAAAAACCATGCAGAAGTGAGATGGGCTGCTTAGGGAGTAGTAGAGATACCTTCACTGCTTGCCTTTTGCCAGAAGCTGAATGGCCTGTTGTCTGCAATTCCTTTCAGTCTGTCAGTCAACAAGCATTTGTTCTAAGCACTCACCATGTGCCAGGCACAGCACTGAATAGATGCTAGAGATACAGAGAAGCAGGAAGAGTCTCACAGGCTAATGTGGGACACAACATGAACCTGACTATGGACAAGAAATTTACAGGGGGTGAATCGGAACTCTTCTCCCATGAGGGGCAAACACCAGCCATTAATGGGAGCCAGCAGAAGATTTTAACTGAGACCAGGAGGAAGCCAGGAAAGCCAAGAGATGGAGCTGAGGAGGGAAAAAGTTCCAGGCATAGGGAACAAGTAGGGGATGGAAAGTCTCACATGAAAAACCTCAAGGAGGACGGTGTCAGTGCATTGTGAAGCACAAAGAAGACTGGAGAGGTGGGAAGGGATCAGTTTATATGGGGCTTCAGAAGCCAAAGAGGTTTTTATGTTTGATGTTGAGGTAACGAGGAACCGCTGGGCTTTGTTGAGAAGTGAGCTGACATGGTCAGACCTGGCTTCTTCACTGTGGTGGCTGGATGGAAGCTGGCCTGGAGGGGCATTGCCCTGAGGTAGAGAGACCGGCCAGCAGGGGACTGTAAGAGTGGGGTCGTAGGAGAGAAGGGAGAGTACGTGAGAGATGGCATAGAATTGGCAGGCCTTAGGACTTACTGGATGTGGGTGGTGGGGAGTAACATATGGCCCCCAGCTTGTGAGCCTGGGTGACTGGAAGGAGGCTGGTATGCTCCAGAGTGAGGGCGAAGTTAAGGAGGAGAGAGAGTTTAGGGTGAAAGATGATGACTTCAGTTTTGGATGTGTTAAATTTAAAATTCTTATATCTTTTGATCAGACAGGTAGGGCATCCATAGCCTATTAGAGTTCCCGATGGTAATCTTAACTATTAACCTGGCTCAGTGAATGGCATAGCCAACTTCAGCATATCTGGAGATGCCAAGTGGTTGATCTGGGTAGTCACATCACTTAGTTCAGCATTACTACAAATTTGGTTGTTTCAGAAGTATGAGCACAGCTTATATCATGTAAATATGTAGGATTTTAACTTTAAAGATATGCAAGGAGAACTATAAGCTAATGGTGTGAAAGTAAAAGATAATTTTTCTTCAGAAAGTAATAGAGCATGATTAGGAGACAGGAATAAGGTTAAATGAAGATTCAGGAAAAAGTGAAGACAGGGAGAGATGAGATTTCCCCCCCTCACTCCCCCTTCATGAAATTCAGACACTAAGAGTTTAGATTAAGTTTGATTTGCATAGATTTATATAACATAAATTACTTTACATAACATAAACTGCTACTATTTTATAATTTTAAAAAATTTTGTTCTATTTCTAAAACCAGTTTTAAATCTTAAATATTTATAGAGGCAGCTGGGTAGCCTAGTGGGTAGAGTATTGGTTTTAGAGTTAAGGAGATTAGAGTTCAGGTGTGGCCTCAGGCACTCAGTGACTCTGTGACTCTGATTACCTTAATCTGCCGGAGAAAGAAATGGCAGGTGCCTTGCCTGAGCATTTTGCAAATACCTCCTATGGTCCTCACAAAAACCTCGGGAGTTAGGCATTGTTCTTAGCCCCATTTTAGAATCGAGGAAACTGAGGCAGGCAAGGATACTTAATAAATATTGACTCATTGAAAAATTTCATTGGATTTAAAGAATTTACCTAAACACCATCTCCAGTTGTTTCAGCTGGAATCCAAGGAGATGTGGATTATGAGGGTGCTGGAAAAGATCTTGATCTTTGCACATGTAAGTCAGTGGACAAGCTTCTGCCAGGCCAGGTGCAGCCCATCCGTATGGACTGAAAAAGAGGCCAGGTCCTTGAGGTGCCAGCACTACTTGGGAGCCCTCCAAGACTCTCCCTGTTTAGGATAAGGGCTGAGATGTCACTCAGGTACTGAAAGCTGCTTGAAGAGGCTGCGAATCTCAGTGCAGCTGTTGCATTTGATCTGACAACTCTGCTTCAGTTCTAGGCCAGGCCCACCTCTCCCATTTGGTCGCCCTCTCCAGAAGAACTGCTTGGTCTGATGCTGGAGCTACACTACGCCCTAAGCAGTTGTGGCTGAATAGGAGGTTCTAAACTTCCATAAAAACATTGCTTTTAGAGAAGCTTGTGAAATACCTGCCTTAGCTGGAGATGAGGAATGTGCCAGGCTCTCCCTCCAAGGCTGACCTTGCTGCAGTGGGACAGTTGGGCTCTGAGAGAGGGAATTCTATGCCAGTGACAAATTCCAGGATGGAGACAAGTAGGATTTTCATACAGAGAGAATTTTTAGTAACAAAATGGACTTTTAATATAAAACCCCAGACCTCTCTAACAGACAGAAGTTGATAGAAATGAGAAGATGCAGCATGCCTACTTCCAATAAGATGTACTTGGTCTTCTGAATTTTCTTTCTTTTCCCAAAGCGGTGATTCATCAGGTCTTACCTTCAGTTTCTTTGGGCATCTCTAGTTGCCTCTGTCTATGTTGGGTTTCTGCAGAATGAAACCAGCTCTACTCATAAGAGCAGTTCATTTTCTGTAGCCCTTAGAAAGTAAACTCCTAGGCTTTTAGTCAGTCAATAAACATTTATAAGCACCTACTGTGTCCAGGCACTGTGCTAAGCTCTGAACCTACAAAGAGAGGCAGCAGCTCACAATCTAATGGGGGGCACAAAAGGTTAACAAAGACAAAAAGACAAGTCACATATGGGATAAATAGGAAATGATCAATAGAGAGAAGGAACTAGAATTAAGAAGGATTGGGAAGGGCTTCCTGTAGAAGGTGGGATTTTAGGTAGGACTTGAAGGAAGCCAGAGAAACCAAGAGGTGAGGGGAGGAAGGAACAAGGTATGGAGGACAGCCAGGGAAAGTAGCCAGAACTGAGAAGTGGGGTGTCAGTGTCTAGGTGCAGCGTCACCGCTCCACCAGATCAGAGTACCTGCTAAGAGTATTGGGCATGGGGAGGGGTCCAGTGCTGGATCTGAAAGATCTTGGAAAGTCAAAGGGTTTTGTATTTGATCCTGAAAGTAAGAAGGAACCATTGGAGTTTATTAAACATGGTGATGACACGGTCGGACGGCTGCTTTAGGAAAGTCACTTTGGCAGCCGAATGGAGGCAGGCCTGGAGTGGTGAGGAGTCTAGTTATGTCTAGCAGATGTAACAGATACTGTGTGTTTTTCCCCTCCAAAGACATTTATGTTTGCTAAACATTTGGTGCAGCATGATTGGAAGTGCTGAGTCATATATTTGCGTTTCATAGTCTGAGTTTGAATTTAACGATGGCGTAAGCCAAGGCTAATGTTTGATGGTGCCCTATCGCCGACTATGCAAGTTCAGATCTGTTTGCTCTCTTTGGTTATGTCTTTTTTGCTCACAAGAGATATGAATTATATTATTAAAGCCGCTGAGAAATGTTAATCTCGTTAAGTAGAAGAGAGGGTCGTATTCCCTGTCTTTAAACCATTGAGGAATGTAAATCGCACGCCGGTGTTCGGAACACCACAATTAGCTAGAACCAGTTTGGATTTTTCTCATTTCCTTACATTTTCATAGATATGAATCCTGAGCATATTTGTCTCTAATCTTTACTAAATAAATTAGCTAAAATATGTGACTAAAATTTACACATATAAGTACATATCCCAGTGCATCAGAAAATACCTCGTGGTGTCATAACATGCTGTTCTCCTTGATAAAAGTCCTGAGACTGTTCCCCAGATGGGTACCGAGTGAGGAAAGAAGCCGTTTTAAATTGGAGCAGAAATCAGTCATCCATCGTAAGCTCCAGAATGGACTTTTACTATGTGTTTTGTATGGGATTAACCTTGAAGTTCACTGGAAACTTCCATTGGTGCAGTTCACAACCCTCTGTTCATTTACGGGCATTGAGCCAGCATATGGAAAGCATTTACCTTTGCCTGAAGGTCACCAGCAAAGACATAATTAAGCTGAAGTGCAATTTGTATTTAATTTTAATCTGCAAAAGCTCATTATGGTTTGCGCCTTGGTTGCCATAGAAATCATCTTTTCCTGTGTACCTTTCTGACAGGAGAGATCATCTGAGGAGCCTTGATCAGTAGTCCTTAGATTTTTCTTTCAAGAAACCAGAGAAAAGGATTTTCTAAAAAGGATTTCGGCTTTATTGTTTCCTTCTCATTCTGATGTGGCCTCAATTTTGGAAACATCCCATGGTAATAAACATTTTTTAAAAATGAGGTGAAGGTATTTTCTATAAATTTTTAGTTTTTAGAGAAAGCTTGTTGGTACAGAACAGCAAGACTGACCTTGTATTTTCTTCCAAGTAGTATTTTGAACTTCTGTTCTATACCTGTCCATTCCTGGAGACCCTATACAGTGGGATACATTTATTATCTTTTGAAGATAATGAAATAAGAATTCAAAGAAAGGGCATATAATGAGAAACTAAAGATCAAGAAACTTTACCAGTCAAATTATTGTTGAGATTGTAAACTGCAAATGATGCTAGTAAGATGTTTGTGTGATATTAGAGACTATGTCTTTGTTTCATTAATATGGATTCCTTTTAGCATCAAGGTACATTTCTTCAAAATTATGATAACATTTTCTGTCTTACTCTAGAATAGCATAGAGGCTATAACATTAATTCCCATTCCCTGCGTTAGCCTTCATATTTCGGGATTCTTTTACATGGATGGCCCTGCCCTAATGTAGTGCAGCTCTGCATCATTTTGGAAGCTTCTTGGCCATCTGAAGGGATTCTTTGTAATGTAATTTGCCAAGGACTGATTTGTTTAAAGTTTAGAATGAATAGTATTTGATGTTGATCTCTCCTAACACAAAACAGCATTGACTATTTTAATCATGCAGTAACAGCATTTAGAGCTTGAAGGGACTACAGAAATAATCTGGCCCAACAAACCCATTTTTACAGATGGAAAACTGAGGTCCATAGAGTTGGAGTGCCACCTTACTAGCGGTGTGACACTGGGCAAGTCACTTAACTTCTGTTTGCCTCGATCCGCTCCTGGAGAAGGACGTGGCAAACCACTCCAGTATCCAGAAAAGCCCACGGCCAGTAGGTCCACAGGATCACAGAGCCAGACACAACTGAATGATGGAACAATAAATATTTTTCAAGTAGCATTAAAGTTGGTACAGGGACACTAGATAATTGTGTGGGATTTTAAAAATGTTTCTGACTTTAAACTCTAGTGAGGATTAAATGAACTGCAAATATGAATAAATTCCTATTTTACAAAAGATTAATTGATTATGATTCTGAGGGACATAAATTGCACCATTTCTCTTTTGATGAAGAAATCTTTAGGTGGAGCTGAAGGTATAAAGAAAACCTGGGGTATATCTAAAAAGATGCCTGCTGAAGTATAGGAACTGTTCAGCTTTTAAAGAATAGAAATTAAGAAATAAATTAAGAACAACTATAAAAGAATGAGATGAGAATGTTGTGTTGCTGGCTTCTAGATTTGTTTTGGAGGCAGTGAGCTGACCCAGGAGATGTAAGACTGGGCCCAGCATTAGGCAAATGAGAATTTCAAATCCAGGTTCAGACACTCCTAGTTATGTGACCCTGGTTAAGTCACTTAATCTCTGCTTCAGTTTCCTCCACTATAAAATGGGATTAATCGTAAATGTACCTACCACCTGTGGCTATTGTGAATGTCATTTAAAAAAATTTTGTGAAGCTGTTTCCCCATTGCCTAGCCATATAAGTTCTTAATAAATACTTCCCCCTTTTCTTCCTCCCTTTCTTCTTTTCTTCTTTCCTTCCTTTACTTGCTTCCTTTTTTCCTTTCTTAGAAAAAATAATTGTAGAGGCATCCAGGTGGTACAATGAATAGAGCACCAGCCCTGGAGTCAGGAGGACCTGAGTTCAAATCCAGCCTCAGACACTTGACACTAGCTGTGTGACCTTGGGCAAGTCACTTAACCCCAATTACCCAACCTTTCCCCCTCCAAAAAAATTTTTTTGGAAAAAAAAAGAAAAAGAAAAAATAGTTGTAACAAAGATATTTATCATTAACATTTACCGTTATTTCATAACTTAAAAGTGAAATATCTCTACACGTATAACCATTCAGAAGCTTCTCTGCAGTTTTTAAAAATTATCAATCAGCCAGTTTAGGTACATTTGTTGACAGACTGTTAAGGCAGGTGCTTTTGACTCAAATATTTTAATGCAAACAGTTGACGGTATATTGACATATTATGTATAGAAGACATGTTGCCTTCAAAAGTAGACTGATTCTCCCACTTTGGGAGTATGGGGTATGGAATTAATTTCCCAGTATTACAAGGGGAGATGCTGTGCACATTTTAATAGGGTTTATCAAAAAGACTTTAGTGTCCTACCTTGGGCAAGATTCAGACTAGGGAGAGAATCAAGTGTCACTTCAGTGCCACTTGAATCACAGTGGTTGTTGAAAGCAGTCTAAAAACAGTACTAATAAGTACAGGTACATTAAATATTGGTTGGAATGGATAGATGAATTTATTTAAAACCAACTCATTAATTAGATTTTTAAAAAATTAATGCAAATTACATCCCAGGCTTGAATTTTTCAAAACAGCATTTAGAAATTGTAATAATTATTTGATATTTAGAAGGGTTTAGGGAATTATTTTTGTTAACATAAATATTCAGATCCTTTTAGTGATAGTATTATGTTATATGCTGTTTTAAAAATGCATCAGATAGGGGTGGCTAGGTGTTGCAGTGAATAGAGCACCGGCCTGGGAGTCAGGAGGACCTGAGTTCAAATCTGGCCTCAGACACTTAACACTTAGTAGCTGTGTGACCTTGGGCAAGTCACAACCCCAAATTGCCCTGCCTTCCCCCCTCCAAAAAGCAAAACAAACTAATCAACCAAAAAAAAAAAAAAACAACCCCATAAAAATGCATCAGGTGGAGAGGGCTCTCCACATCCAGAGAAAGATTTATGGAGTCTGAATGCAGATTGAAGCAAACTACGTGCTCTGTCTCTATTTTTGTTTTGTTTTGTTCCTTCTTTCTCGTTGTTCATTCCATTGGTTATAATCCTTCTTTACAACCTGACTAATGTTTAACGTGAAGCTATGTATAGAATCTATATCAAATTGCCTACCGCCATGGGGGGGAGAAAATTTGGAACTCAAGGGATTGAGGAACTGAATGTTGTAAAGTAAAAGTAAATAGATAAATTGATTAAATATTTTTAAAAAAGAATAAAGGACAAATAACAATGAAAAAATGCCTTAGAATGTATAGGAAGATCCTAAAAGAGCACTTCAAACTTTTGAAGACAACTCCTAAAATTCTGTCTTCGTAAAACTTAGAAGCTACTAATAGATATGTGAGAGTTGAGAAAAATTTTTTAAGAAAATATTTCTTTGTAGAAATTGATTAAAACAAAATAAATCTCATTCACTTTTCCTTTTCTGCTCCTGTTAGGTCAAAGTCTGTTCTATTTTTTAAAAAATTGCTAGACTGTGAAAATTGGTTACTTTCCTCCTAAAAGTCTGCATGCATCTCTGATGCTCAAATAGATCTGTGATTGCATGAATTTAGATTTTCCTTCCCAAAGTTGCAAACCACAACCCATCTTGTTCCTACTCACCTTGTGCAACTCATTCATATTCTCCCAAAGGTTTATCACAGGGGGTCCAACCAAAATCCTGGGGGACACACACCTACTTTCCCCTACCTATAAAATTTTTGTAAGGATCGTATACATATATATATATATATAAATGAGAATTATATTAGTATAATATATAATATAGTATAGTACATAATATTAAGAAATACATTAATGAGAAATATGTATATTACTTGAGAATGGGTAAGGAACAGGCAGGCTTTCACTGGTCACTGTCTGTAGTAAGCACTTCTTTACCATCACATAATTGACTACAAGATGCAGAGAAAACAAGATTTCACTGGAGAGGCTGTTTGTTGATTATTTTTTAAACCTGGATCCCTAACTGATTAAAAGCAGACCTAAAAGAAAATATTATAATGAATTTCATCTTTCTCGGTATGGCCTAATTTACCAATATGATTAGTTTTGATTAAAAAGAACTTGATTATAACATGCAAAGAAGTTTATTGAATGAAAGAGTCATGTGCAATCAGAAACCAGAGGTGTCCCTGTGGAGAATCAGAGTCTGAAAGCTGGATGGCGTTGCTGTTTCCTTTAGAGGTTTCAGTAATCTCAGCAGAGATATTAACGTTGGCCGGGGGGAATGATGGGTGGCAGGTGTAGTTGTGTTTGTGTGATTATTCTTATTCTTGTTATTTTTTTAAGCCTAGTTTCATTGTTTACTCTCAATTTCTCTCCAGATCTTGATCATCACAAATTGTAGTGGCCTACGAAAATTCTGTGTTTAGTAGGGTTCAATTAACATTTTCCTACCAACTTTTCTGATTTAATTGTAATAAATAGAGTCAAAGGATGATAGCTAGAAGGGATATAGATGTAGCCCAAGTCTTTCATTTTACAGGTGATAAATCTGAGCCCAAAAGGTGTTGTGTTCTTTCTATCCAGGGTTATATAGATAGTAAGTGGAAGAACTAGAATTGGAACTCAGCTCTTTTTTATTCCAAACCCACTATTCTTTCTACTCTATTAAAATAACTT
Organism: Pseudochirops corinnae; assembly: GCA_028646515.1. Lineage (NCBI taxonomy): Eukaryota > Metazoa > Chordata > Mammalia > Diprotodontia > Pseudocheiridae > Pseudochirops > Pseudochirops corinnae. The sequence goes on along the minus strand of CM053590.1, from coordinate 203,153,077 downwards.
CTCTCTATCTCTGCCCCTGACTTAAAAAAGTAATTTGATTCCATTATCTGTTCTTGGTTTTGTTTTTTTTCTTATCTCCTCCAAAGTGATCTTGATAGATTAGAATAGTGGTTCTCAACCTGTGGGTCACGACCCCTTTGGGGGTCAAATGACCCTTTCACAGGGGTCACCTTAGACCATAGGAAAACACATATTTCTGATGGTCTTAGGAACTGAGACACTGCTCCTCTATCCATCTCCGGGAGGGTCTGGCCACATGCAGATACACCCACATATAGGCATTAAAGGGTCGCGGCATTAGGAAGGTTGAGAACCACTGGGTTAGCATAATTGGATGAACCTAATAAGATGACCTGTGTGAGAGAAAAAGTGTCAAATTCTGCACTTACATTTGAAAAATCAGTTAATCACACATGTACAAAATGAAAGAAGCATAGAATAATTTCATTTTTAGGAGTCTTGAGAATTTTAGTGGATTACCTTTCATTTTAACAGCGCCCCTAAAGGGCAATGTAATCTTAGTGTGATTTTTTTGAAAAAAAAAATGCACAGACTCTAATCAGTTAGATGGTCATCTTCTTGCACTGGTTGGATTAAATCTGAAATTTTTGTTTGTTTGTTTTTAGTGCTAAGTTTTAGTAAGGTTAGTAAAAAGCTAGATTCTGTTTAAAGACCGGTGACCAAGCTAATGACTCAAAACTATCCCATGCAGAGATTGAAAGGTATGGGTATATCCCTCCAGGAGAAGACTTAGAAAACGTGACAGCTAGGTGATGCAGTGAACATAGGCCCAAGAATCAGGAGGATCTGAGTTCAAATGTGACCTCAAACACTTACTAGCTGTGTGACCCTGGGCAAGTCACTTAATCCCAGTTACCTCCTCAAAAAAAAAAAAAAAGACGTTTGAGAATTGGTTTCAAGTATTGTAATTCGGAATAGTTATTAAATTTCTTTTGCTTAGCACCAGAAGGCAGAATTAGAAACAAAGAATGGAAGCTGGCAAAGAGGAAGATTTCTTTGATATGAGGAGCATTCCTAATGGTCACTTACGACAATTTCGGTGAGTGAAACCACCAGTGTATATATTCGAACAGGCATTATAGGTAATGAGCAAGGCCCTGAACTGGATAGGAGGAGATTGGTTCTCAAATGTTACTCGATAACATGTGACTTTTTAATATTAGTACTCACTAGTGATAGAAATCACAGAAAACCACGATCACCAAAGAATCAAAATTAAGTATCACTCAAAATGTAACAGAGAGATACGTAGAGGCTATAAGGAATCCAATGGAAAGATGCATAGAGGGTTCAAGTTGTCTTCAGCAATGATGTGCAACTGATAACATGAGCAAGAAATTGTGTAATCATTGAGGAAAAGCATGACAGGGGGAGCAGTGAAGAGAATGCTTGATTTAGAGTAAAAGGAACTAGGTTCAAATCCTGGGTCTATCAGTACTATCAGTATGATCTCATATAAATCACTTAGTATATTTGGGCCCAAGTTTCTTCCCCTATAAAAAGAAGTTGGACTAAATGACCTTTAAGGTCCCTTTTAAACTCTAAGTCCATGCTCTTTGATCCCATGTATGGTCAGAAAAGATGGTCTAGTCATGTAGTGAAAGGGAAGGACCGCAAATGGGCAGCCTCAGCACTACTGATAGCCAAGGAATGTTAAAGTATCCAGAATAAGGCGTTGGGTAGATCCTGTGTGGGCAGTGTAGGGGAGAATGTGGACAAGATTCACACAGGGTTAGAATCCACAAATGTGTTTCCATCCCCAAGACAGCGCAGTTAAATCACAGTTCCATCCAGATATACAAATACTCTTTGCAGCTTATCCTTTTACTAGACTAAGGTCTATGAAAGCAGGGACCTCTTCCTATCTAAACTTTGTCTCCTCCCCTCTCCCCCAGCATCTAGTGCTCTGTACACAGTGGATGTTCAAGAAAGGTTTAAAGGCTGAATGAACAGATCTTAGATTTAAATAGGTAAAGTTAAAATAGGATTGCCAAATTTTATGATTGACTTTTAAAAATCAGTGTAACATTTTCACTTGTTTATGGTCTCTTTAGTGAACTAAAATAAAGTTTGATGTTTTGTTATCATAAAGGGTCTTGGGACTTGCAGAAGTAGGAAAATGATTATTATTAATAGTAAATTAGCTAAAAGCAATATTAATCAAAAATTATAGTTTTTCAATCATGTTTTAAAAAAAACTTGTAAGTTTAAACCATTGTTAAGTAGAAGCAGGTTATGTTATTAAATTTCCTGTATATCCTGAACTCTAATGATATATTTGGCATGATACAGTATCTAATTATTCCAGGGGCTGGTTTTATGGAGAAACATAGGTAGGCAGTCCAGACTTAGGGGATGGACCACACTAATTATAGTCAGAACTCCAGAGCCCTTGTGATCTCTGCAGGAGCTCAGAGGACAACGTAAGTTGCCATGTCATGTCCACTGGGGACGCTGGCAGCCTCTTGATCTGCAGGAGCCATCTACTTCTCTAGAAGTGCCCTTGCACTTGGGCCACTCCTGGGAAAAAGGAAAGGGACATCTTTATTTTTTATTTTTCAGTTTCTTTTTCTCTACATTCCAAGCCAGGATTTGAGAAGTATGATTATCTATAATTTGCTTAAAGCCATTCTTCTTTTCAATATTCTGCTTCATTTTCATCGTCCCCAAATCGCTATTTAGTGAAAGATCTCATGTTCAGGAAATTCCTTCCCTACAGTCTGACTGTATAGTTGGACAATTCATTAGCAGCACCTATCATTACTTCTGTCTTCACCACAGCACCTTCCACGCAAAGACCTGATTTTCTACCACTGATAATCTGTGTCTTATCAGAATATGAGAGGGCATCAGCCAGAGTGACATGAAAAACAAAGGATATTTAATATGAAGATCGAGAAGGATTATGGTTTTTCAGCCTGCTTGGTCTATCACAGATAGAATCACACTGCTTTCCCCCCACTTGTCACTGATGTCCCTCTTCTTGTGTACTCAATTACTGACTTCCCATTTACCTCTTAATATGCATTTTACCTACTTAGAAATTTTATATAAGGTTTACCATTTCTTATAGACTCTGAAACTATGTTAAGCTCCTTAGGAGAAAGGTATTTTCTTGATGCCAACTGCTACTGTTACCTTTTACCCAGGACTGCATTTGAATTAAATATCTTGTCTAACTTGGATGTTATTGGGCAGCCATAAGAAGCAGTCATCCTTTCTTTAAAGTAAGTTTCTATCATGCAGTTACAGTTTCCCTAAATTCACATCTCTAGAAATATTAAATATTGACTTATATTAAAGGTATCTAAGATTTCCTTTTGCTTGACCAGTTCATTTTTAAAGAAAGAAAAAGGTGGACAGTGTCTGATAATTATATCTGTAGTTTTCGTTTTATCTCTGTAGTGATGGTGAGTGAATGTTGCAATGTATTTCAGATCTTCATTCTATTCTATACTGAAATTCTGTTCATGTCATTAAAACTCCAATCAGTTTTACATGATTGACATTCTATGCTCAGGAAGTAGAGGAAGACACTAGATTACTAGCAATTCCTACTGTAGATCTTCCAAGGCAATGTTTGGGATGGGAAGGCCTGTCGCTACTAGAAGCACACAGATATATCAAGACAATGTGCCATTTTCTGCCTCACCCCATAATTTTGTTTCTCTCTGAAATGTATCCTCCTCTCCCTCTACTCTCACCAAAAAGATTTAGCCATGTTGCAACCTTGATCTCTACCTTAGAGTTAATTTTCATGCACCAGTACAATGCTGTAATTCTAGCCCTTTATAATACACTCCCTCCCCCCCACAGTGGTCCTCTCCAGCATTGACTGTGAAGCTTTGGGTCACATAAATGTACTTCAAGTCCTAGAGTGTTCAGAATCAAATTACTTGGGAAAACGCTGGACTACAAGATTAGGTTTCAGATTTGTTAGCCAGATAGGCATTTTTTGGCTATCTGCAGGTTAGCGCTTTATATAAAGCAGCTTATTTGAACAGCAAAAACATAATTATTAATATTTGGCTCTTTGTTTTGTTGTGTTTTGTTGTGTTTAAAGCAACTGTTTGTTGCTGTTTCGCAAACTTAAAGATTTTCTTCCCATGGTGTCTCCCATGAATTATTAAAACTGTGTAAGGTCTTTAATAGGTACAGCCACACAGATAGTCCCGCTCTGTCATCTTCTGAATATTGCTATCAAGTGAAGCATCAAATGGGAAGTGCTCACTATAGGCATTTTCTGCTGATGTGGAAGATGAGCTCTGAGGAGTCCAAAGCTATGGATGTGTTTTGCCTAGATTTAGCAAAGCTTTTGATACAATATCTAATCCTATTCTTGTGGAGAAGGTGAAAAGTTGGGGACCGAAGGATAATACTGTGAGGCAGATTCAGAATTGATTGGATGGCTAGAATCAGAAAGGAGTTAGCGAGTGATTAATGGCTGATTGTCACTATGATAGGAGACCTCCAGGGCAGAACCCTGGGATCTGGGCTTGGTACTGAGCGTTCAGCATTTTTATCCATGAGTTGGGTAAAGACACAAATGGCAGGTGACACAAAGCTGGGAGGAGAGCCAACACACTGAATGTCAGAGTCAGGATCCAAAAAGATCACGACCTATATGCTCTAGCATGGGGCCGAATCTATTTGGATGAAATTCAGTAAGGATAAATGTAAGGTCTCACACTTAGATGTAAAAAACCAGGTTCTTAGCTGCAAGTCAAAAGAAGCATAGAGAGCAGCTCTGAAAAAAAAGCATAGGGATTCTGGTAGAGCCGAAGCCACAGCAGTATGATGTGGCCACCCAAACTCCTGATGCCATCTTAGGCCACATGGCTTCTAGGTATGGGCAAGAAAGAGATAGTCCCGTTGTACTCTGCCTTACTCAGACCTCATCTGGAGTTTCATGTCTGGGTGGCACAGTTTAAGAAGAACATCAATAGGGGTGGCTGGGTGGTGCAGTGAATAGAGCACCGGCCCTGGAGTCAGGAGCACCTGAGTTCAAATCTGGCCTCAGACACTTAACACAAAAACTAGCTGTGTGACTTTGGGCAAGTCACTTAACCCCAATTGCCCTCCAAAAAGCAAAAAAAAAAAAAAAGAAGAAAACCACTGATAAGCTGGAGGATGTCAGAGGACAACAACCAGAATAGTGAAGAGCTTTGAGTTTCAGTTGTAAGAGTATCATTTTAAGAAAATGTACATGTTTAGCTTTTGAGCGCCTGTGCAATGCCCACCCCATAGTAAGCACTTAAGAAATGCTTGCTGCCTATTGAGAAGACTTGGGGAGGATCTGATAGCTGTTTTCAGGTATTTGAAGGACTACCATGAGGAAGAAGGATCAGATGTGTTCTGTTTGACACCAGAAACCACGTATGAAAGTTGCAATGAGTCAGATCTAGACTGAAAGTCAAGAAAAACTTTCTACCCCAGAGGGCTGGCCAAAAGTAAATGAGCTGCCTTGGAAGGTGCTGAGTTCCCCCTCCTTGGGATTCTTCAGGCAGAGGCCAGAGGACCATTGGTGAGATATATCATAACAGGAATTTCTTTCATTTGGGGTTTGGACTTAGATGGCTTGGTGAAGTCTCTCCCAGCTCTTGAAAGTCTGTGATTCTGCGTCACAGCCAGTTTGACAATAGCAGGATTATATGCCGTACTACTTTTCCCAAGTTTTATTTACAAACTGCCACATGCCCCATAATGGTTGAAAGACTGTGCCTTCCTTACAGCTCTTGGCAACTGTTACTGCCTTCTTTTATCGTGCTGGAAGAGCCACCGTACTATGACTGTCAGTATTGTTTTTATTTCTAAACCAACTGTGTGAAAGAATACACATTTACTAAGACAGTTGTTAACTATTTCAGCTTTACAAAATTATATACATTAGTCCAACTTGGTTCTAGCAGGGAGACCTTGAGTCATTACACAGAGAGCTAGCCTTGGGAGCATGGCCCTTAGCCTATAACACAACATTCGTTTTCCCTCTGGTTTCTACAGATACCTTTTTTAAAAAAAGGCAAACCCCTTCTCATCCTTTTGAGAGATAAGCTTGCTTCTTTATTCTGTCTTGAATAGCATGGCTGCATGCAAGCTTTCCATTTTTATAACTGATTTTTCCAATCCCCATGTCAGAAATGAGTAATTTTTCTACAATGGTTTGGGCAAAACCCTGCCAACCTTTCAATTTTATATTTGTTACTCAGGACTGACTTGAAAGTAAAAATTATGTGTAATAACTTTGGGGTTGAACAGATTTGACCTGCTCCCCCATTGTATTCTAGTCATCTGTGGAATAATCTATGCTTTAATTCCCTATTCCATTAATCTCGGATGTTCAAACAGGCCTTCCTATATGACCTCTAATCAAAAAGTGATATGTTTGATAGATGCATTCTCTGTTGTGTAATTTTTTCCTCAGATATGTGAACTACCATTGAAAACCTTTGTTCATTTTCTAGACATATAAAAACTTCATGAAGCCTTCCGGAGTTTAGAATTATTATTGATAACCTATTATCAGGAAATTTAACAAATTGCCTTATTTCTCCAGGCTAGGTCACAGAATTCATTAATATTAATGACTTTTAAAAATTATGTTTAGGCTCTCTGATCATTAGTAGATACGTTAACTCTTTTATGTAGTTTTGATAAGTCTTCAGCCTTTCCAGATAGGAATCATCATAAACAAAAACAGTGACTTAGAAATAATATTTCAGATCTCAATCTCTAGTTCCTGCTCTTGCATTTAGAGGAGTTAAAGGATTTAAACTGATGTTGGAGTTTTTGTTTTTTTTCATTGACTTTTCCAGAAAGCAGGTGGAATATTTAAAAATAACATATCTATGATATTGGCCATCATCAAAAACATATATTGTAGCAAGCCTTAGAAGACTGACCTAAGTTTGAAAGTATATCTGTTTTTAAGCCATCCATTGTACCATGTGCACAAGAAGGTAGGTTTTTTTTCCCATAAGATTGAGTCAGCTCAGTAATCATTGCAAACTCTTACAAGTACCACCTCCAAGAAATGCTGGAATTTAAATTTAAATTCTGGTGCAATATTGCAGCTAAGTTGAAACCTGATGTAGTGGCCCATACTGTCATCATTCATACTTTTCCCATAGGAATTATGCATTGAATATCCGTCAGTAGAGTTTAACATCTCAGCTCAGACCTGACTGAATTCGACTTTACCTATATTCAGCCAACACATGAACATGCAGAGATAGGATCTGAACCCAGGTTCTCTAGTTCCAAATCCAATGCTTAATTATTTTTGTAAATATTACACATTTAATGGTTTTAGAAGGGAAGATGACAATCAGAAAATTAGAGATGTCTTGTCTTCTGCTATTCAGGTTTACATTGTACTTGAATGGGGAAAAGTGAGGATTATGAAGGGTGGAAATGAGGAAAGGAGAACATCGCCTGTGTGGAATGTGGCTTGTGCAGACATACGAAGGAAAAGAGTCTTGGTTTAAAAGAACAGCTATTTCCAATTTGACTGGAATGCAGAATACAGGAAGAGGAATACCATGTAATAAGGCTGGGAAGATAAGTTGGAGCCAGATTCTGGAGGCTGTTAGATGCCAGGCCAAGGATTTTGTGTTTTATCCTAGAGACAATTGTTAGTCACTGAAATGATTAAGGGAGAAGACTCACGATTAAACCTGTTACTTCCTAGGAGGATTATTTTTATAGTTCTTTGAATGATAGATGAGAGCAGAGGAGGAGGAGGAGAGAAATCAGATAGGTGGTTATTAAGATAGTCCCGGTAAGAAATTGTGAGAGTGTAGGCCAGTGTGGTGACTGAAGTGGAGAGAACGGGACGTGAGAAAATGTAAGGTCAGAATCAAAGGCCTTGGCACTTGGCAATTGATGGGATATGAAGGCACTGGAAAAATTTTAAGTCGGTGATAACCACAACGTGATGGACCTAGAAGGACTAAGAGGAGTGCTTTCAACTGAGGAAACTCGGCAATGCCGAGATTTGGCTCCTGTCTGTGATCTCTTAAAAGGGATTCATTAACAGGATCACCTTCAGAAAGGCAGTCAGTATACAGAGCAGGCTCTTTGTTTCCTCTGCCACAAAAGAACTAGATAAAACCCCAAAGATTAGTTGATAACTACTTAAAATATGATAGAACAACCCATCCCTCCTAGAATAACTTTTAAGGGGCTACTGAACAGTTCTTTCACTTTTCCCTGACTTGCACTATTTGTGCAACTCAAATGTCTGCATCTTCTGAAAATTTCTCCCTCACAGAAGTTATCCTCTCCTTTGAGAAGTTGGTACAGAAAATGCCTCCTGCTGGGTGATTGACACCTCATCAAGAAGCACCAAACTTGTTAGGTTCACAAGGTTGCCATCAAGGCAAGAAACATCATCCATCTGAGGATTGTGATTGTATTGCCTGTGCTTAAGGAAAAGCGTACCAAGCAGAAGAGTCAACTAGGTATCTGAGGCCCAATTTCAGGTGCACCTACATTAAACACATACTTTCAGTTCTACATCAATGATGTTGTCATTTTTTCCTGGAAGAAGGGAGAGAGATCCTCTCCCTTACTAGTGTTCCAAGGGAGAGGCTATCTGAATCCCAAACAATCCACTTCAAGCAGAGGAAGAGAGAATGAGAAAAGGAATTGGGTTTTTTTCTCCTTTTAAGCCTACTGAGCATTCAGCTCTTTCTGCTCAGTCAATAATCCTGGCATGAACCCTACCTCATTGGGAGGCACCAAAGAGTGAACCAGGTGTCTCTCATTGCTCTATCCTTTTAGCAAAAGGTTAGAACATGTTTTACTAGAAGTGGCCTAAGTACATACTTAGCCCTACAATTACCTATTCCCTGTATCACTGGGACCAAGGGACTAATTAGGAACATCTGGTCACGTATGCACTTAAGCAAGAAGCCAAAGCACATAGGTCACCAGAAGTGGCCTAAGAAAATATTCAGCTCCTCCCCCCCCCCCCCCCCAAGCACAGAAGCCAAGGAGCCAACCAGCCCTTTAACCATAAGCCAGAGAAAGTCCCATGGAGGTGGAGTGCATGTTTCATTTACTTTTATTCATTAAAAGTGTCATAATACTAAGTAAGCAATCTGACCACAAAATATGAAAATGTTTCTTAGTCTCCCTGAGTGGGTTTTAGGACCTTGGCAATTAGAGGAAGACAGCTGATACCGCACAGGAATATTTTTGTAACTGCTTGAGATGAGCAGCTGTGCACCTGGGGCCTATATTTTAAAAAGCAAACTGGCAAGGTTAAGGGATTCAGCTCTGGTGGTTAATAAGAAAGACAACTATGAAGGAAGACTTCATTTCCTGATGCTGCTCTTAACCCTTTGCCTTGCATTCCTCACCCTCCCCTAGCAATGGCATCTTGCAGGAGAAATACATGAAGAACTCATTAGGAAGTGGAGTCCAGCTGTTAGCTGAGCAAGTTGGTGAGAGGAGTCGAATCTAGAACCCAGAGCTCAGGGGATGGCAAGCACCAATGCTGAGACTCCTGCCAGTTCTAGGGTTCTTTTGGAAAGCATCTAGCAAGATACCAGCTGAATCTGAAACTATGGTGACTGTGGCCAAGCAGTGAAACAGCATCAAGTGGAGACCTCAAGACCAAGGTTGGCAGGAACAGTGTGGAAATATTGGCAGTCCTGTAACCTTGCAACCTCAGTGGTGGTACTCCTCACAGCTGCTTTGTCCACAAGTATTCCCTACATGCATGCTTCTGCACTGGTGAACTCTATGACCAATCTCGTCATGCATTCCACATGTACTTTGGGGAAAGAAAGCTTTAGGATTAGGGGGAAGAGATGTGTGGTTACTACTGGTCTTACTGTTTCAGTGAATGACTTTGCTTTGAAATAATTGTGTCAACTAGATGACTATTGAAAGTAATTCCGTCATTGGGTGCTCACGAGTGCTTTCATTTTAGACGTATTTTGAATGTGTGGTGGTCTTCCCTTCCCCTATTCCCCTCCAATTCATTCTTCAAGTGCAAATATAGATGAAAGGGAGTATTTGTATAATAACTCATGTATAAAACATGTTGAAATTTATGGTGTTTTCCTCAAAGTTGCATTTAGGGGTCTATTAAATTATTCTTTTTTTTTTCTTTCTCTTTACATGCCCATTCCCATCCTCCCCAAAGTTCTTCATCTCTAAGTAATTACTTAAACCCATCTAAACTTCTTTCTGTTTCAAGAAAGGCATGTGAATATGCATGGGCCCATCTTGGTTTTTTTTAGCTTTTAAAATATTATCAATTCAAGCACTTTCTATTCTAAGTAAAAATGTATCATTTGCTTTAGGAAAATCACATTAGCAGATGTGAGAAGGAAATATAAATTAACATTTAAAAGCTGATATCAGGACTTATTTTTAAAAAGAAGGAAGTAGAAAAGTAATGAGTATGGGCAGGTAGACATAGAAAAGTACCAAGAATGATACTGGAGCATAGTACAAGAACTCGACAGTACAGCCTGGAGAGGAAGGAGACCTGACTTGTGAATGTGCCCTCCTTAAATGGAGGTTCTGGAAGGAGCCAGTCAGGAGGACCAGGAGGCCTATAGGGGTAGAGGGTACTTATAATTTGTTAAATCCAGCACTGTAATGAAGATTTCAGGATGAAAAGCTGGAAGATGATTAGGCTTCAGGATGGTAGAGGAATTCCAGAGTGTACTCCGTGTCAGTCAGTTGGATGCAGGCTTTCTTGGCTTCCCCCTTCTCCATGGACACAAAGCTTGGGACAAGCCCAGGGTCCCACACTTGTGGGTTGTGTATGGGTTGGGCATATGAATAAACTAAAAGAGACCTTAGAGATCATTCAGATTAGGCTCCTCTTTTGTACATGAGACACCTGAAGGCATGAGACACCTGAAGGCAAGAGACTGACTGCCTTCACAGTGAGAATTGGTGGGAGTTGATATGGTATCTTTTGCAAAATACATTTCCCTCTTTATTTTTGCTGTTGCCTTGTCTGAGATCATGATGGCTACCTCTGCCTTTTTTACTTCAGCTGAAGCATAACTGATATTACATTATCCCCTTATGTTAAGTCTGTTTATACCTTTCTGTTTTAAGTGTGTTTCTTGTAAGCTTGTTGGATCCTGCTTTCTAAGCCAATCTACTGTCCTCTTACATTTTATGACTGAGTTCATCCCATTCACATTCACAGTTATGATAGTTAATTGTGTATTTCCTTCCATCCTATTTTCTTATACTTTTCCTTCTCTTTATTTCCTGCCTCCTTTTTAGAAACAAGAAACAGGTGGTAAGAGAGGAGTGTGCTCATCACTAGTGTTGTACTTGTGGTTCAGTCTGCTTCTGCTCTCCTGCTCTTCACTTCTACCTCACCTGTAGCCCAATCACAGGTTCTTATCCTTTCTTTTAAACCACTTTTTGCAGCCTACCCTCTGTAGTTAGTTTTGCTTAGAACTAATTTCTCCCTTTATCAACCCAACTTTTTTCTCCCTCTCATTTTCCTCTTTCTCTTTTCTTTCTCTGTTGAGTGAAGTGTATATCTTCCCCTCCTTTGACCAGTCAGAAGAGAATTAAATTCAAGTGGTGCTCACTCCCTGACCCTTCCTCTTTATATCTTCCATAACCATTAAGTGAGATAATTTTCCCTATCTTTCCTTTCCCCTTTCCCTTCCTAATGTATTTCCCCCCTTTCTGTATTTTCTTTGGGATCATCAAAATATAACAAAATCATTCCCAGGCTCTCTGTCTTATTAGACACCTTTACTGACTCCTGATTATGAAAGGGTTCTGAGGGGACAAATGCATCATCTCTCCATATTAGAATGTAAATAGTTCTTCATTATTTAGTTCTTTATAATTACTTGTTCATGTTTATCTTTTTATGTTTCTCTTGGCTCCTGGGCAAATATTTCAGTTTCTCAACATCACTGGTCTTTTTTATCAGGAACACTTGGAAGTCCTCTGTTTCATTAAAGATCCATTCCTCTCCTCCCCACCCCTGTATGATTATATTCAGTTTTCTTGGGTAAGTTAGTCTTGGTTATAATCCTGTATCCTTTGCCTTCTGGAATATTGTAATCCGGCATATCCATTCCTTTATAGTGAAGGCTTGCTAAAATGTGTAACTCTTTGGTACTTTAATTCTTTTTTTCTTTTTCTTTTTTTGCTTTTTGGAGGGGGAAGGGCAGGGCAATTGGGGTTAAGTGACTTGCCCAAGGTCACACGGCTCATAAGTGTTAAGTGTCTGAGGTCGGGTTTGAACTCTAGGGCTGGTGCTCTATTCACTCCACTACCTAGCCGCCCCATAATTCTTTCTTTCTTTTTTTTGCTATCATAATTATTTCTTTCTTAACTGCTTACAGTGTTTCATTTTGAACTGGTAACTCTGGACTTTGGCCATAACATTCCTGATAGTTTTCATCTTAGAGTTTCTTTCAGGAGGTGATCAGAAGGTTCTTTCTATTTTTACTCTGTCCTTTGATTCTAGGAGTTCTGGGAGGTTTTCTAAATGTCTGCAGGCAAAGCCTCAAGAAACAGAACAAAACAGAAGAACAAACAGCAGCTTGAGGACAAGTTCAGTTAAAATTCCTGGATGACATAAAACAAGAGTTTTTTTTTAAACAAGTTTAAAATCATTTTGTAATGGAGAATACTAGAGGAAAAATTTGGAAAATAAATGAGAGTTATGGGAGAAAGAATTGGAAGGAGGATTAATAACTTGATACAAGAGATATAAAACCTTACTCAGGCAACAAACTCCCTAAAAACTATAATTTACAAAACGGAAGTTGATGACTCTGTGAGACATCAAGAAATATTAAAGCAAAGTCAGAAGATTCTGGTCAGATAATTGGTTAGATATCTAGTAGGAAAAACAACCGACTTGGAAAACAGGTCGAGGAGAGAGAACTTGAGAACCAGTGGATTCCCTGAAAGCCATAACCAAAAAAGGAACCCCAATATCATATTTCAAGAAATTGGTGAAATGCTTTTTAAAATATTGAAGCATATTATCGTACATCATAGCAGTTCCAGCTCTTTAGGTCTCAGGGGTCTGGTTCTTAACAACTTGCCAGTTTCAGGGGGTTTTCAGGTGCTATCATTCAGTAAGAGATGGAGCTACTAAATCTCCTTTTATACTCTCTAGAAGCAGAACTTCCAATTAGCTGATAAGAAGTGTAAATTATAACTAAATTATGAAATTAACACCCATTTAAGTGTACATATTGGTCTCCCTTGTCTGGAAGACTGACATGACAGCACAAGACAAAAATAAAGCCAGCGTATGCTTTTAATTACCTTTTTTCTTACACTGTAAATTAAATCAGGTTAATTAGCATGCATAATATAACAGTGTCATCTAAAAGAGGCAAAAGAAAGTGCTTTCTTTTTATGAATCCAATATTTTTCTGGACAAAAGAGACAAAGGTACCGAATTTTAGTATCAGATACCTAAAGATCTCAAACTTGAGACCACTCTCATCAATGCAATGAACAGATAATGTGGATTTAATTCAGTACTTATACCTCTCCCAGAATCTCAAGGTTTTAAATAATATACAACATAGTTGAAAGGATGAACAGTATACCTATTTCAAATTCATAATAAAAATTCTTTAGAGAATTGAACTGTACCTAGATAAATACTTAATTTTTAAAAATAGGAAGAGGCATATTTCCAGGAAAAGTTAAAATCTTATATGAGCACAACTTATAGGATAAAATGCTAATTCTCAACAAAGCTATTTTAACAAGAATTTTCACTATTTTAAAGAATTTCACATAATAATACTCAAAAACCCTTATCTTGCTGATTACAGTCCAGCAAGGCTGAAAATCATGATGACTTCACCTGCAAATAGGTAGGTAATATGCCACAGTCAGTGAAAGCTTTTCTTCTAGTTAGTCGGGTATCTGTTCTCTTCATGCACAGTATAATGTGCTCTTTAGGAAAAAGAAGAAGAGGTGATGAGATTCCTGCAAAATATGTAGCCTTGTTTGTCCTGCCAAAAAACCAAAACAAAGCCGCCAACAACAACAGGTAAACCCCTAGTATTTTGGCAGGTTATAAACTGCTACAGTATAATTATAAGCTGAAATGTCTTCATAGGCCAAATAGACTTCTTCCATTTGTGAAAGATGTTTCACCCAATATTCTAGAATTCCTATGATAACACTTCTGACCAGCCTCTTTGTATATCATATAGATGGCCACTACATAGCTACAGGAGTAGAATAATGACAGGCTTCTGAATCAATATAACTTAAGCTAGCACGGTGGTCTTTAAGCATGGAGGGCTGAATTCAAACTGGCTAAGCACATTCATGTGCAAAGGACATGAATTAGCCTACACTTTTTGCTTATTGGGTAGATAGGTATCATGAGACTTACATGCTCATGCTCACACACACACACATCCTTTTTGAGCAAACGTATTTGGGAAATGTCCCCATGTATGCACAGTCTAATTCCTCTTATGTTCTTGTCAATGATTCTTCTCCTCCTCCCCATCCCAACCTTCTCCTCAGCCCAGAGAAGAGAGAGCTTAAGAGAGTGTGGTAAAACTCAGCAATACCCCTTTCTTGATTTTTCTTTTCTTAATTCAGAAAACACTGAGCACACGCTCCCTGAGTTAGCTAAACATTTTAAATTTATTTGGCTGAAATTAGGGAAAAGTGAAGTATATTTATAATTTCATGTAATTTACCAAAATCATTCTCTTCATTGCATATAAACTGTAAAATTTCTGTTGCAACCATGAAGTTGCAATAAAATGTCTACTATAGCATGAAGCACCTTTATCTATTCTAGATTTTAAACCTTATATATTTGTCTGTTGTTATCATTAGAAAAAGTGCAGAGCCATCCCTGTGGGTCCCTAGAGTCCTGTCGAGCTGGACAATGTGTTTTAATGGGCAGCCTCTGGAACTAGAAGCCTGGTGGGATCTGTAAAAATATCTTCTGCACTTTCTACTGACTGTTACTCTACCCTATTTTTTGCCTCCATCCTTAAGAATAGTTCAGTAAAGTATATTCGTGAATCTCATTCCTTTTGTATTCTGAATTTGTGACTTAGTCTTGGGAACATACAACCCGTCATTTTTATAACCTCTCCTTTTTCATCCTATAACAACTTTTAATTACTGCAACCATTGCAAATTCCTATTTGAGGTAGTCTCGCAGTTCTAATAAGTACAATGCTAACATTTAACAAACCATATGAATAGTAATCTTCACCAATCAACACAGTTCTCGTGTCTGCACTTGTTCAGTGAGGTAGAAAATTGAGGTGATTATTCCAGTTGAAGAAAAAAAGTACATTTGTTTCAACATTTTTGTTATTTCTGATAAAATTGTTGTCATAACTTCTTATTGAGGTAATAGTTTCAAATGTGAAACACTTTAGAAGTCTGGTCAACACAACGACTCGCCATGATCACAGAGGACTCATGATGAAACCATACATCCACTTCCTGATAGATGATGAACTCAGTGCAGAGTGAGACATGTTTGTCTTGGACGTGGACAGTGTGGGAATTTGTTTTGCTTGACTATATATGCTTGTAAAGCGGGAAAAGATAAATTTTTTTCTTCAAGGCAGCTGTAATACTGGCCTCTTGGCTCTAATCTAAGCAGCTAAGGTGGCCTGCTCATTTTCCCTAGATGACATTCTCTCCTCTGTATCCATGCCTTTGAACAGGGCAGCCTACCATACCTAGAAAGCTCTCTTTCCTCATTGCTGCCTCTCACAGTACCTGGCACCTAGGAGGAAGTCAAATGCTCACTGATTGATCAGAATCCGCAGGACTCTTCAAGGAACTCAACTTGGATGCCACCAAAAACCCAGAGGCTTTTCCTGACTGCCAGTTGTCAGTATTCCTTGCACCTCTGTTTGGGTGTTTTGGCAGGGAAGGTTGTCATCCACACTTATATAGAGGACTAGAGACCCATGGGTGATATGGTAAGAGGGTGCTCTAATGCAGTAGCAGCATGTGCTAAAGGAGGTACTTGGATACAAACACACCAGTACCCTATGTGAATCAATACAACCTGTATCAATCTCCTATATGTGTCCATGATCATTTCCTCAAGAAACTCCATGGGGAAAGAACCGATAGAGTCTGAATGCACATTGAAGCATACCTTTTAAAATGTTTTCTTTATTTTTCCTGGGCTTTTTTGGGGGGGAAAATCTGTGTTTTCTTTCACAGTCTGACTGACATTGAAATGTTTTGCCTGGGGCGACTAGGTAGCTCAGTGAATAGAGCACCTGCCCTGGAGTCAGGAGACCTCAGACACTTAACACACACACAAACTAGCTGTGTGACCTTGGGCAAGTCCCTTAACCCCAATTGCTGCCCCTCTCCCCAAAAAGAAGTGTTTTGCCTGACTGCACACGCATGACCTATGTCACATTGCTTGCTCTCTCGTTGAGAAGAGAGAGGAGAGAAGGAGAAAATTTGGAACTCAAAATATTAAAAACTGAATGTTCAAAAATTATTTTTATATGTAACTGGAAAAAAAATTTGGGGAAAAAAATCTGGGTCCAGGGAGACAGTCTAGAGTGTGATTAAGTTTCCCCCAAAATATTTAAAATTTTCTCTCTGCTTGTCCCTACTCCAGTTCAGACTTGGGGAAAAATCTCTCCTCCTTTAACTTACATTCCTCTCTCTCCATCCCAAACGGTGTACTTAGCAGACTTGGACAATAATCGTAGTTAGGGCCGTCTCCTTTACTGGTCACTTCAAAGTACCACAGGTGGGCACCCACTGAAAAGGAACAAGATTTGCAGTTTCAGGATGTAGTGGCTGCAGCAGATGGAGTTGCATCTTTGCACTCCCTAGTCCTGCATACCCATCAGAGGGAATGGGAGATAACAGGATTAGGTGAGTGGGAGAGCAGGCTCTTCCTGTGCTGCCGCGCACTCTCGGGGAGAAGTAACTAAGAAGGGGTGCTAGGTAGTCTGCAGGGATCCTCATATACTGTTCCTCCGTCCTCAGTTGAGCTTGACCGCCCTGCTTTGGGCCACTCTCAAAGACCAGACGGTGCAGGTGGGCCCTGAATTGCATTGTAGAGGCTGTTTCCTAACCAGAGTCCCACTGCCAGTGAAATTACACTGAAATCCTTATTATTCTGGATAGGTTTTTTATTTGCTTGTCTGTATACACGCAGTTGCTTCTGGAGGGCAGGAACGGTTTCCTTTTGCTTGGCTTTCCTTTGCATCTAGCATAGTGCCTGAACAGAACAGGTACTTAATAAACGTGTGTTGAATAGAACTGAAGGGGGGCATCAGAGATCAAATGTAGCTTCCTATAGCAGGACATAAATAAATTCTATTACAGAAATTATTTTGGCAATGACCAAAGCTCCTACATGTAAGGGAATGTCTTGGTTCATTCCAGCTGTAAGGGGTAGGGTTTGGGGCAGGGAGAGGGTTATTGTTTTTCACAGTAACTAATTGTGAAGATCCTGAAATGTATCTGGGTATTAATTTAGTAAATGCTGTTTAATAATTATTGTACTGTAAACCAATTTAGCAGAGCCTTAAATGGCACTTAAGACTCTTCTTCTTCTCTTTACCGTATGTGCACTTGCAAAGGAGTGTGCAAAACCAGGATTTTTCTTAAGAGGAAGAAACAACTTTTGCATTTTTTCTTCAGATGCAAGGGTTAGGCTATGTAAACCATCTCAAACTAGGCAAAGAAGAAAAACAGCATGTTCTTTCTTTTTTTTAAACCAAAATCTTTATGGTCCACTCTGTTAATAATAATTAATAAAAACAAAACCCTGCTTCCTAAAGTAATATTATTCCAAACTCTGAAATCTAGACAAAATGGAAAAAATCAGGTTAAAAACACAAGTCTGTGGTTCCTCCATCTCCACTCTGTACTCCAACATCCCAGTATACTTTTGTCTGAATGATTGCTGGGAAGTTAATGTTTTTCTATTCTGAAAAGTGTAACTATGGTCGCTAATACTAATGGAAAAAGAAGGTAGGTAAAATTTAAGCTTGCAGGAAAATCAGACCTCTAAAAAGGTTCTACCTCCATGGGAATTTTCCAAATGGCAGCATGAAGCACTTTCTGGATACTCTTTGGGCATATTTACAAACTAATTATAAAAGTAAATAAATAAAGGGGGAAATTAACCCATTTTTCATCCGTCTAAGGCAGTGAGCAGAATACTAATCTTTGGATTTTCATTTTATAATGGTTTCAGAGCAGGTACTGAAAAAAGTCCAAGTTTGGTATTAATGCATGAGAGCAGCTTAGTCAATAAAAGAAATGAGTTTTCTAAGTGGCTTCTTGGTTGTAATCGTAGATGTTTAGGGCAGGAGAAATAGAATAAATCTTCCAGTCTGGGTACATTTAGTTAGTGCCGTTAGTGAATTTAATGGGTTTTACTAGAAAATGGTAGCTTGAAGGTAAATTTAGGAACAGCCACCCAGGCTTATTGTCTGTGTATTAGCTTATTTAATCACTAAGATTAATTTAGTATCTTCCCTCCATAGAACTCAAAATGCTGTCCAGAGAATTTTCTGAGAGCCTGGCAATAGCTGATCATTGAGGCTCACCGAACCCCCAATGCTTCTGTGCTTAAAGGGCTGTGCGAACTGTACGGAGGTTTGCTTAAGGCCCTGCCTTCGAGGGGTGCCCAGTCTATCTGGAAAGATGGGGCCCACGCACCTGAAAACACAATCCGGCATGTTGTACCACCGTTCATCTGCCTTTGGAATGCTCCTGCTCTTGTCCCTGGTTGTGGCGTAGAGCCAACCCAAGATTCCCAAAAGCTTGACTGACAGAGTTCAAGCTCTGGAATGTAACACAGGATAAGGTCTAGAGATGGACCGTAGCAATCGTTTTAGTCTATTGCCCCTCCTTCTTAAAAAAACACTGGAAAAACAGGCCCAGAGAGGTTAAAAATTACTTTGCTAAGGTCACACAGGTTGTAAAAACAAAAAAACAGAACTAAGACTTAAACCTGGGACTTAGATCTTGAAAGAATTCATATATGATGTTAGCCAACAGTCAGTGTGTAACATAAAGACCAACCTAGCCAAATGTAGAATGGCTTACCTCCCAAAAGTTGGCCTCTTCTCTCCTCTCCTCCCCACCAGCTGAATGTGGTACACATTCCAAACTCCGCACGTCCAAAATTGAACTGGTTATCTTTCCCCTTAAACCCATTCCTTTTTTGAATTTTTCTATTTCTGTCAATGATACCACCATCTTTCTAGTTACTAGAGTTCTCAACTTTGGTAACAAGAACTTTGGGTTGCTGGATCTCCAATAAATTGTGGCTTCATTATCCAAAGAGCAGGTTCAAGGCCACTTCTCTAGTTTGCTTCTGGAATAATGTCTGCAGGGGCTGTGCTGGAAGCAAGTCCCGTAGCCTGCAAAGGGTAGCGTCATTCCAGGGGGACTGTTGCACTTACCTATCTACTAGTGGCAGTTGGTCAACGGTTGATGTTGTTGGTGACAAGGAAATTGAGTCCTTTCTCCATGATGATTATTCCCCATTTTGGTGACTGTGAAGCAGGGCTTATGGTCTTGGGGACATTGCTGTTCCCAAGGCTCTTAGAGTCAGGGTCCTGGGCTATTTCTATCTAGATCTAAAAAGAGGTAATGATTAAGGTAGTTTGACTTGTCTGACACAAGCTGCCTTCTGTCTCTCCCTTGGGATGTCCTGCTGCTTCAGTTAGGCAGACACAAATTGACTTGTGTTTATTTTGTTTGTATGTGAAAGGTAGAACAGCATAATGGATGTAGAACCAGCAGGTTAGCCTTACCTCTGATACATACTATCTTATCCCTTGGGTGAGTTACTTAACTTTTCAGCGCTTCAGGCAGTTCTTTAAGACTATAACTTGCCAAGAAGGTGCCGGCTTGCATTGGTAGAGGGAGTTTTCCTCACCTGGGAGTTCTCTATACCAACAAAATCACAGGTGCAATCTCTATCTTTATACTTTACATATATTTATATGGGTATATCTTGTCTCTGATGATAGACTATAAGCTCCATGAGGATAGGAGCCTTGTCATTTTCATTTTTGTGTCTCTAATGACAAGCGTGGTGTCTGGTATATAATAGGTCCTTAATAAATGCTTGTTGGCTGGTTGATGGCCATCCTATGAATGGATGCTTTGGATCACAAGAGGGACTTGGTATGAAAGTCTCAGTGCTACTTTGTAGGAGAAGAGAAGGGCAGCGCAGCAATGGCACCTTTTTTAGATTAAAAAAAAACAGTACTACTTTTATATGTGTGTGTATGTGTACATTTATATGCAGAAAAACCCCTCAGCCCACTCTAGTGTGGCTCGGCTTTGGAGAGATTACTCCTTATTAGATCGTAAGCTCCTTGAGGACTGGGTCTTTGTTAATTCTGTGCGTGGCTTAACATGGTGCTTTGTGTGTGCTGTGTGCTTATTACAGAGGTTTGGTGAATGAATCAGATGCATCTAAAACATGCTGCATGTTTCTTAGTCGTGCCTGAGATTATTATCGTGTCTTCTGATATCGGTATGCAAAAAGACAAACAGATCTAATAACCTGGGCCTCTGCTTGTTTACCTTGGAATACTTAGTGGTACTTTATATCACGGTATCGCATCTCTTTGGAAGATGTTGTAGAGTTTCAGCAAGAACTGGCCAACTCAGTTTCTATTGAATCCGTAGGTTTGAAGTTGTTTTCCATTTTCTGAACATTTCTTTAGCATCTCATTGCTGGGAGAATGTGTAAATACTGTTGTCATAATCTTCATTTCTAAGTGCCAAGGAAATATCCAAGACAAAACTTCTTCGAAGCACGTGGCAGCACAAAGATGAGAGTGCCCGTCTTGGGGAGCAGAGGGTGTGGATTGAAATCCACCCTCTTACCCTTACGAGACGGCCCATCAGGTAACAGGTGTGTCTGCTTACGTCACAGACGGGAGGTTTTCGCATCTGAGCATCCCTGCCTGACAAGAGGTCTCTCGAGTCTCCGCGTGTCAGCGATCTCTGTTCCTGCATCTCAGTCTTGCCCAATTCTTCATGACCTCCATTGGCAAAGATATTGGAGTTGTTTGCTGTTTTCTTCTCCAGGTTATTTTACAGATGAGGAAACTGAGATAAATATGGTTATATGACTGGCCCAGGGTCACACAGCTAGTTAGTGTCTGAGGCCACATTTGAACTCATGTCCTCCTGACCCCAGGCTTGGCATTCTGTCCACTGTGCTTCCTCTGTGTTCCAGTTCAGTGATGCCATGATGAAAAGATGAAATTACATGATCCACTTTTAAAATATTTTGGGCATAGGGTTGCCAAAGCGAGGATATGTTTTGGAGACTGATGTGATTTTGAGAAGCTGGAATTGGTTTCCCATTCCTCACTTTCACCCAGTGGATTAAGGCTTATGGTACTGATTCTCTTTCTTGTCATATTAAAAAGTAGGGACTCTGCAGCCGATTATTCGTAGCAGGGATAAACAGCAATTTCATGGGTAACTCAACAGGCAAATTCAATCTTCAAACGTATTTTAGTTAATAGTCTTTACCTCTTCCTTCTTCAGGCCATCACATTCCCTTTGCTAAAAGGTGCCTCATCAAAAGATTTTCATTTTCCTTTTTTCCTGCCTTAAATGGGAGGAGTTGAACTCTGAACTTGCACATAGCACCCATACTCAACACGTTTGTTGAATGAAACTGGACAAAAAGCTAGAATCATGAAGGAGGAGAAATAAAGGGTGTGTCCTTAATTCTCAGCTGCATTTGTCTCTGAGCCTCAGGTTCCCCATCTGTAAAATGGAAATTACAATACCTACCTCTGGAGGATAATGCGAAGTTTATGCAAAAGCTTGCCTAGAAAGTGTTTTGCAAATTTTAAAGCAGCGTCTACTGTTATGGCCCTTCCTAATTACTCCTACTGCTATCACAACCACTACTCTTTCTTCCACAAAGTGATCAAGGCTTATGGCAGAATTGAAGGCTTCAGGGATGGGGGAATATGTATTTTTGTCTTTCTAGTGACCCTAGAATAACAATAGTTATTTGACTTTCTTTACCTATTTATAATGTCAGCTTTGACCACAATCAGTCACTCCATCAATAAGCATTTTTTCTTTTTTGCCTTTTGAAGGGGGGAGGGTGGGGCAATTGGGTTTAAGTAACTTGCCCAAGGTCACACAGCTAGTAATTGTTAAGTATTTGAGGCCAGATTTGAACTCAGGTCCTCCTGACTCCAGGGCCAGTGCTCTATTCACTGTGTCACCTAGCCACCCTCCATCAATAAGCATTTATTAAATCTCTGCTGAGGACAAGACATTCTTTTTTTTTTTTTTTTTTGGAATTAGAAAACTTTATTGACAGTTATTCTAAATTACAGTTTTCCAAAGAAAAACTTAATTTCCCCTGAAGGCACACTTGAGCTTTGCATGATTATGGCCCACTGCTTAACAAATTAATAAGAGTTCAAGACCTGTTTAAAATGTCCTGCTGAGCAAAGTAAGTCCAAAAAAGGACCATTTCTCCAGAAAAGTTTCTATTGAAATGCAGAATGTTTTCTATGTAAACTACATTTTGAATGTATTCTTTGAAGTCATATGTAAATGTTTTTTGTTTTTTTTTTTTACAATTCTCCTTCAGTTGTGTAGGCAAATGAAATTTTCTTCAATCACATAATCCAATCCTTTTAC
>CM053590.1:203106665-203130300 GCA_028646515.1 Pseudochirops corinnae | reverse complement strand
CTGGTCCACCTTTACTGTAGTTTCCTGAAATTTCTGCTCCACTGAAGTCAAAACCAGGGTTTTCTTTTTGGAATCTCTCCAGGGTAAGTTTCCTTTGCATTTGGTCCTGTACCCAAGGATCAGCTGCATATTCAGTTTCTAAGAGGGAGGTCCAACAATTTGCTGCATCTCTCTTTGTCTTGGTAAGAACTATGCGTACCATTTTTCTGTCCTCTAATGTCCATGTTCCCTCATCAGCTATTGTAGAATCAAACAGTTTGCCCTTGAGGATCTCCTGGCCCCGCACAGCTAGCTCCACATGCTGACTTTGCAGGCCGCACTGGATCTCTTGAGCACGAGTGCCTGGTGGCACCTGGACCTCAATAAACACTTCCTCTAAGGTCTGGTCCCACAAGGCACCACCCCACTTCGCTCCTCAAACGGGGCAGACATGCTTCTCTCAGAGCCCAGTGACCCTCTCTTACTGCCAACCTAGGTTCCTGGGCGCAGGCGCGCCAAGACATTCTTTATATAATAATTCATAAATAATGTTATAACAAATTCTGTAACTATCCTGCTGGGTTCCCCTCTCCCCCCCCCCCAAAATGTCTTGCTGTGTTAGGCACACAGTACAAGCTAAAAAGATTTTTACAAACAGATTAATTAATTGAAATTTGACACCTTTAAACAAATAGTTCAGAAAAAATCCACCACCTTTCCCTCCCACCCTCTCCTCTTTCTATTGGTAAGATAAACGAATAGAGCACTAGAAGGAAGAAAGGAGCCAAAGGAAAAGAGTGAAACAGGAGAGAACGGAGCACATTTTTGTGCAGACATTGATACGTATTGTAAGCCTACACTCTAGGGGTGCTGAGCACCATGGACAAGGACATCAGACTTACACAAACCCTCATCTTTCATAAGTCATCCCCAAGACTTCTCAGATCAGGATCAGGTCCCAGCCATTTTCTGAGTTAGACCTCAATTTAATTTCTGTCCACATACTAAATAATAAGGAACATGTTCAACAATTTGTCAAATTAGATGTTTTGGAAACTTCTACAGAATTTCTAGGCTATTTAACATGAATTGCTGTTTTAAATTTAAATATTGATTATCACATTCAGGATTATGACTTTCAAATATATTCTCAGGAAATATGAAAGGTATTTCTTCTCTCTAAGCAAGTAATGGCCCAGAAAACATTTTGGAAGCCAGAAAAATAGTTACTGAGAAGCTACGTCTGCATTTTGGCAATTCTGGAGTGATGTGACATGAGGGTCATCTTGTGCCATAGAATGCTTAAACTGTTGACTGTGAATTCCGAAACAACTCTTCACTCAGATTCCCTTGTTCTGACTGTCTTAAATCTTCTAACCAAACAGGACATACATAATCACTTGTGTCGAAAAGGATTTTAATGGATAATTCAATGGAATTTGGTCCATATCTCTGAGACCATTTTCCAGGATTCTCCCCTCCCCCAGATTCTTAAAAAAAAAAAAAAGGATCAGAGATGTTATTTCTGACATTTGTTCCAATTTAGGATCTGCTTTTGAGAGTATAAATCAGTCCTTGCAAATTAGCACTGATCTTTAAGGCCTTGGGCCCAGAAGAATTTAAAACTGGGCTTAAATTATACTGGGTCAATGCCATCAATGTCACTGCTATTACCCAAGTTAAATGTTATCGTTATGGTTGGAGAAAACAGTGTGTAAGAATAAATTAATTTTGGAAAAATAAAGATTTTTAAAAATCATTTCTAGAAGAATAACACAGGAGTCAAGATGTAGACATTACATCCAAAGTTGGTTTTTTTTCCCCCTCCAAACTCAACTAATTATAAAAAATAGATTTTCTTCCCCTGTTTAGTTTACCAGATCCCTATTTTTCAACCACCTTGGAGGCAAGTGCCTCAATTAGTACATCTCATTCTAAGTAATTACATTGAAGGCTGAAAAATTAATTCTCTGCCTTAGTGAGATGACTGTGATGGGGGAATTAATGTCCAAGAAGGGAAAGAGACTCAATCTCAAGGGTGAGTGTCCTGTGGTGTTTAATCTCTTTTACTCCAGGAATATCATCTTCATAAAGTTTTAAGCTTAACTAAGCATTTATAAAGAAGAGGAGAAGCTAGATAATTACTTAAGCCCCCATAATATTGGCTAGCAGGAGGAAAATATTTAGTCCTTATTTGATAGTTTTTTTCCAATAAGTGTAATTGATATGTTTTATAAAACATCTGAAAATGTTTATAAACTTGTTTATATATGTTTATAATAAAACTATGTTTATAAATTTATAAAACATCCTCTCCTTAAGAATGATGTTTTCTAGAGTCCTTGAATTCTCAAAGAGTTTTCTAAAAAATTAAAAATAGTTCCTGAGCTGTGCTTTGGGGATACCATTGATGATAGTGTCTTTGCCCTTGCTGAACATCATTAGATGCCTGTTTTATAGAGGATGAAAGGGAAAACAGATTGAAAACCTGCTTAGAGTCATGGAGCTAGATCTAAAGAGACCCCCGAGGCTGTCTAGGCCAGCCCCTTTATTTTACACAAATAAGGTGATATAAATGTTCAAAGTATGTGGGCAACTTTATTTTAATATGAAACCAATGAAAGAAATCCTCAGTTGAGGGTGTTGGAACTATCAGCATCCTGAAGTTGGAAAACTTTAAGCTTTCTCCCTGGAGAACAGAGGCTATGTTTACCTGGAGGAAAACCAAGAGAGTAGAGTGAACAAATTAATATGTTATAACATCTAATCATAACCTACATTCTTCATATAGATCCAGCCTGGTTGTAATAGTGTATTTTTTTAATGTTGCTTGTAGCCTTTTTGCTAATATTTTACTAAAAGCTTTTGTGTAGATATTCCTGAAAAACGCTGACCTATGGTTTTTTTCTGTTCTTTGTCTCTCCCTGGTTTTCATATCAAAATTATATCTCTGATATAGAAAGAATTCGGTAGGACCCCTTATTTTCTGATTCCTTTCTTCCTTCACCCAGACTGGGATCCTAGGTCTTAATCCCCTTCCTTCCTCTCTCCCTTCCCCTTCTCTCCTCTTCCATTTTTTTTTTAACTCTTCCCTCCCCAGTTCTGCCTTTCCTCTTGAACTCCTTCACTGTTCTCTGCCCGGCCCATCCATTCCCTATTGAATTTATTTCCACACCAAAATCTTTGTGTGTTTAAGCATGAGCTCAGCTTATCATGACCAATTAAGACTCATACTCACTTTCCCTACTTCTTCCATTTTGTGCTGTACATGATGGTTAGACCAAATAGGAACCTAAATTTAGATCTGGATGGAACCTGAGATACCATTGAGTCCAACCAGTTCATTTTACAGATGGCGAAACTGAGACCCATAGAGACTAAATGCCTTGCCTGAGGGTACACAAATAATGGATTATGGGGCTGGAATCTTCTTGTGCAGTCCAGTTATGATGAAGAGTAATTTCCATCCCCTTCTTCCTCATTTATTTCCTAGTGTATATTATTTTTTCCTTTCTTAAAGTCATTGAAGAGAAAACCAACTCCAGACTTTCTATTTGTCTTATTTCTTCTTTCCCTTTTAGAATATAAAAATTTAATCCTATTGCCAGTCACTTAAATGTAGTTTACGTTTCTAGATTTCTCTTGATTCCTTTGTTCACATTCAGTTCCAGCCAGGAATTCTTGAACATTTTCTATTCCATAAAATGTTCGTTTCTCCTCTCGTGGGATGTTATTCGTGCTTGTAGACCTTTACCTTTTGCTTTTTAGAATATTGTATTCAGAGATTTACCATCTTTTAATAGTAACTGACAAGGCTTTCGTAATGCTGACTGTGGTTCCTTGGTAGTTGGACTCTTTCTGTCTGGATATTTACAGTATTTTTTTCCTTTGATGTGGAAACTCTGCATTTTGAGTGTGATATTCCTAGGAGTTTTAATGTGGGTGTTTCTTTTAGGAAGTGAATGGTAGGTTCTTTCTCTTTTTCTTTGCCCTCCGGTTCTAATGAATCAACATTTTTTATATATGATGTTTTAACTGTTATATCAACATTTTGCTTTTGTTCATAGTTTTTAGGGAATCTGATGATTTTTAAATCTTTTCTACCTTAACCAGTTTTCCTCACCAGTGTCTTCTTTTTGATGGAAGAGATCTTTACATTTTCTTCTACTTTGTTCAAGTTTTTCATTTTGTTCTAACATTTCTTATTTTTTTTCATAAAGTTGTTGACTTCTGTTTGTTCCATTCTGTTTTCCAGTAAGTCCATAATTTGGGTAAGATGTGTTACCTTCTAAGTTATTTATCCTCCTTCCAATTCTTTTTTCCAGAGCTCTTAGTTCACTTATATTTTCATTTGTTATGTTTTGCTTCATTTCTTCCAGATACTCTTTAGGTCAGTGGTTCTCAACCTGTGGGTCGCGACCCCTTTGGGGGTTGAACGATCCTTTCACAGGGGTCACCTAAGACCATCGGAAAAGACATATTTCCGATTATCTTAGGAACTGAGACACCGCTCCCCTAGCCATCTCCAGGCGGTCCGCCCACATGCAGACACACCCACACAGGAATATTAAAGAGTCGCGGCATTGGGAAGGTTGAGAACCACTGCTTTAGGTCCTTATGGCCCCAGACATTTTTTCCCTCTGAATCTATGTTTGGTTGTTACAAAGTTGCTGTCTTCTTATGGATTTACCTCTTGGAAATCTCTAGGACCTCGATATTTCTTCTTAATGGTCATTGCATTCTATTTATTTTTGTCTCTAGTCTCAGTGGTGGTATTTCTCAAAATAAGAAGAAGGTCATTTGAGGTGACCTACAGGGTCTTACAGGTTAGGGTTCTAGGACTATATTGAGCTATTTAATCACAGTGCCTCATCCAGCTCCACTAGGACCAGGGTTTCCTTTTCCCTAGCAATAAGGATTCATTTTTCCTAAAAGGCAACAGAGCTGTCCTTGAAACCTGAGTGGCCCCTGCTTTCTTGGACACAGCTTCTTAGTCACCTAAGGGCACGAACAGTTAAGTACCCTCTATCCTGGAGGATTTCTGGGAACCACAAGAGTACCCTACTCTGCTTACCAAATACATTTCCATTCAAAATTGGGGTAGGGGAAGACTATATCCAGAGAAGCTAAGTACCGCCGTATCCTTGTGGCGCAGATTTACTGTTAGAGCAAAGCAAACTCTCGTGTTTTAACTGTTCAGTGCAGGCGCCTCACTTTTGCCCTGACATTGAACCTGAGCAGGTTGCTGGTGTTAAGCCCGCCTGTAATAGCAACTTCCTAGGACTGTGTTTTGGTGGAGGGATTTCTCACACCAGGAGTTACTCAGCCTGGTGAATTACAGACCTTTGACCTCGTCCGTCTTCCTGGAGGCCTTCAGCTACCCTTAATGATGCAGTCATGCACCACAACGAATTCTATAAATATTGTGAGTTGTTTTTTAAAGCAACATTCTATGTTGAACAAATAGAAGATGTTTAGTAAATACTAATAGATTAATAATGGAAAGTGGGAGTCCGTATGCAAATATTTTAGGTAAATTTTCACTCCTCCTTCCTACTCCCTTCTCGAAATATCCTGAAAGATAAGAAAAGAGAACTGAGTGTATGAGATCTCAAGGGGAACAGAGGGAAGCAGAGGAAAAGAATGGGGTCGAGGGTGCCTTTTGGTGTATGGACATTTGGGTAAATATGACACCTACGCTCCGGAGAGACCAAACCCTCGTGTGTTCGTATCCCAAAGGCAGGCGTGTACACACGTGTGCACCCACACACATACCCCGACACACACACACACACGCGCACACACACACACCCTACTACATACACACCACACACATACCCCGCCACACACACACACACACACACACACAAACATACACACCCCGCGCCACACACACACACACACACACACACCACATACACACCCCACCACACCCCCCCCACCCCACACCACACCCCCCCAACCCACACACATACCCTACCACACACATACACACATACACACACACCCCCTACTACATACACACCACACACATCCTACCACACACACGCACACACACACACATACACACCCTACTACATACACACCACACACACGCACACACACACACCCTACTACATATACACCACACATATCCTACCACACACACGCACACACACACACACACACACCACATACACACCCCACCACACACCCCCTACACCCCACACACATACACACCCCGTCACACACACACATACCACATACACACCTCACCACACACACACACACACACACACACAAACATACACATCCTACTACATACACACCACACACATCCTACCACACACACACGCACACACACACACACACACACAAACATACACACCCTACTACATACACACCACACACATCCTACCACACACATGCACACACACATACACACCCTACTACATACACACCACACAATCCTACCACACACACACACACACACACCACATACACACCCCACCACACCCCCCCACCCCACACACATACACACATACACACACACGCACACCCCGCCACACACACACACACACCACATACACCCCCCCCACACCCCCCCACACACATACCCTACCACACACATACACACATACACACACACACACACACACGCGCACACACACACACATTCTCCTTTTCTTACAAAACTTCCCTAAAGCCTCTCAGATCAGGATGAGATCCGGTTGTTTTTCTTTCTCATGCTTTTAGCTAAATATGCTCTCCAAACCGCATACCGATGTACACAAATGACTGCGCAGATACTTTGAAACACCCTTCCTTCACTTTGCTAGGTCAATACTGGTGAATGGCATTGGTGGATCCAGTGCAGCCCTTGGACCGTCCGCCTGTGATCAGTCATTCTCGCTGCACAGCCAGCTCCCCTCCTGTTCCGTAGAACGTGTCCTTCCTGATGTCTTTTTCTCCCTTTCCGTTGCACAAGTCATTGCTGCGATACACGACAGATTACTTACACCCACCTCATGTCTTCCCTTTGGCCTTTGTATGACCTGTAACTTTGATTCTTTTAAAATTTTGCTGTTCTGTGATGCTGAGCTATGTGACGTTCCTTAGAGAGTATTGGTATTAAAAATGTACTTTGTGGCAAGGAGCAACTTGGGATCATTGAAAGCAGTATGCCGTTTCTCAAATACAACCCAATGCATTCTTCTCCTCCCTGATTCTAGGTCCAGCTCGTTGTCCATTAAAAGTACCCATGTTTAAAAATAGTTCAGTTCTACCCCATTTTCACAGCGTCATGTTTCATTGTCTACTACCTTTGGAACAAAGTCAGCAGTGACTTCACTTTCTTCCTTATACAGTTTGAAAGAAGGTGAAAACTCAAAATGAGAGACACAGATTTCCTAAGAAGTTTTGCTCAAGGTATTCACCAAAATAGCTTAACGTCATCATTGAGAAGAGGTGTGCCATCATACCTTGTTTGGCCTCTGCTCTGGAATTAGGGTGCCAGCTGGGGACAAGCCCTCTTTGCTGCTTTGTTTGTATTCCTTCCTGATGCTTGTCCAAGATGGGAAATGGAATAAAGTAGGCTTACTGTTCTCAGGACCTGAGTGGACCCATCCACTCCCTGGTACTACTGGGGAGCTGGTGTTCATTCCGTGTTTGTCACGTTCTTGTCTTTGGGGGTAATGACTGCAGAATAATTGTGACTGTTACATGGCTAAGTTCGGTAATGTCAAGTAAGGAGGGCAGTTGCAAATGAATTGGTCTCTTTGGGAAACATGATAATTTTTCTCTTAAAGAAAGCCTTACAGGGATGAGACTTCTTCAGACACATGAACCCACTAATATTAAGGATTAAATATTTTGGTATCTGGATGAAAATGAAACAGTGCTAAACTTGATCCTGTGAGCTCAGGATTTATGAAGTGGAACAGTTTCTGTACACAACCCTAATTGGCTTTTTGGGGAAAGTGTCATTGAATTAGACAGCAATAACTTAGAATTATAGCAATACTGTCTTAAAGAACAAAACAGAGAAAGAATTCAAAAGTGAACATTGAAAACAAGAAAAGAAACACAAAGCTGGGAATAAGTAAGGAAAGTAGTATAGGACATTCAAAAAAGGCAGACAAATGTATTTTAAAATTTCTGTGTTTGGTACCTTTCAACTGGTTGGAGCAATGGTACAACAGAGCACTGAATTTGGAATAAAAATTTCTGGATTCAGCCAGCTATGCAAATCACTGCCTTTGTGACCCTGACCAAGTCACTTCACTTCTGAAAGGGGCACTAAGACTGCCTTAGAAACCTGTGAATAAATCAGAGTTTAAGATCTTGTTTGGTGACAAGGCAAACACTATAGGCAGGTCACTTAAAGCCTCAATTCCCTTCTCTGAAAAAGATGTAATAATATTAGCCACTGCTTACCTCATAGGCTTGTTGTAAGGGTTTTACAAACTTTAAAGCATTGTCTCAATGTAGCTTCTTCTTATTATAAGTATGGCACTTGTAAAGGGCATGGCAGTGGTCCCCAGCTCTCCAGGCTCTCCCTTTTCCTAGGCTGGTTCTGACCCACTCACCCCAATCTACACATACATTGACAGATTTTGGAGGTTCCCTGGAGGTGGTGGCTTCGTGACTAAGACACTTCGTACAACTTGCTCTCAAGATAACTCTGTCAGAAGATATCCTCTTGTGAGCTATTTCTGTGGCTTTTGGGTCCCCACTAGTATATTTCTCATTTACACAAATCAGTGTAAATACCATTAACTCCTAAATAGGAAGGATTTACCAAACAAGAAGGCAGAAACAAGTATTCTCATAATAGAATATTTACTCCATAGGATACAACGTCAGAATTTTTTTTTAAATCCATCCACAAGCCTGTCACATTCTTTCACCAATGCATACAATATAAATGGAAGTAGAGGGGGTGCAAACCTACCACTTGTATGTGAGGAGGGAAATCCATATGCTTGGAACAGTTCAAAATTCTAGACTGCATAGGTAGGTTTGTGGTCTCTTTAGGAAACAGTCGATATGCCCTGCGTCTATGGTTGGGCAAGAAGGCCCTTTTTCTGAGCCTCCATTGCTGCTGGATGAAGCCAGCTACCCTCATGTTCTCAAAGGGCTAACCACAGCCGTAAGCCTAAGGTCCACAGAGCTTCCCAGGACTGCTACACTTGGTTAGATGTTTATGCAGTGCGACATTGTTGCAGGAAAAAGCAGTTCTCTTTAATCCTGGATCTGCAAAGCTACTCAGATCTTGCTCTTCTATAAACATTAAGGAGTTTTCATTTCTCTAGCTGTAGAGTAGTTAGGGCAACATAGACAAACCTTTGAGGTATTTATTTCCTGTCCTTCAAGCTGTGGAAGATACTAGAAAACAAAGCAGCTTTTTCCTTAACCCTCTCTCCACACAGAGCAGAGGATTCTCCTTTCCCTAATTTCTTTCCTTTCAGTCAGCAGAGCCCTCCTCCAATCAGATCAGCACCCTGCTTCACCAGGAGAGAGCCTTTAGTCAATGGATCTCAACCCTGCCAGCTGCTCAATTTCCTAGACTTCTTTCTTTCTTCCCTTCTCTGGCCTCTGAAATCTTGACATCTGCCAACACTTTTTCTTATAGGCATCTCTTGTCAACTTCTGCCATCCTTCTTCTTTATTCAGTTTTCTCATTTGCTGACTCCTAGGCTTCTGATCTGGAATCTGGTGGTGAGCCATCTCTAACTCAGATTGGGAAATCTACAATCCATGTTTCTGTCAAATAGGAGACAGAAAGTTAACATGAAGTTTTTCCCCAGTCCCCAAGCATTTGTTTGATTCAGTCTATCTCTATCTAACTCTTACCAGCAATTATCTTTCAGAATCCTGAAAGCAGTCATTTTCAAATTAATTTCTGGGAAACAATAAACCAAACCCATCACCATCTTTACCATCACTCAGTACCTTTCCCTATGAAGAGCTGCTCTCTCTTAGCTCATCTCAGAACTTTTATCTGAGGAGCTGCTTTTCTCTCGGATTTTCTCAGCACAGCCTGTGTTTCTCCTCATCCTTTTTTTCTCAGTTTCACACAAAATGTCCTTTTTCTTTCCTGTTATCAAATAAAATATCCACATAAGAAAGGCACAATGTCTTACAGAAGTACTAAGATTTTTAGAATTTTCTAAGACATGAGCAATGGGATGTGGGCCGCATAGTCCAACAGTCTATGTACTTTTCCCACAGAGACTTTCACTGTTCATTTTAATTCCCAAAAGATATTGCATCAAATTTAAATGTTTAATGAATCAACAAACAGTTCAGGCGAGTGGCTTCTCTTTTCCATAAGTAACTAAGACTGTGTTTGTAATGTAGCCCTCTCTTTGGTACCGTAATGATGCCAACAGTATTATTACTCAGCATCTGTACTATTCCTAATGGATTTTATAAAATGCGTTTATGTGCCTATGCACATATAATGTGTTTTGAAAGGGCAAGACCCGTCCCGGCCTTGAAATTGTCATGTTAATTGTTCATTTTTGCTGAGTCTGAATATAACAGTCTTAGGACATTAAGATTGTAAGTGTTAGATTAATGCTAGTAGGTAGGTATTAGCTCTGTGCTGGCATATTGCATTAATGGCTCCACGAGTTCAATCAGATACACTGCCTCCAGTGTCTTTGGGTAATGGTATTTAGTAGATCTCAAATGGACTGCTGAGAAAGATGAAATATAATCTTGTGTATTATCTTTGAGTTGAAAAAACTGTTAACAAAATTATTTTCTTGCTGGTATCTGTGATTAACCTTTGTGTAGTAACCTTACAGTACAGATGCCAACTATAGATTGGCACGCTTGCTAGAGCAGAATGTGTCTTAGGGCCATCTAGGAATGGTGTGGTTGAATAGAGTCGAAAGAAAAATGTGATTTTAAAAATCGTTGAGTCAGATGATAACGTTAGGTATACTCTGAAGACAGCCAGAAGAACTGCAGCATGTGAACTAAGTTTTTATTTTTATGTATTTTTTGGCAGAACTTGGAGAAAGTTTGTGTGGAATTCAACCACAAGGAGTTGTTTGAGTTCTATAACAAGGTCTGTATTTTTTAAAAGGACTTTTGATATATGGTATTTTAAGTTTCCTTCGCTTTATAAATTTGTTTTTAAATACTCAATTATGAAGTGGTGTATGCTCAACTTCCCTTGTAAACACCTTATGTTCCACAGTGGGAAACGTTGCCTAAATGAATAAAATCTGACAAAAGCAGGAAGAAGATGGAAGTGGTTTTAATTAAAGCAGTGGGATTGTTAATCCACATGTAAAACGTTAACTAGAGAGACATGTATTCACAGTCCTTCTGATCCCTTGTATATAAGGTTGTTGAAATAGGCTCATTTCAGTGCTGAGGTCGGAAGAGTGATATAGGAGACAAGATGAAAATTCAGCTTGGAATATGTTGAGTATTCTTTAAAAATACTTGTTTTAAAAATCTAGCAAAAAATAGTAGTGCCTTATTCCTCCTTTTAAACCTTGTTATTACGAAGTAATAATTTACCAGAAAAACAGCTGGACGTATTAAAAACAGTAGCATTTAGGCAATCTTTTAAAAATTGAATAGGGAAGTTGCAGCATTGAATTCTAACATCTTCGTAAAAACAAAATGTCTTCATGAGTGGTGGGCTTTTTTATTGTTTTGTGAATGGATTTCATGTGCATGGTTGTTGACATAGTTCTTTCTATTCTGTTTGCATGTTTCTAAACAAGGCTTCACATGAATTTTTTTACCCCCTCCTCTTTGTCTCTTTTTCCTTGTAAATAGCTAGAGACCATGCAAGCACAGCTGGATTCCCTTATGTGATGTTTTCGAAGACTGGCTTTTCCATCGCACTCCTGCCACCTCATTATTTTGTATCGAAGATAGATTGCCAAACTGTGTTTTCTGAAGGACTCAATGACTTTCTTCCTGTAAAATTATATGGCTTATCTCCTCTTAGACCAGTAACATTAGCCAAGGGAGATTGTTGTTAAGAGTACTACAGTTCTAATTGACTTTCTTGTTTTTTTGAGCCAATAGTCATTGTTAAGATTGCTTTTATTAAAAAGAAAACAAAAGTTAATACCGTATTGTCTTATTCTTCTTTTGTTTTTATTGCCTAAAAATTATTTACTTTTACATACTTGATGACAACTTATATATCGATGTGGCCCCAAAGATAAAATTTATAGTGTGAATATTAGCAGAATATAAAGCTTAAGTAATCACAGTAGCAGTAATAGAAACCAGCCAACCACACATACAAGTACTGATGTTATTATAATCCTTGTACATAATAAGAATTATATGTAGTTAGAAAATAGTTGGGGGGAGAAATTTGGCATTTTATACTAAAGGATCATAAGAGAGTTGGTAGTTTCACATTGTGTAATTTCATATACTAACAAATTTTTAGGTTTTGCTTTGTTCTGGTTTAGTTTTTTGGGCCAGATATAATGTTCTATTATTCATTCATTCACTCATGAAACAATTTATCTCCTTTGTGCCCAGGCATTGTGCTAAGCACCAGAGATACAAAGAAAGACAAAAGACAGTCCCTGCCCTCAAGAAGCTCACAATCTAATGAACTGTCTTCATATTGCAAGTCAATATTCAGTAATAGGTAGCATGAGAGGACTCAGAGTAGATAGCTAAGAAAATTAACTTATATTAGTTTATTAATTAGCTTGTAAAATGTTAGCACTTGAATAGGCATTTTTGGGTATTTCTACTATAGCTGCCTTTTCCAATTCTTCCTCTTCTGTTAACTTAGTCAATACAATTTTTCATCATTAGAACTAAATGAACTGAAGTTCACAATGACTTAATTTGCCTCAGTTGCCTGTGAGATGAATGAATAAATGAAAGGATGAATGAAAAATCATTTAGTTAGTGCTGTGCTTAGTTATAGCAGCATTATAGTTGAAATTGTCTTGTTAATTGTTCATTTTTGCTGAGTCTGAATGGAGCAGGAGAGGGTAGTAGATTCTCAAGTCAGATGCTAAAGTGGAAGTCACAAAGGTCAAAATGATCCTTGAAAATTCCCTGAATCCCTAAATTAAGTACGTTGCAGTGTATTTAAACAATATCGCTGAGAAGAGGCTAAGCCCTCTTTAAACAAAAGCAATCCATATCAGACAACCAGTGGATCTGAGATTATTGATTTGGAAATAATTGGATATAAATTTTATTTTTCACAAAATCCAAATAAGGAATTGATTAGGACAACTGTAGGAACCCAGGACTTCTACTCAAACAGAAGACAAAACAGAGAGACTCTCCAAACAGGTAAATTGATGTTTAGTGGGGGAAAATACTCTTGAAAGGGCATCACACTTAAGTGTTAACCATTAAAGGGTGATCTCACAACCACATAACCTTTTCTCCTTTTGAAGATACAAGGAAGATAAAGAGAACATAGCAGTTCCCTTCTAGCCGACAAGGAATGGTAGTGAGCCCAACTAAGGCTGACCTCTCATTAGCTGAATCAACCTAAACAGAGTGAATAGAATGTCAGTGTGTGTGATGAAGAGGAAATTCTAGAATCACACACAATGCCTGGAGATGCTCACACTATGAAAGGCGCAAGGGAAATGACGCCGACTGAGATTAACAGTAGATTAATGTCTCCCATCTCCCATTCATTCTGCATAAACTCAGCGACCGGAATGCTGGGCAGAATGCCTGTTCTTTTTAAAGAGACCTTTTTTTTGACCTTGCATGCATAATTGAACTCAGGTAAGTTAAAAGAATATATTTTATGATTCTACTTTACTTAGAAGTGAAGTTTCCAATCCAAATGCAGACGGAGACACAGAAAGAGGGTTAAAATCTGATCAAGACTTTTTTTTTTCACATAGGACTTTGATTTCCAGAATCTACCACTTCTCAATCCTACAACTCACAGTCATAGTCATGGACGTTTATGCATTGTTTTTATATGAAGTCTGATGTGGGTAACCGTTTTAAATGTCCCTTAAGTAAACTTTAAATGTAGGGAACCTGATTGTATAGATACATTTTCAGATTATTTATAGAAAGCAAATATAGGTCATGTGATTAACTTTTAATTTAATCTTTTTAAAGTAGTAACATGTATTTACAAGAAAGAGAGGTGATATAACGGATGGAGAACCACTCTCAGAGTCAGAATAACCTTGGTCCAAGCAACAAATCTGACACGTACTGACTGTTACCCTGGGCAAATCACTTTACCCTCTCAGGGCCACTGGATAGCTCTCTAGGATTGTAAATTACAGGGCAGGTGCCAGTCTCATTTGGGAAAAGAGACTAAATACCACTGAAATCGTAAGGCCAATTTTTAAAAAGTCTTTACAGAGTATTGATGAAGTACAAAAATGGGGTTGCTTTTCATTATTTCCCTTGAAATTATAGGCATAAACAAGATCCAAGAGTTGGAAGGAACCTCAGAAGCCATCTAATTCAGTCCATACCTAAGCAAGAATTCCCTCTCTGAGATTCACTGGAAGGGCTTTTCCAGATTTCTGTTGCCAGGCTCTATTTGGAAGGAAGCTGTCACTCTTCAAGTCAGCAACCCAGTACGCCGTTTGATGGTTGCAATGGTTATTAAACCTTTCTTTTTTTTTTTTCTTTTTTTTACAGTGAGCAGAAATTTATCCCCTGCAGCATTGCCCCCAATTCAGTCTACCTATTTTGTATATTAACAAAAACTTCCCACCGTGAGATTCAGGCTGAGTACTGATGCTGATTTTGGAGATGCTAACATGGTATCCAAATGGGAAGGCCAAATATTGTGTAGGTAGATACTCCCAAATTAGCTCCCTCTTTAGATTTTTAAAAAGAAAAAAGGAAAAATATAACTTTAGTTTACTATTGGTGTCTTTTAGTTTTATTATTGTTGTTGCTAATAACAAAAACTAGTATCTGCATAATATTTTCCAGGTTTTTGAAGCATTTTGGGTATGTAATTTCATTTTATGCTCACAACAATCCTGGGAGGTAAATATTCTCATTATTCTCATTTTATAGATGAGAAAACTGAGGCAGAGATTAGGTGAATTGCCTAGGGTCATATAGATAGGGAATGTCTCGGGTCACATTTGAATTCCTGACCTCAAGTTCAGTAGTCTATCCACTGCACCATCTAGCTGACTCTATTAATAATTAATACTTATGTAGTTCTGCTAAGAACTTTATTAAATTATTTCACTTGTTCCTCACAACAAATAAGGTGCTATTAATTATCCCTATTTTACAAACAAGGAAGCAGGTTGATAGAGATTGTGACTTCATCAGGGAAAGAGCTGATAAGTGTCTGAGTCAGCATTTGAACTGGCTTTCGAATTCCAAGTCCAGCACTCTATCCATGCTACTACCTAGCTGCCTCTAGGTTTATAACATCACAGTCATTTACCAACATATTCTCCACTTCACCTTCACCTATCCCAACTGAGCAAGCCTTGTAACACAAATAAACACTGAGCCAGACTGCTGGACGCACTAACCACGTCCGACAGTTTGTGCCATATTTTGTGC
The DNA here is from genome assembly GCA_028646515.1 of Pseudochirops corinnae. Lineage (NCBI taxonomy): Eukaryota > Metazoa > Chordata > Mammalia > Diprotodontia > Pseudocheiridae > Pseudochirops > Pseudochirops corinnae. The sequence goes on along the minus strand of CM053590.1, from coordinate 203,114,805 downwards.
CTGTCATCCCCAGACTCTTGGTCTGATACAACCAACATTTTTTCCTTCCTTAATCAGAGTTCCAGCCATTGTTTTCTTTCGGGTTATAATATCATTGTATATTCTCTTCTCTCGGGTTTGCTTTATTCCTTCTGCATCACTGTGTACAACTCTTCTCATGTTTCTCTGAATCCCACTCATCATTCATTCTTGGTACAATGATATTTTATTGTGTTCATATACCACAATTTGTGCAACCACGCCCTAATGAGGGACCCACTTTGTTTCCAGGTGTTTCTACCACAAAAATTCTGCAACAGATATTATTATCTTTCTGCCATTGAACTCAGTGGAATGTATGTCCTGGAACTGGATCGCTGGGTCAGAATACAAGTTAGTGACTGTCTCACATAATTCTCAATTGCTTTCCAGTAGATCAGCTTTTCTTCCCATGGTCCCACCGCTGTTTCCTTCTTTTATTATTCACCAATTTGATGGGTGAAACCTTAGAATTGTTTTAATTTGCGTTTTTCTTAGTGATTTGGAGCATCTTCATATGGTTATTGATCCTTTAGGAAAAAATGTTCATAAATGGAATAAAAGCCAGCTTTCAGAAAATTGATTCGGTACCCACAAAAATACATAGAAATATACTGCAGAGGTTAAAGAAATTGGAGGATCCTGAAATTGGAAGGGAATGCTAGGGGTCTAATCCAAGCCCCATTTTGTAGGGGAGGAAAATAAGTCACAGAGAGGTTAAGTGAATTGCTGGGATCCCAAGGCTAGCAGATAGCCCAATCCAGCACAGCTTGTTTCTGAATTCAAATTCACTATTCTGTCCACTAAGCCATGTACCCCCAGCCCGAGTTCAGAGAGATTTGAGTCAAGGGCGCCAGAGAAAGGACAAGTGGAAGATCCAATTCCAACTAAGAGCACAATTAAACCTAAAATATTTTTAATTGCTGATAACTCTATATCCTTTGAGACCACATTGTTATGATTTTCAAGTAAAAGAAAACATGATATGCCCAGAGAGTACTAAATGTATACTGCTTTTTCTGAGAGAGAGGAGGAGAAATGGTGCCCTGTCAAAAAAGTGCCAGTATCTCTAGAAGAAGAAAAAAAGAACCTATTAAAATACCTATTTTCAAAATAAAGATTCATCAGAAATAGAATTCTTCCCTGAATAGCAGACTCTCTTGAATTTCACTACACCTAGATATATCAATATGATGACAGATAGTAAATCGATCCAGAAGTTTCCTACTCACAAGTTAAATCCCTAGCCAGGAAGACTTGTTTTTAATAAAATTTGTGTTTATTTTTGACAAAAACTACATTATTATTATTATTATTCAATAGAACTGTAGGGAATACCCAGCTTACATATGAACTATACTCCAAAAGATTTGTGTGAATGAACTTTAGTAGTAGGTAATGTCTTGGACCTAGGGTTAGAAAAGGCTAGTTTCAAGTCATGACTAAAATTTACTAGCTGTCTGATGCTGGACCTCTCAGCCTCAGTTTTCTATTCCATAAAATGGGAGTTATAAAATCTGTCATCCCTCCTTCATGGGGCCTTTGTGAGGCTAAAATGGGATGTGTGCCAACTCTGTTGCAAGTTTTAGAAGCACTATATAAATATCAACTGTTATCAACTATTATTAAATCAAGTTTTGAAACTTGAAATGCATTTCTCTTCATAGAAACAGTGTTCTAACTCATGGATAGGTTCCCAGGCAAACCCACAAAAGCATATTTAACCCTTAAGGCAGCTGAACTATATTCTGGGACCCACATGTAGAGAGTCACATAGTATAAGCGGAGGTTTTTTTTTCTTATTGTTTCCCTTTCTTTAGTACACAATTGTCCTAGGAGAAATTTGGCAGTGATGAAATTTGTCTTTTCCTCCCTCCTCCCTTTCTGTATCCCATTCAAACAGTTCTACTCTACTTCCTGATTATCTGCTGTCCTTATGATATCTTAAAGTTAGGTGGCTCAGTGGATTAGAGCACTGGGCTGGGAATCAGAAAGACTCATCCTCCTGAGTTCAAATCTAGACTCAGGCACTATCTGTGTGACCCTGGACAAGTCACTTAACCATGTTTGTCTCAGTTTTCTCATCTGTAAATTGAGCTGGAGAAGGCAATGGCAAACTATTCCAGTATCTTTGCCAAGAAAACCCTAAAATGGGGTCACGGAGTGTCCAAAAGCCCCGTGACCTAAAGTGCTTCCTGATGCACAACCGTCTCTCTCCTTCCCCATCTCCCCACACGTCCCCTCAGTGGAATGATCCCAGGCATGGGCACCGACAGTAAAATGACCGAATTACCATTTACTATCCAATGTGTATCTGCCTGTGTAAAAGAAGGTGACGATAAGCCAGCTAAACCTAAATTTTTCACATTTTTGCCACAATAAAATGAAAAAAATCCATAGTGCCATATGAGATGATATATTGGGGCCGAAGAATTTATCATATAGATAGGTAACATGGTACCCTGGCCTTGGGGAGAAAGACACATAGGTGCTTTGTAAATCTGATATTGCCTGTATGTATTCTTTATGATGCAGCAATAGATTTTAGGTACAAGGGTGAGTCAGCAAAGATGGTGAATTAAAATTATATTCAGAATAAATCAAGAACAAATGCTTTATTTCATTAGCAACCTTATATTGCAAAAACTGTGAGTCTGGACTGCAGAGAGAGGAATAAGACTTTCTGGATGTGTTTGAATCATAGGTAAATGATGCTTATAAAATGAAAATAAACTATGATTAGTCCCTCTCACACTATGCATTTTTAAAGACTATTTTTTTCAGTTGGTTTTGCAACCACATCAGAAAATGGAACAATGAGTTATTTCCATCAGCTCTTCTGCTTGCTTTTGACACCATGAATGTCATGGCCCATATCAGGTACCCTCTATTGCATCTCCCCACTTTTTCTTATTTCTGTCCCCAGCATTTAGCATAGTGCCTGGCCCATAGGAGGCATTTAAAGAAAGTTTAGGTACTATCTCTCTCTCTCTACTAAAGTAAATTGGAGCTGATACCTTACCTGTCAAGTCATTGGGAAGAAATCCAGCTCTCTACCGTAATTCAGCAGGTTAATTGTACATATTTGGGAGATGTTTTTGCCACACTATATTTGTACAAAAATTATTACCCCAGATAATCAACACACAGAGGATTTTATTTACCTAGGATAATTTTGCACAGTCTGAATTTTTATTCAGTAGCAAGTGGTATCATTAATGGTAAGGGGGAAAAATGTATTTTAGAATATTTAACCTAAAATAGAATAATTGCTATATGATTAATAAGATAGGTCAATAAGAGAAATTCAGAAGTTTGGATTGGGCAGTTAATTCTGTTTACCTTCCTTTTTCTGCTTATTTGTAGATTATTTTATTCTAATTTATTTCTAGATTAGGCAGATAGGTAGCTCAGTGGTAGGGTGCCAGAACTGGAGTCAGGAAGACCTGCGTTCATATCCTGCCACGGATACTAGCTGTATGACCCTGGTTTTAAAAAAAAATCCCTCTGCCTCAGTTTCCCCATCTCTAAAATAGGGATAATAAAAAACACCTCCTCCCTGGGTTGTGGTGAAGATTGAATGACAAAAATACAATATAAATTTAAATATGCAGCATTTATCATGGTACTTGGAATGCGATTGGTGCTACAGAAATGTTAGCTATCATTATTGGATTAAACACTAAGATTTCTCATGTTTGAATATTCTCTCATATACTCTGTAGTTGAAATGTCATATCTATGCCTCATGATTGTTTGATGATAGAGACCCAAGAATGAAACTTTTGAATAATTTTCTAGTTGGTTTTATCCCATATAAATTTTAAAAACAGACAACTTCTAAAAAATATTGTTTGAAAAAAACCTAATTGATTTTTTTTTGTTCTCTGCTTCCAACTTATCCTCAAACCTCCCTTAAGTCATTAGCTTTTATCCGCTTAGTATAATTCTTCCACCGTGGTAGTAAACAATTCACTTGGAATTCAATGTGCAAATTATAGGAAAGATTTTTTTTTTTTTTTGCTTTTTGGAGGGAAGAGGGCAGGGCAATTGGGGTTAAGTGACTTGCCCAAGGTCACACGGCTAGTAAGTATGTCAAGTGTCTGAGGCCAGATTTGAACTCAGGTCCTCCTGACTCCAGGGCCGGTACTATATTCCTTGCGCCACCTACCCACCCTGGAAAGACTTTTTAAAAAAGAAAAAATGATGTCTATAAGGACGGAAAAAGAAACTATCATGATACCCTATGTGAAGCTGAATGTTAGATAGAACTTTATAGTCTCCATATGGCATTAAATGCTAATTCCTTGAAGTTTTACCTGACCTCATTGCTTAGTAATAACTCCCCTTGAAAACTATTTATGTGTATCTGTTTTAACCTTGTGTTATGCATCATATGATATTGCAGATGCTTTCTACATGATATTTCAATCTATTAATGTATGCGTGCACATATATTAATATATATTTATATAGAGAGATGCATGTGTATATGTCATATCCCCCTGCAAGTTAATGGGGGAGGGGCCATGCCTATGTACATCTTGGATGTCCTCCAGCACCTCGCAAAGTACTTTGCACTTACATACTCAAATGTTTATTGTTTTTAGTTGAAAAAGATGGTCTAGTTATATGGCCAACAAAATGGTCCCACTAATCCTACCCCCTCCAAAAAAAAAATTGAGCCCCAAATGTAAAGCGGTTATTGAATCCATAGAGAGAAGCCCACAAAAGAAGAAAGCCTTATGAATTAACATTGGAGGACACAGATTCTTAAAGCCCTCATTCAGCATCATTTCCTCCACAGTCCTTAACAGAGACACGGGAACCAACCTACTGGCTTGTGCCAGGACCGGCACACGTGCCGTAGGTTAGAAAGTAAAGTGGCGGCAGAAGTTCCTGAAGGAAAACGAAATCTGAAAATGGCCATTTTTTGAGGCACAGCACATGCTACCATCTTACATCTGTGCGCAGGAGACTATATCCAGAAAGATGACCCAGAGTGTCAGAAAGCACTTCTATCAGTCACCCGATGAAAGAGAATCAGCTTCAGATTGCAGAGGGCAGCAGGATAAACATGATTAAGAGGAAATTGAAACCCTACATAGGTGAGGAGAGAGAAACAGAGTATCTTGCTATCCTAAGTAACCTCAAATGTCCTGCCCTAGACAAATTAGATTCCAGGGCATAGAGAGAACTTGCAGATGAGACTGATGAATCACCCCAATCTTCAAGGAATTGGGAAAATGAAAGAGATGCCATAAGACTGGAGATGGACAAATGTTCCTATTTGCAGAAAGGAAGAAACACGGATTACTGAGACAGTAGGTTAATAAAATCAGGCCCCAACACAATTCTAGAATTGATTTATTATTGAGTGGAGAAGTTTATGAACTCTTGGGTAATGGAAATGCTTGTCTATAAAGTGGCTGCCAATTACTAATGAAGACATATTCGTGAAAAGTGGCATAAAAGCCATTATGAAGCAATATGTATTGGCTAGGAAAGGAGATATGGTGCTCATGTAGCAAAAATTCATCACAGATGAACAGTACAAGAGTTGCATTGGCATCCACAAAATATTAAAGGGAATGAAACAAATGTGACCAAGAATCACATGGGATAAGAAGATGTGGATGGAGAAAATGTGGTACAGTCTGTGCTAATTAGATCAGGGACCCATGGAAGTGCTGAAGACACTTATAAGCACTTTAAAAGAACAGGCTTCTCTAGAAGGGCTCACTAATAACAAGACATTAACATAATTTGCATAGTTTTAAGTTTTTGTTGTTATTATTCTGACCTTGACAAACATCAGCAAAACAAGCATTTTCATATACAAAGAATGATAGAAAATAAAAGAATTATACACAAAACCACAAATCTCCATTACACACATCTTGGATTTTTAAAAATATGTAAGACATTTATCAGCTTAGTTTCAAAACTTCCATGGTCGTGGTTGTGTTTCCCTCTGAGCCTCTTTACATTCTCTTCAGCATTTCTTAAACGGCTTCATTTACATACTTATCATCTCTCTCTTTCTCTGTCGTCTCTATCTGTCTTTCTCTCTCTTCCAACATACTCCCTCAAATGTAATAGCATTGCCCAGAAAAGCAAATCCATGTGTTATTCATGTCAAGAAATGAATGTCTCATTCTGCACTCCTAGTGCATCACCTCTGCTAGGAAGTGGGAAAAACATTTCATCAACAGTCCTCTGGAGTCATGTTTGGTCTTTGAATTGATCAGAGTTGATAAATTTTTCAAAGTTGCTTTTTTTTTTACAACGTTGTTACTGTATAAATTATTCTACTAGTTCTGCTCATTTCATCCTGCATCGACTCATTCGTGTTTCCATGTTTCTTGGAAAGTATTCCTTCCGTAATTTCTAATAGGAGAGGACTATTCTATTTATACTCATAATATAATTTGTTAACCCACTCCCCCAAATGATGAGTATACTATTAATTTCTAGTTCTTTACTCTAAGAAAAAGTGCTACTAGGAATATTTTGGTGCAGCTGCATCCTTTCCCTCTTTTAAATGTTTGGGGTGCAAGCCAGGTAGTGTTATCATTGGGTATAACGGGTAAGTGATTTGGCGGGGAGCAGTGTAATTTAAAATTGATTTCCAGCATGATTGTACCAACCTTCAACTTCAGCATCACGTCACTAAACTTGTTCTCCCCTAATCCATGAAGAAATTGTCATTTTCCTTTTTGTGAACAGTTTTGCTAATCTAATGGATGTGAGGCAGGACATAAGAATTGTTTTAACTCACATTCTCTTATTATTTGTGCTTTGGAGCATGTTTTCACGTGACTATAGCTTGCTTTTCTTCTTTTGAGAACTGCATAAACTTTTAACTCTTAGGGAATACTTCTTGTTCTTATGTATTTGAATCAGTTCTGTATATTTCTTGGTTATCAGACTGCTATCAGAGAAATTTGCTTTAAAATTTTTTCCCAGTTAACTATTCCCCTTTTTATTTTAATTACATTAATTTTGTTTGTTTAAAATGTTTTCAAATTTATGTAATTTCAATGGTCTATTTCTCAAAGGGGTACCATCAGTTGGGAAATGGCTAAACAAGCTATGGTATATGATTGTGATGGAATATCATTGTGCTATAAGAAATGACAAGCAGAATGATTTCAGAAATTGGGTTTAGATCAATATCTCACAATACACACCACAATAAAGTCTAAATACATATAGGATCAGAATAAATCAAATTGTAGGAGCATAGGAGAGGTTTTAATGTTTAAGGATAGGGCAAGAGTTCTTGACTAAAGAAAACTGAAAGTTTCTGAAAATGAAATGGACAGTTTATTTTTTTAATATACATTTTCCACTAATTACATGTTAAAATAATTGTTTAACATTTTTTTAAAGTTTGAGTTCCAAATTCTATCCTTCCCTGCCCTCCTTCCTTTCTGGGATAGTAAGCAATCAGATATAGGCTATCACATGCAATCATGTTAAACTTTTTCCATATTACTTATTTTGTCCAATAAAACTCAAAAGAAAGAGAAAAGAAGAAAGTGAAAAATAGTGTCCTTTAGTCTATATTCAAACAATATCAGTTCTTTTTCTGGGGCTGGATAGTATGCTCCTTCATTAATCCTTTGGGATTGCCATGGATAATTGTATGACTGAGAACAGCTAAGTCATTCACAGTTTTTATTGTACAATATTGCTGTTACTGTGTACAACATTCTCCTGGTTCTCTTCACTTCACTTTGCATCAGTTCATGTAAGTCTTTCTAGGTCTTTCTGAAATCATTCTGCTTGTCATTTCTTATAACACAATGATATTCCATCACAATCATATACCATGACTTGTTTAGCCATTTCCCAATTGAAGACACACCTTTTTCAAAAGCCTCTTATTGATTATAATTTTTTTCACTATGGTCAAGAAATGTATTTAATTTTACTGTTTTTGAGGATTTTTTTGAAAGTTGCCATAAGTAGCTAAGAAATATACATACATTTTTTATTTCGATTCAGTAATCACCAGAGATCTATTGTATTGAATATTCTTAGAGGTCTAGTCAGATCTTCAACTTATTTTTAAATTAAATTTGTCTAGATCTCAAAGGGGGTATATTGAGGCCTT
>CM053590.1:203088618-203106565 GCA_028646515.1 Pseudochirops corinnae | reverse complement strand
TGAAGCATTTATACTTCTTTATTTGTACTATTTCATGGTATGATGATGCTATTTTAATATTATTTATAGTATTTCATGGTATGATAGCTATCAGAACAATGTAATTTCCCTGTTTCTCTCATAACCATGTCTGTTTCCGTATTTGAAATAATGATTGCTACCCCTACATTTTTAATTCACTTAAAGCATAATAAATACTACTTCATACCCTCATTTTAACTCTGTGTGAATCTTCATGTGAAAAGTATATTTCTTGAAGAGAAAATACTAGTGAATGGCTTTCTAATCCATTCTGATAAGCTCTTCTATTTTATGAGTAAGTTCATTCCATTCACATTCATTAATATGATTACTAATTGTGTATTTCTCTCCAAACATTTGAAATTTTTCCTCTATTTGTTCACTTTCTTACTATTTATAGAGAAGAAAGTAGTCAAAGACAATAATGTGATGAACTCTAGTGATCTGTATTTGGAGCTATCTGCTTCTACTCTATGGCTCCTCCCATCTTCCCTAATGACTAGTTCTTATACTTTCTTTCCTTTTAATCATCCCTTTACAATCTACCTTATAAAACTGAATTTGTTTTGCTGTGACTGTTTCTTGCCTAACTTCACCGTCCCTGTTAAACCTTTCTCCTTTCTTCCCACCTGATTTCCTGTTAGCTCAATGTCTATTAAAGAGTAAATATTTTGTGCAGAAATGTGTGGTGTGGTGTGGTGTGGTGTGGTGTGGTGTGTGTGTGTGTGTGTGTGTGTTTAGCTCTCCTCTGTCTGGTTCAAATGAGAAGGAGTTCCATATTATGCCTACTACTTCCTTCACTCCTACCTCAGTTTTTGAATATTCTTTTTCTTGTCCACACTAATTCTGAGAAATATCAATTTCCTCATCCTTATTCCTCCTTTTTTCCTTAGTGTTTTCCTTTTCTCTTCTTTTTATTTCTTCTTTTAAGGTCATCAAAGCAAAATAAAACCACTACTTCCAATTTTTGATGGTTTCCTCTTTGACCCTAGACATACATCATTAGGATTGTTAAGGGACATGTTTCTTTATCCCTTATCAAAAGGTAGGTAAGCTCTTCAAAATTGTTTATCCCCTTCCAATTTATCAACTAGATTTACCTTTGTGATTCTTTCTTGTCTCTTGTGTTTACATTTCAGTTTCTACTTAGTGTATCAGCAAGCACCCTAGCATACCCAGGATGGCTGCTAGCACAGGTTCTTAGATCTGCTTTTCTAAAGGAAAGCAACTCAAAATGGGTTAACAATCTTACTTTAATCAATCAAACATATATCATGTACCTAGTTCAGGGGGAAAAGTCAGCACCCTGAACGTCAGAGAATGCAAGCACAAGTTACAAACAAACAGAGAAACAGATCAGCAGACGGCTTCCAGCGTCCGACCATTACATCAGTTACCTATTCAGTTACCAGAGAGGGAAGCACCAACATCTGGGTTTTTTTTTAGCCAGGGGGCTCAACGGCTTCCCAGAGTCTTGTCTGGACAAATCACGCAACTCTTCTCAAAGTGAGCCCCAAAGCAAAACCTCACATCAGGGCGTATATGTAGCCTTCTCCTGGCTTGGACAATATCACAGCCCTCTTGACCCACTGCCCAATTACAAAGCTACAAGGCGTGGGCATTCCCAAAAAACAAGCCTGGCTCCACAGGCTCCATGTGACCACATTCAGCCTATTAAGGGGCAGAGTATACTTTCAAATAGGGGAAGGTTCTCAGGGTCACATAGCCACTTTAGCAAAGGGCCTAGGGAAGATCTTCAAATTCCCATAACACTTAATTCTTTTTTTAAAAGAAATCACAAATGAATGGTTCAATCCTTTCCCTATAGGATTATATTTGTCTTGCAGGATATATTGCTCTTAATTGTAAACCTTTATATTTTGACTTTTGGGCAAGCAGAATCTAAGATTTTATTTATTTTTTTCCCCAATAGATACAAAGTCCTGCATCATCCTGACTGTGATTTCTAGGTATTTTGACAATACAGTCAGAACTGCACCAAAAGCTTCCAAGAAAAATATGAATTAATTACAGGCCAAGGAGGAGCTCAAGAAGGATTCCTTCAGAATTAGATTGGAGCAAATGGAAGCTAATAACTTTATGAGAGACCAAGATACTATTAAACAGATCCAAACAAATGAAAAAACAGAAGGCAGAGTGAAATATCTCATTGGAAAAACCACTGATCTGGAAAGTAGATCCAAGAGAGATCATTTAAAAATTATTGGACTACCTGAAAGACATGATTAAGAAAAGAACCTAGAAATCATCCTTCAAGAAATTCTCAAGGAAAATTGCCTTGATATTTTAGAACCAGAGGGCAAAATAGAAATTGAAAGAATTCTCAGATTACCTCTTCAAAAAGATCCCAAAAAGACAACTCCTAGGAATATTATAGCCAGGTTCGGGAGTTCGCAGATCAAGGAGAAAATATTACAAGTAGCCAAGAAGAAACAATTTTAATATTGTGGAAACACAATAAGGATAACACAAGATCTAGTACCTTATTAAGGGATCAAAGAGCTTGGAATATGATATTCCAAAGGTCAAAGCAGCTAGGATTAAAACCAAGAATTAACTACCCAGCAAAACTGAGTATAATGTTTCAGAGGAAAATATGGTCATTCAATGAAATAGAGGACTTTCAAGCATTCTTGATGAAAAAAACAGAACTGAATAGAAAATTTGACATTCAATACAAGAAAAATGAGAAGGTAAACAGGAAAAAGAAACCATAAGGAACTTATCAAAGTTGAACTATCCATATTCCTACATGGAAAAATGATAATTATAACTTATGAAACTTTTCTCATTATGAAGATAGTTGAAGGGAATAGAAATGTATATATATATATATATTTGTATGTATTCATACATATATGTCTACATAGAAGGGTATATATGCATATGAATTCATATATGAATGTGTGTATATATGGGTACAGGTATACATAGAGAGCACAGGATCAATTGAATAGGAAGGGATGATATTTTTAAAATAAAGTTAAGAGGTGATACAGGAGTATAATGAGAGGAGATAGGGAGAGACAAAATAGGGCAAATTATTTCATATAAAAGAGGTAAGGGAAAACTGTTTCAATGGAAGGAAAGAACAGGTAGGCTAAAGGGAATGGGTCAACCTTAATCTCATTGTATTTGGCTTAAGGAGGGAATAACATACACACTAAACTGGGTATCTTACCCTATAGGAAAGTAGGGGGGAAGGGGATAAAAGGGGAGATGACAGGGAGGGCAGATTGGGGGAGATGGTAGTTAGAAGCACACATATTTGAAAAGGGACAGAGTCAAAGTAGAAAATAGAACAAGTTGGGGGGGGTTGGGTTAGGATGGAGGAAAATATAGTCAGTCTTTCACAATATATTCACTATGGAAATGTTTTGCATAACCACACATGTACAACCTATGTTGAATTGCTTATCTTCCCAGTAAGGTTGGGTGATAAGGGAAGAAGGGAAAGAATCAGGAACTCAAAGTTTTAAAATCAAATGTTTAAGAAAATATATATATATATATTTTACATGCAACTGGGAAATAAGATATACAGGCACTGGGGTATAGAAATCTGTCTTGCACTACTAGAAAGTTAGAGGGGGAATGGGGGTGGATATAGGAGAGAACAGATTGGGAGAAGGGGTACTCAGTGAGATTGCTGTTTTGGAGTGGGGGTAGGGGAAAGACAGGGAGAAAATTTGTAATTCAAAACCTTGTGGAAATGAATGTTGTAAACTAAAAATAAACATAAATAAAATTTTAAAAATTATTAAAAAATAATAAAGTATCACACAATTGATTCAAATTTTAAAAAGTTTAATTTAAAAATATTAATATTAATATAATAAAATATTTCCCCATCCATTTAGGGGGGAAAAAAGGAAAACAAATACCTTCTAACAAATATACATACTCAAACAAAAAAGATCCTTAATTGGATATTTTCCAAAAATACGTGTCATTGTGCACCTTGAATCCATCACCTTTCTATCAGGAGATAGGATGCTTCACCATCAGTTCTTTGAAATAATGGATAGTCATTGTATCGATCAAAGTTGTTACAGCTTTTGAAGTTGTTTGTTCAGTGTTATTACTGAATAAATTGTTCTTATGGTGGTTCCCATTTCATTCTTCTTCAACTTAAAAAAGTCTTCAAAATTGTTCATTTTTATATACATTCTTCTTCTGGTTCTCTCCTATTCCTAGAATACTATACCATTTTTAGGCTGAGGATAAGCCTGTACTTGTTGAATTACCCTCTTCTGGCTTTCCCTCTTGCACAACTCTTCAAACATTATTTCTTCATAGTTTTAAGTGTATCCGGTTTATTCTTATGTACAACCTCAGTTCCTTCTGCGTTCCAGGTTCAAGGGCTTCCCCCTCCTGTACTCTTGAATGGTGGTGGTCAAGTTCTGTTTGGTTCTGACCTCACTATCCTTCTTCTGGCTGTTGCTCTCCACTTCCATTGATGTGAATGTAATCTGAGGGCTGGCTGGCTGGCTTTTAGAGCTCTGTGCTTGGCTGTCCCTGATCATGGTGCTGCCATGATCTTCCACCTCCAGTGCACCTTCTCGGCTTGAAGGCTGCCATTCTTGTCTCCTTCCCTCTAACAGAGACCTTCCCTGTCATCACAACATTCTTTCTACCCCTGTTTAGCTTTTCCTGTTCAAGGAGCTACGCGCCCTCCTTTCCCACTATACATTCCACAGTAGGGATATTGCCTTGGTCTTCTGTTTCCCATCTGGGGCTTCCCGAGTTAGGACAATGCCTCAGGCTTCCCCATTGAGAGTAATTACATGGGCTTCTACCCTGTTCTTCTGCCCTTCTTTTGTCTTCTTAAACAAGACCCAGATTTTTAAAAGTTGCAACAGGCTTGAACAACAACAATAATTCTGACATTTTGATAGCACTTTTTACATCTGCTAAGCACCTTACGTACATTGTAATAATATCTAATTTTAATAGCACTTTGAGGTTTACATCGTACATTTTTATGATCTCATTTTGTCTGCAAACTGTGTGAGGTGGACACTATTGTTGGCCCTATTTTTACCAACGAGGAGCTGAGCCTACAGTTAAGTGATTTATCCAGGGTCCCACAGCCATTACATGTCTGAGGCAGGATCTGAACACATGTTCTAGCAGTCAGTCATAGCCTAACAGACTGGAGTTGAGATGACAAGATGGTAGCGCTGAAGAGATACGCCCCTGTATTAGTAGCAATACTTCCCAACATCTATAAGCCAACCACAGTTGCCTAGCAAATTATCAAGGGGCCCGCACATCAACATTCAGCTGAGATTCCCTAGGAGGCACTGAGACCAAAGGAGGCCAATGGAGCAATGCAATGACATCATGAGAAGACATTACTGCTCCTGTATGTTAGAGTGCAAGTCACTTCTCCACATGTATGACCAGTCCATGTGTGTTCTCTCTGTGTTTGCCCTTTATTTATGATCCCTGAGTGTTCCCATTCTCCTCGTTGATGGTATGTGCATATGTGTGGAAGACTATACCTTAGGTTAATGGGAAAAACGTTCTGTCAGAACCGTTATTACTGTGCTATTTATTTAAATGCCTTTGCTTAGCCAGATGTGGTAGCATGTACCTGTAACCCTTGCTACCAGGGAGCCTGAGGCTGGTAGATCACTGAGCTCAGGTAGATCTAAATGTATTTGAGGGTTGTAACACAGTGCACACAGAAAAGTAATTTACCATTTCATGTGTTTATTGGAGCTGATGGTACACTAAAAAGACTCATGTTCATCAATATTTGCAATCAAACCTTATTGACTATTCAATAATAAAAACATCAACCCCTGTAGGAAAAAGAAACAACCCAAACCACCAGTCTGATTCCTGAAGGTCCCAGTAAGCGTGCCTCATAGTGAGACTTATGACTCAGCCTGAGGCTGTGTGTTTCCCTTTGAGATGTCATTCATTCTGGCTAGTCTCTGTCAATTAGCAGTGTTTTGAGTGAACATGGAATGCTCAAGTTTCCAAGGGCATGGAATGTAGGAGTCTGTCCTGTTCTATACGCAGTAGCAGGCTGGTGGCTGCATCCTCCAGTGGATTTTTATGTTTTGGACAAAGGGCATTTACAAGTTGCATCTAAGTTCTGTTTGGTGATCAGTTACCTAAGCTTATTATGAAAGGAAGCCAAAGCTTATTTTCCTAATGTCATTGTCAAGGATTTATCAGTTATTTACCAGATTTGAGATACACACATGTAATTAGCAGGCGTTTACCAAATCTAGGTGACACATATATCATTAGTAGTTGTTTACCAGATCTGGGGATCACATGCACACATCACTACCAAGCCATGCACAAGTGCTTGTCTTACTACAGAAAAACAACTTACATAAACAAATACTTAGTCATAAAGAGGCTAAAGATAAAGGGAGTTGCTCACTTTGAGTTGACCCAGTCATTCTCACTACAGGTGCTCATACTAAGTCTGGCAGTACTATGGCGAGTCCTCGAGAGTGGAGGGCCACCTGGCTGCCCAAGGAGGAGCAGACTGGCCCCATGCAAGAAACAAAGGAAGCCAAAGCTCCCCTGCTGATTAATAATGGGATTGATCCCATGAATGACCACTGTACTTCAAGCCTGGGCCAGATGTTTTGTTGCTCAGTCGTGTCTGACTCTCGATGACCCCATTTGGGATTTTCTTGGCAAAGATACTAGAGTGGTTTGTTATTTCCTTCTCCAGCTCATTTTACAGATGAGGAAACTGAGGCAAACAAGGTTAAATAAATTCCCAAAGATCATACAGCTAGTGAGTATCTGAGGCCAGATTTGAACCCAGGAAGATGAGTCTTCCTGATTTCAGGCTCAACGCTCTATCCCTGACACCACTTAGCTGCCCAACTGGGTGAGATATGGAGACACAATCTCAAAAACATTAAAAAATGTTTCTTGTTTCAACTAATTGTATCTTTTTTACTGTCTTGAGAAAAAGTGAGCACATTGGTAGGGACATTTTAGTTATGATTTTGAGTGAATGTTGAGCCTTAGAGTACCTTGAATTTGAGGGAATTATTCTGAAAGACTCAAGTGTTAGAGGGAGTTGTCACTGGTACTACAAGGTGCTACATATATACACACATAAATGTAGGTGTATATATTATATGAGGATATATATATATATATACATATATATGGAGAGAGTGAGGAGAAAGAGAGAGACAGAGACAGAGAGACACACACAGAGACAGAGAGACAGAGAAAGAGAGGGAGAGAGAGAGGAAAGGAAAAGAGGGAGGGAAGGAGGGGGAGAGAGACAGAGAGACAGAGACAGAGAGAGAGGCAGAGAGAGAGAGCAAGAGAGAGAGAGGAAACGTATATATTTTTGGTTACACAGTATATAGCTTTGTGGTTTTCCTCAGCTAGATGGAAAGGCAAATGGAAAGGATCAGAAAATGTCTTCTGTTAAATCACACAAGTTCTGCCGAGTTGTTAGAGATATGTAGGCAGTTCACCTAAAGAGTGCAGACAAGAGGCTGTGAGTGGTGCCAAAGAAACTTGGACAGGAAAGTTTCTTCAGGCAAGATTTTTCTGGTACAATGATAACTGAGATTTTAAAGAGAGGCAACTGTAGAGGCCCCAGGTTCTTCTTGACAAAGAATTTATTCATGTTATTTCCCTACAAAAAGGCAGAACAGACTCGGAAACCTTCAAGCCCCAGGAGACCATTTGTCAGAGTTTTGGCGCTGCGCACTATTACGCCCCATTCTGTCACATTAAGTTGTCAGGTAACAAAATAACCAGAGCAGCAAGTCATCGGCTAGCTTTAGTTAGCGGAGCAAGCTTTCTGGACCACCAATGTGACCTCGATGGTGTGGAGTGATTCGTGGGGCAGCAGATGTAGAAGAAGATGGTGTTTCCTCCTCCTCCTCTATATACACTGTTAAGCTCCCTCATGGGGTTGGCTCACATCTCTTCACCTAGCCTTCTGTTTGTCAGCCTTTGATTTACTCACATGTAGACTAGGACAAGGGACTGATGGAGTTCAAGCACTGCTTGTGGGGTTATGACATCAAGTGCTCACAGAGGGTTCTTCAAATTGAATGATTTTGCAGGCTTGTACAGATCCTTGACTTGCCTTTGCAAGCTGCCCTTCCCAACCCCGAGCCTCCCAGGGATCGTTCTGTGTTGGTTCTCGTTGTCTGCATGGAAGGATGATCCTAAGTGGTACAACCTTTGATGCCTTCCCGGCGCCCAGGATGTACTCCCTTCCTCTCTCTATCTCGGTTAATCCCTAACTCCCTTCAAGGCCGAGCCTTCCAAACCACCTCCAACTAGTACCTCTTTCCTGAAGTTACCTGGCATTTGCTTGTTGCCTTCCTTGATCAAATATAAGCCCCTTGAAGGCAGAAATTACTTTTCACCTGGGCCTTTGTATCCCTAACTCCCAACACAGTGCTTTTTACATGTTAGGTCCTTAGGTACATTCTTGTTGAATAGATTTGATCTTTAGTGTTCCCAAGTCTCAATTTTCTTTTCTGAAAAATGGGAACGATATTTGCACTACGTACTTCACAGGACTTTGTGAGTGAGAACTTTGTAACTGAAACATTATATAACTATAAAATATTACTATCATCCCATTACTTAGTGTCTTCTTACTGTCTGCCAAATAAAGTTTTAACTCCTTCCTTCAGCTGCTTCCACCTTATTCATTCATTCATTCAATGGATATCTATTTAATGCTTATACACATACATATGCATATATGTGTGTGCATATGTATATATCTATGCACGTATACATACATATACATACACACATATACATATATGTGTATATGTGTGTGTATATATATATATATATATATACGTATATATCTATATCTATCATCTATCTATCTATCCTCTATCTGTCTATCTATCCATCTGTCTGTCTGTCTATCTATCTATCTATCTGTGCGCCAGGCTGTGGAGATAGCAAGAGGAAAAGGAAACTGTCTCTACTCTAATTTGCATTTTTAGTTAGAGAAAATAGAATGAACACCAGTGAGTAAATACAAAATACAGAGTCGAAGTGGAGGTGAGGAGTGCATGTGTACCAGGCATGGGGCATTGCTTGCTAAAAGGCATGGAGATGGGAAATGGAATGTCCTGCCCAGAAAACAGTGATTGGCCAGTTTAGCTGGAACTCAGAATGTGGGAAGGAGTGTGATGTGTGACTTACTTGGAAAGATAAACTGGAACCTGATTTTCAGGGATTGAGAACGTCAAACAAAAAAACCCTCATTGCTACTTCAGTCAAAGTAGACTGTTCTTTGTTGTCTGAACACTCCGTATGCTTTTCTTCCTCTGTGCCTTTGTTCATGTTATTTCCCTTGTCAGTATTGTCCTTCCCCTAACCTTTGATCTATGTATAAGGTGTGTGTGTGTGTGTGTGTGTGTGTGTGTGTTGTCCATGTCAGATCACATTCACATAAAGTTATATAAATGCAGCTGGAGGGAAGACAGAGAGAAATAGAGGGAGAGAGAGAGAGAAAGAGAGGGAGAGAGAGAGAGAGAGAGAGAGAGACAGAGAGAGAGACAGAGAGACAGAGAGAGGGAAAGAGAGAGAGAGAGGAAGAAAGAGAGAGAGAGAGAGAGAGAGAGCTGGAAATTTTCCAGGAAAATTTTGATCTGCCCTGGAAGGGAACAATAGAAGGCTCCATGAAGCTGGCCACATTGCTTTCCTCTGAGAGGCATGGGGGTATGAGACTAGAATTCTGTCTCTCCCACTGTCTTACATATTACTAGCCTAGGATAATGGTTCTCATTTTTAGATTCAAGCACTCCTAAATTGATGAATTACTTTTTACACCTAGTATAAAGTTTCTGTTTTTTTCAATTTAGATGTATCCTCACCTGGTAAAGATACCAGGGTTAAGTATCCATCTTTATACCCATGGCATCAGTGAATTGCCCAGAGAGGCCATTCTTCAGAGCAGATGAAGGTGTTCCCTATTTTGTTCTAGTTTACTGTGAATAACCTCGAGGGAGCCTGATTCTGGCCATGTACGAGGGTTTACACTGTGTGATGGCTGCCAACCCAAAATGAATGATGGCTCAGGACATACAGAACCAGTCTGGTAAACCCTTGGAAGCCTCTTTCCTTCTGGGCTGCACATGAAGCATGACTAATTTGAGCCGTCTCCCAAGATCTGGGTCAGTGAGATGTGATACAGAGTGTGCCAGACTGGAAGTCAGGAAGATTTGAGTTCAGATCTTGCCTTGGACCCCTCCTAGCCATGGAGCCCTGGCCAAATCATTTCATTCATTCAGCCTCAGTTCCCTCATCTGCAAAATGGGGATAATAATGAAATCAGCCTTGCAGGGTTATTGCAATGATCAACAGATACATGTGAAGACCTGTACACACCTTAAAGTGTGTTACTCAGTCATACCTCCATGCTTCTGGAGCACATAGCAGCTACAGCTGTGCCTTCCCTGGACAAGCCTGAGACTGTTTGGGGGGTGCATCTTGTGTCTTTCATTCCCTAAGTGACTGAGAAGCAGCCTTAAGATGGATGTGTTCAGATGGTGGCTTGGTGAATTTTGAAAGGTTTAGACTAGAGTCCTCTGGCTGTGGCAACAGCAGCAGCAGCATCCATCATGATGGTACTGGTTGATATCAAGGGAATAGTTTCACTAGGAGTGGAAAGATATTTAAAGAACAGGTAGATGCAGAGAGACAGTCACCCAAGGAAGAAGGTTGTTTCAGGGAGTCTGACCTCTCATGGCAGAGAGAAGTTCTAGCCATGGACTTGAGAAAGGACTTCCAGTACCTGGAGATTTGAGTTCTCTCTTTGCCATACATGGTTCCTACACATGTTCCTCACTACTACTGTGCTCTGATTTTGAGTCCATTCTTCCATGGACCCTACGTGTGTTTGTGGGAAAATATACTCCATGTTACGAGGAGGGAAGGAGGGGATGTTTTTCTAATGACACTTCTTGCTGTGCTATTTCAATAAAAACCTTTGCTAAAAGCAAATCGGACCTACTAGCTAATTATTAATAGAAAGCACAACTAGATGAGGCTCAGGAGTTACAGCAGTAGGAGTATCCACCCTCAGGATTACACCTGGAACATGAGTACAACTTTGGGAAGGATCCGCAGAGGGAATTACACATTACACATCTAAAACAAATCCTCAAGGGCACACCCACATGTGCATCCATGGTTCCGTTATTAGTGTCAGACTGTAAACACCATAAGTGCCAGGACTATGCCTTATGGAAACTGTGTGGGTCATCTGGCATGTGCCCTATTTGTAATGGGCGTCTAATAAATGTTCATTCTGTTTTCCAAGTTGGGGTTTTTATGTACTGGGTTTTCATAAACAGAGCCGTGCCTACTTCAGAAACTTTTCCTGCAAGGGCTTTTCTCCCCAGACTGAACATTGCTTTCTTGGACATTCTTTACACAGTGGATACTCCTGTAAGCTCTGTTCATCTGTTCATGAAGATGAAGGGCATCCATACCTGTTACTATGCTCAGATGGATTTTGAGATGAGAGGAGCCTTTGAATGGAGGACTGCTACTCCCATTGGAGAGCACCTAATTGTCAGTTTCTAATCTGCTTTTAAGAAAGGCTCTGACTCCATTTGTCTGTATCTGGCAGGTAAGTAATTGATGTCTTGTCAGTTTCAAAGAGTCTTCGCTTACACGCCTGCCCCTATGGAGGAGCTGGGATGCACATCTCTAAGGTTCAGGATGAAAAAAGATCTTTATAGTTTTTCCACATTTCAAGATCACTGCTGTACATATTGGAATGAGAGAGAATTTAAATCTGAACCTGATCCCTCCCAAATTCCTTTTGTCTCTATGGGCAAAATGGAGTGTGAAATGTGTCCTTGGTAGCCACTGGCCAAGAATCTACCTGGCTTCATCCTGCGATCCATTTGTTATATTTTGGAGAGACAGAGAATGCTAGGATTTGAACTTTTTCTTGGGGTGGTGGTGGAGGAGGAGATGGGGAGTGGCAGTGCTGAACTATGAGTGTGGACACTGAGAGTCACTAATTGACTACATAGATCCAGTGTGAGCTAAGAGCAGATGGACAAGTCACTGCATGGATATTTCTGCTTCTCTTTCTAAATGTGCTCAGTCTAATGCAGGTAGGGCTGACACTCAGAGGATTTGCATCAGGCAGGAGGAATGAATGAATTATAAGCTTTTTCCATATGTTCCTATTACCCTGTAGGACTTAAGTCATCTGATGGTGTATCTAATGCAGAGCAAGCTGACTCTGCAACTCCAGATTGTTTCTCCCTCAAACATTTAACTACTACCATGCCCAAGGTTATGAGTGTGCTTTTTGGCTGAATTTCAGCCAGGAGGCTATGGGTGTTGAAGAAGGAATGAGGAATTCTTCTTGTTATATTAGTGACATGTGGCTCCAAGGCTGTATAACATTTTGGAGCCCTTTGGGGGCAACTGAAATGACCCAGGCTATATTGTTAAAGGCAGTTCCCTGGGCTCTCTTCCAGCTTTATCTCCAGGGGCACCCTTGTGGGTGAGCGGAGGTCAGATGACAGAGGAGGTCTCTTTCCAAACTAATCAACATACCCATACTCTGTAGCCCTGCTATCCATCCTTTACTACTAAAACTGGACTTCCAGCTTCATCTCCCTGGGGAGTATCAGCATTTGTTTTAGTACATGTTGTGATGGGGCCCTGGGCCAGCATTCTCTCAACACTCCCCTGCCAGAATTGTTCGGTCATTTTGTAACCCAGTGCATTTTACCTGGAGACTACTACGAAGGAGCTATAACTTGCCCTAATATGGATTTCTCCTTCCAACAACAATCAAGCAAACTGTAGCTGTTATGAGAGGCTGCCTGGATCAGTAGGTGGCATGATGGGCTTGCAATCAAACTGTGGGCTTATAGGAATGGCTTTTCATATCCAAAGAGACTTCATTTTCGTCGTCTGTAAAGTAAACCTTATACTACCTGCTTCGAAGGGTTATTGTTGAGAAATGAACTTTGTAGGCCATAATTTCTGATCAGTATCTTCCAAAGGAGCTGTGTAAGTTTGAGTTATTATTGCTACAGACTTGATTTCTCCTCGGTCCTCCGACATCTTTGAAAAGAGACAAAGGTAGGGGCAGCTAGATGGTACAGTGAGTAGAGAATTGGCCCTGGAGTCAGGAGAACCTGAGTTCAAATCCAGCCTCAGACACTTGACACAATTACTAGCTGTGTGACCTTGGGCAAGTCACTTCACCCCAATTGCCCAGCCTTCCCCCCTTCAAAAAAAAAAAGAGACAAAGGTAAATTTAAAAACAAAAAGTCATTTTTTTCATTGCAACTGCATGGTATAATGGTTGGAACACTGGGCCTGGAGTCAGGAAGACCTGAGTTCAAATCTGACCTCAGACACTTACACTTACTAGCTATGTGACCCTGGGTAAGTCATTTAACTTGTCTGCCTCAGTTTATGCAACTGTAAAATGGAGACCATAATAACACCTACCTCTTGAGGTTGCTGTGAGGATCAAATGCAATAATATTTGTGAGGGTGTGCATCGCACATAGCACATACTGAATAGTACCTGTTTCCTCCCTTCATTATTGTCTTAAGTAGTAATAACTTTTAATAAAGGCGGCTAGATGGTACACTGGATAGAGCACTGCACCTGGAGGCAGGAAGACTTAAATTCAAATTTGACCTTAGATACTAGCTGGATGACCCTGGGTAAGTCACTTAACCCTGCTTGCTTCAATTTCCTCATCAGGAAATGGTAAACCCCTCCAATATCTTTGCCAAGAAAACCTCAAAGGGAGTCACAGAAAGTCAGGCACAACTGAAGTGACTAAATACATACATACAGAATAGGGGAAGAGATGGAACAAGAAAGGAGAAGACTTGTTCTATTTGTGGCAGCAAAGCGTAGAAACAGTCATTGAACATTCATTAATCACCTACTGTGAGCCAGGCAGCAAAGGACAAGTCCCTGCCCTGCAGAAGCTTACAATCTAGAGGGGGAAGACAACATTTTGTATGTTCCTCTTGTAAGGAAGCAGAGCGTAAAGAGGTTGAGGTTTAAGCATATGCGTATATATGTGTGTATGTGCGCGTGTGTATATATATGTATATATATCCATATATATATATGTATATGGGTATATATACATAAGAACTTAAGTGCATACCTTAAGATCAAATGGGCTGTGAGTTAATATAGTAGATAAATCTGACCTCAGCCACTTACCAGCTGTGTGATCCTGGCCAAGTCACTCAACCCTGTTTGTTTCAGCTTCCTCATCTGTAAAATGAGCTGGAGAAAGAATGGCAAACCACTCCAGTATCTTTGCAAGAAAATCCCAAATGGGATCATGAAGGGTCAACACAAGTGAAAAAAGACTCAATAAAAATGACAATAGCACTTAGATATTTCCAACTGGTTGCAATCAGTTCATTATCATTTATTCATACCATCAACAAAACTTGTGAGTACTGAAAGGCACTGAAGTGAGCAGGTTCTAAACAATGATGTACACATTGCCTGAGAGACAGATGATAGGGACATTTATAGTAATTTGTGAAAACAGAAATGTAGGTCAACTTACCAAGAGATACACATGGGGATATGCTGGATCCAGAACCTCCCAAGTAGGAGCTGATTGTTAAATTTTCAGTGTAAAAGTTGGAAATCACAAAATGCTACAAATCAGGGCTTCTTGTTACTTTGGTTTTATATTATTATTATTATTATTATTATTATTATTATTATTATTATTATTATTATTGTTATTCAGACTGAGAAAGCCATAGGAAAAAATGTTAACACTTCAGATGAAATTGAAAGTTAGATGTTGTTCTTGAGGAGTCAGTTGTTAAACACATACGAAGGTACTCTTGTAGAGAAGTCAACTAGTCTCAAATTATTTTTTGTCTAGAGCTATGGTTTCAGAGGTGATATAATTCATCAACTCATGTGAAACTCATCGTTTTGGAGAGTTGTTTGGGATACTGAGAGATAAATAACTTTCACATGGTCACTGGACTAGTATGTCTCAGAGACAAGATTCAAATCCAGATCTTCCTGACTTTCAAGCTGGCCCACTATTCACTATATTATGCTGCCCCTCATTTTACTAATGAATTAATGGAAGCTTAGGGACGTTAACTGACTTACCTAAAGGTTGTTCAGTCTGTGACAAGTCAGGACTAGAACACAATATTCTAAATTTTAGTCATGTCTCCCAATGTTATACTAGCTCTGTATGTGGGCATTGATAGCCAACCGATTGATCCCAATTGGTACCAATCGATCCCAAGTTGGAAAAGTGTGTGTGTGTGTGTGTGTGTGGGGGGGAAATATGTTCAAATATCTAAACCTAAAAGGGGCCTTAAAGACCATCTAATCCATCATTTTACAGATGAGTCCCAGAGCAAAAAGACTAAATGACTTGTCCAAGATCACAAGGTCACATAGCTAATGGTGGAAGAGCTGGGACTTGGCACCTTGTTCAGTGTCTTCTATGGCCCCATGATGCCTCATCTGCTCCTCTACTTTGTAGTTCTGAAAACTTCATGTGTCAGGTTCAAGAAGGAAGAGCCACTATCTCATTTATCTTCTATCCTCATTTTCAGCCAGTGAATTATACATGGTAAGCCCTTGATAAATGTGCTTTAAAAGAAGGAGAAGACAGAGAGTCTGAGGTTGCCAATGTTGCCTCTCTACAGAAGGTCAAGATGAATTATTGGAATTGTGGTTGGAGTGGCCTAGACGGTGCTCTAAATTGGTAACCCATGTGGTAAGAAGTGCTTTTGGTATCTTTCCAGGACATAACAAGTAATGACACTGAATCCCCTTGAAAACTCTCTTTGGAGTTTGTGGCAAAGATTTTCATCCAATTCAGTTCAGTTCAGTTCACATTATATAAGACCATCACATAGGAACTGGCTGAAGAAACAGGGACTGTCTAAGTCAGAAAGATGAAGACTCCATGGAACCATGTCTATATCTAAGCTTTGGAGGGCAGAATTGAAAGCAATAGGTGAAAATTGTGAATGACGATTTTGACTTGGTCAAAGAGAAAACTTCCTAACAATTAGGACTGATCAAAGAAGGAATGGGCTGCCTTGGGAGATACCTCCTTAATGGGAGTCTTAAAGCTGAGGCCCCTTATAACTCTGAGATTCTGTGATTCTGAAATTTAATTCCATAAACATTTAACAAACACCCATCCTACTTAAGGCTGGCTGAAGCTTGAGGATGTAAGTGCTAAATGCAACATAGGCCCTTCTCCTAAGGATCTTATAATATAATAAGAATGGAGAAGGCCACAGACACAAATAACTATGATACAAGGAAGAATGAGAATGAAGCAAAGACAGTATGTTGTGAAAATTTGAGGAGGGAGAGATCATAGCATGGTTCTGTGAAAATCCTAACTTGGAACTGGAGGACCTGAGTTGAATCCTAACTCTGCTACTTGGTATCTGTTACACCTCAGAAAAGTCACTTTACCTCTGTAGGACTCAGTTTCTCCACCTATAAAATGAGGGAGTTGGATTAGATGATCTCTCAAGTTCCTTCCAGCTTGCCTATGATCTTTTGATTGTGGAGAGAGGCAGAGAAGGTTTCTCAGAATAGAGGTGACAGCTGAGTTGGACCTTAAAGGCAGGGAGGTACTTCATGAGATGGAAGGGATGTTCATCAGGGTATGTGGGGGGGTGAGACCAGGAGAGCAGGTCCAAGTATGAAAATGGCAGAGGACAGTGGTCATAAAACAGTCCAATTAGACTGGAATGTTATTGTTGAGTCACTTCATCGTGTCTGACTCTTTGTGACCCCATTTAGGGTTTTCTTGGTAAAGATACTGGAGTGGTTTGCCGTTTCCTTTTCCATCTAATTTTACAGATGAAGAAACTGAGGCAAACAGGGTAAAGTGACTTGCCCAGGGTCACATAGCTTGTGTCTGAGACCAGATCTGAACTCAGGAAGAGGAGTCTTCCTGACTCCAGGCTTGCTGTTCTAGCCACTGAACCACCTGGCTGCCCTGGAATGGAATATAGTATATAGGAAAAAAGGATCTGCCCAATTTGTACTGGTGAGTTGTACTACCGTGTCCCAAACTTCTAATTCAGGCTTTTTTCTTTTTCTTTTTCAAACATCTACACCTTTTATTTGAATGATTTTTGTTTCTCATGTTTGTTTATGTATAGGAACATTTCATCAGTCTTCATCAGATGTCTTCCCAGGGCACCAAGAAATATAGCCTTTGTTACGGTAAAAATGAAAGCCTACCACACCGCTTCCTTGTACTTCCCTCAGGCCTCCCAGAGGGAAAAGGAGCCTTCCATCTTGAATGCTAGTATGAATCAAAGACATACATGGTGCATAATTATTTTTCACCAACAGATGTTGAGCATGTGAGCTAATGAAGAACATGACAATACTGAGAACTGTAATGGCTAAGTCATGGGCACGTCTGAAACGTCTTGTTGACTGTCATTGGGAAGGAACCCAGGCTGACTAATTGATTTGGGGTGTCCCCCCAATCTCTCCATTGTAAGTCAAGAAACATATGGATGCAGAGGAAATGTGCTCTTGAGCTTGGGCTTCCTGGGGTAGGCCAGCTGCTCTTCACAGGCCTCCATTGAAATGAAGAAGCTGCATTTAGCAAGGTTACACCAGCCTGAGCTGCAAATGCCTGGGATGGGTACATTCCCCTCACCATTAGCAGTATTGATGGCTCATTTATCATATAGAGTAGACTGAACAAAGAGATACCAACAAAACAAAACAAATCACAAAAATAAAACCCTATAAGAAAGAAGTAAAGAATTTGGTTGCCACAACTGAGCAGGACAAACAGCTCCAAATCCAGTTTTGGGCAGCAACACAGAGTAAATCAATCAAGTAATGAACATTTATTAAGAATCTGCTATG
>CM053590.1:203071118-203083618 GCA_028646515.1 Pseudochirops corinnae | reverse complement strand
CATCCCCCAGCTTTTATTTGTAGTATTTCCCTGTACAATGTCTCCTTCCCTTGCTGTCTACAACTATGCCCAAGTCTCCCCATCCTTCAAAAAGCCTTGATTTGTCCCTAATATCCTGTCATGCTCTCTTCCGATATCCAGTCTCCCTTCCAGTCAGATTCCTAGGGAAAAAAAACTATCTCCATATGTTGCCTCCATTTCATTTCCACTCATTCTTTAACCTCTTGCCATTTGGCTTTTATTACTCCACTGAAATGGCCCTCTCCATAATTACCAACGCTAGTTGCCCTAGCTGCTGACCTCTTTTCAGTCCTCGTCCTTCTTGATCTCTTGGAAGCATTTGGTCACTGTTGGTGATCCCCTTGCCTTTTTGTGATACTGCATGCTTCTGGTTCTTCTAACTATCCAGCTCTTGCTTTTTCAGTCTCCTTTGCTAAATCATCATTCATATCCTGCTCCCTACAGCGGGTAGGGAAGGTCTGTCCTGGGCCTTCATCTATGCTCTTTTTCTTGCTCACCTCATTGGCTCCCATGGATTCCACCATCCGTATCTGTCCAGATGACTCCCTGCTCAAGATATCTCCCTACAGCCTCATGTGTGGCCTCCAGTCTTCCATTAACCCCTGCCAATCAAACATTTCCAACAAGTGTCTCAAACCCCACATGTCCGGACAGAACTCTATCTTTTCCCTCAAATTCCACCCTCTGCTTATAATTTCTTTCTTTCTATCCAGAATAACCAGTATCCTTCCAGTTACTCAAGTTTACAAAGTGGGAGTCCTCCTAGAGGTGGTGAGGTGGCACAGTCAGTAGGGCCCTGGATGTGGAATGAAGAATACCCCGAGTTCAAATGTGACCTCAGACGCTTACTAGCTATGTGATCCTGGGCAAGTCATCTAACTTCTGTTTACCTCAGTTTCATTATTTGTCAAATGAAGGTAGTATAGCATCTATCTCACAGAGTTGTAAGGATCAAATGTTTTCATGTATGCTTAAGTGAAATAACGCCCTTTGCAAACTTTAATTAATTCTATAAGTACCAGTTATCACTATTGCTATATATTTATTCTGTACCCAACTTATGAAGTACATCTGGTTCCCCTTAATAACAAATAAGCTCCTTGAAAGCTGAAACAGTTTTGCTTTTTACCTTTGTAGCCTCGGTGCCTAGCCCAGTGCTAGGAGCATAATAAATAGGCTCTTTAAAAATAAATAAATAATGACAATTTTTATTTTCAGTTCCA
Source organism: Pseudochirops corinnae (assembly GCA_028646515.1). Classification (NCBI taxonomy): domain Eukaryota; kingdom Metazoa; phylum Chordata; class Mammalia; order Diprotodontia; family Pseudocheiridae; genus Pseudochirops; species Pseudochirops corinnae. The sequence goes on along the minus strand of CM053590.1, from coordinate 203,082,374 downwards.
AATTCTCTCCCTCCCCCATCCATTGAGAAGGCAAGAAATCCAATACCCATGATAAGCTCTCAATAAAGCGAATGTGGAGATCCAGGTGTCAGTGAGAACTAAGCAGAGTGGAGTACAGACCAGACAAGATCTAACATGGTTACAGAGGAGCCAGTAAGACATCCATGCCCGCTTCTTATCTTTCTTTACTCACTTAGCCTGGGTGGGAAAGCCATTCTGTTACCAGTCTGAATTCATTTCTGTTGCTTTTCTCTCACCAGTGAGAGAAATGAATAAGGAGGGCTGTGAGAAGAGCCAGTCTTCCTCTCGCAGCTCTAGCTCTATTTAATCAGTATTTGGGCAAATTATTCCCTGATCACTCATTTTTTTTTCCACATTGTACAATTTGAAAGTTTTTTTTTAAATTTTACATTTCAAAATAATGTATTGTCCAAGTTTTAAAGATATCTTTAAATAGATGCAATAAAGTGATAAGCAAAGACCCAAAAAAGCACAACTTGTCATTTCAAATTCAGTATGTTGCTATTAGCTATTCAGAACTGTCCCAGCTGGTTTCGGGAGCACTTGTAGCCCTGGTCTGCATTGTTCAGTTATTGAAGAACACACTGAGTCCTTTGGTTTCAGACATTTTGTGAATTTGTGAATGAAGGGAAAATTCCTTCTTTCCACTTGGACTGTTTTCTGGGCACAACTGCTGTTTTGTTTTTTGTTTTTCAAATAGTTAATTATTCCTCGATTATATCTTGTTAGGTACAAGACGGTCTCTTTACTCTCCTATGTGCTTTTTCCCTATCCCATATCTTGATCCAAAGCTATTTCTAGATGCGTTTATTAATATATTCCATTGAGGAATGTCTCAGTGATGGTCTTGTCTACACCTGGACTTTTCTTCTTCTTTAGAATATCAGGAAGATCTGCTGCTAGGGCATCTCATGGATGATCACAGCGACATTCTTCTTTTAGTACTGGTGAGATGGTATCAACTCCAGAGGAATGAAGAGTGAAGCTCATCCTCTCCTTTAGACACGCAAGGGGAAGTTTCCCAATTATTTGATTTTAGGAGACTCAAAATTCTTTCATTTGTTCTTCTTTGATGGAAGTGAAGCAAGGCATGATCTTTAGAAAAGACTAACAGAGAGACCCAGAAGAAGAGTAAGTTGTAAGATGCACCTGTTGGCCATGATGAACTGATTGTAAAGATCTTTTTGTATAAGAAGGGCAGCTAGGTGGCTCACTGCATCGAGGACCAGGCTCATCTTCTTGAGTTCAAATCTGGCCTGAGACATAACCTAGCAGTGTGACCCTGGGCAAATCACTTAACCCTGTTTGCCTCAGTTTCCTCCTCTGTAAAATGAGCCATAGAAGGAAATTGTAAACCATTCTAGTATCTTTGTCAAGAAAAACCCAAATGGGGTCATGAAGAATCAGACACGACTGAAGTGACTGAACAACAACACAATTTGTATGTATCAGTGGTGTCAAATCAAAATAGAAACACAGGCCACTAAACCATATATAAGGATCCCCGTGGGCTGCATATTAACTTGGAAAACCACTGGTTTTCTTGTTTTTTCATTAACAGAACAACACATTAAAATCAGATAGAAACTATATGCTTTAATCTGATTCAGGTCATACCTGAGAGGGTTTGTGGGCAGCCTGTGGCCTGAGGACCACCTGTTGGACACCTCTAGTGTGTGCTCTTCCAAAATCAGTGTGAATGGTTCTTTTCCACTGGAATCAGATGTCTGTTGAGAAATGCCTTTCATCATGTTCTTACTAATGGGAATTTCCTACTTTTCAGTTCTCCTCTTTACTTTTATCATGTCATCTACATTTTTCCATTATTTTCCCATTTTCTTTTGTGCCCTTAGGAATTTATGTAATTGTTCTGCTCTCTACATACAAATATACAATAATCACCAGGATTTTGTATGTTTCATAGGTTTTTTAATATAATAGAAAGATGGATTTGTCAAAATCACATGGACCTATCTCCATAGTAAAAGTTTATCTAACAGAAAGAATGAAATTAAGGGTGATAACTTTATTATAGCAAGGTTCCATTTTTGTTTTGGATTGTTTCATAAAATTATTTGCTTATAGCAATCATCACTTAATTCCTAATTAATTCCCAATTAAACCTTTAATCACAAAATAATTGGATAGTTAGCATTTACAATAAGAAAACTTCACACTATTGAAAACTGACAGGTGTAGGAATGAGTTCGTCTAAAGTGGTTCTCAGACGGGCATAACAGTAATACCTCAGTTGTACAGAATCACTTATTTGGTAACTCCAGTGAGCAAGGCTATGGAGAAGCAGAGAGAAAGCATAAAAAGACTGGTGAACAACCATAGTCAATATAAACATTTTAATTTTTATAAATTGCTCAGACAATTTATTTGGCTCATGGGGAAAACCCTTACTACTTTGCTCTTAGCCTGTTTACTCTTATTTTACATGTAATTTTTAACAAGCTTGGCTATACGTATTCCCAGATTAGGAGAGAGTAGAACAACTCCTGCGTTAATAAGTGGTCTGACAAGGGTGAGTTGCAAAGTTATCAGAAAGCAGACACGAAAGTTAAAAAAAAACTTACCAATTTGGGACCATTTACCATAAGAGTATTACACACCTCAACAGCCCTTGAAGGCATCAACTATATGCCTGTACAGCACAATAATTCAATAGAAAACTGTATGTCCTGGCCAATTCACTGAGTAGGTAATGGTAGTTAGTAGCAGGATGGCCATTTCAGAATTCTATTGAATTTTTCCACTTTTGGATTTAGATATGGGAAAAAGGCTCTTTAGACGCCATCAGCATCCGGACAAAATATAATGACTGACTGTGTGTTGCAGCTTCGGAAATGTGGGGCATTTGGCTGTGCTCCACATCTGATGTCTTTGTTTATCTGTTTTTGCTAGACCTTTTGAGCCGTGCAAATTATGCTCTATCAATTACAGCCTACCAAGAATGTATAAACACCAAATTAAAAAAAAAAGTTTTCAGTTTGTAATGGAAGAGTAAGTTCCTACTCTGATGTCTAGTTGTGGTATGGAAGTGATCATGGGTCTCAAAGACCATAGCCATGGAGCATAAGCTCTGGTAGGTCTAACCAGACTGAAAAGGCTTCAAATTAACTAATTTCAAAAGACTCATCTTCCTGAGTTCAAATCTAGCCTCAGATAACTTGCTAGCTGTGTGACTCTGGGCAAGTCACTTAACCTTGTTTACCTCAGTTGCCTCATCTGTAAAATGAGCTAGAGAAGGAAATGGCAAATCACTCCTGTGTTTTTACCAAGAGAACCCTAAATGGGATCATGAAGAGTTGGACAGGACTGAACCAACTGAATGACAATAACATGTAAAGGCTTATGAGGGGATGAATATTTTTGGTTTTGATTTTTTTTTCCTTTTTTTTTGGAGGGGAGAAGACAGGGCAATTGGGGTTAAGTGACTTGCACAAAGTCACACAGCTACTAAGTGTTAAGTGTCTGAGGTCAGATTTGAACTCAGGTCCTCCTGACTCCAAGGCTGGTGCTGTAACTCACAGCACCACCTAGCCACTCTGGGGAGGAATATTTTTAAGTTGTGATTTGCATTGGTATAAAGACATCACACATAAGTGAATGAGTGACAAAGTGATTGAATGAATGAAATATCATTCTCTACGTACTTATTGTGTTCCAGGGGTTGAGTATTCTAATACAAGCAAGCAAGAGAATCTCTACTCAGAAAGAGTCCTTATCTCAATAGAGGAAAACAGCAGATGAAGGGGAGTGGGAGCTGGAAGAGGATGAAGGAGGGTAGGAAATAGCGGAGACATGATATTGTATGGGATGAGTGAAAACTTCTCACTTTGGGGTGGTTAACTTTTTGTCCCCCCCCATTGCTGCTGTCAATCACTTTTATCTTCCTCTGTCTGTTTTCCCGCCTTGGTGGGACCCTGCCCCCCTCTTTCCTGCTGTCCCAGTTGGGGAAGAACTTGGTGAATACGCCCCTCCACCAGTGAGAGAGGAGACAGTCAGGAAGGGGTCTTGACTAAGTTAAATTATAAATTCTTACACTGCCCTTTGTAACTTGCCTCTTCTCCATGATGAGTCATGGGGAAGACTGCCCTCTTCTCCCCGGGAAGAGAATAAAGTCCTGTTCTTAGCCTAAGAGATCTCTGTGTTTATTTTTTCACTAAATTAAGGATCAGGGGTATTTTTCATCCCAAACAATATGGTTGGTGGTCTGATTCTGGATTAGGAAGGTGAGAACTCATCTATGAAAGCCCAGAATCTCTGGGGTAGTGTCTGAATTTTGGTGGGAGAAGGAGGGTTAGAGTGCAGTGAGCATGCTTTGAAAATGGCTGGGAAGTGTTAAATTAATATTATATATATATATATATATATATATATATATATATACATATATATATGTATATGTGTGTGTGTGTGTGTGTGTGTGTGTAAAATGCATGATTGTCTTATGTTTAGTGAAATAGCTATAGTATTCTTTGAAATAATTTTTTACCTTATTGTTTTTTCTTCTATTGAAAATTATGTGGCCGGATGAATCAAGAGCTGTTGTTAGAGTGGAGACAGACCTGGGTTCAAGTTCTACCTCCAAAGCAAATTGTGTGAACCTGGGCAAGTCACCTACCCTCTTTTAAACATAAATAATAGATATTCAAATGACCCGTGATTTCTTTGTTGTAGGAAGCTCAAGGAAGTTCTTCACCTTGAGCTCCCTACAGCAAAGAAATCACCTGTCCAATTGAACAAATCTGTTATTTATGTTGAAAAGAGACATCTGGAGCCCAGAAAAACATTATCACATCTACAATATACACACACAGACATGCACATGCAAACATACATACCCATAATGAAGTAGAGGGAACTAGATGCTTTTATATGTCACATGTGCTCAACATATTCATGCGTGCATGTGGAATTAGAGTGAACAAATATGTATACGTGCATGTGTACATACAGGCATGTGCATACACAATATGTGTGGGGTGCATGCATGCATACATGCATACATAAAATGTTTGCACTTGCATGCACACATACACACATGCAATATGTGAATCTTTGTGTATGTATGTGTTTCACACATGCATGCATATACACCCAGAAACATTGTGGTATATACACACGTATGTATACTTAACACATATGTGCATGCATATATGCATGTGAAATGCATTGTATGTATATGTGTGTTCATGTGTATCTATTAACCACATATATTAAAAAAAGCATCTAGTAGCTCTTTGTGATTTTATTTTAAAATTTTTGTCTTGCAAAATTGTGTTTTTTAAATCTATCAATATGCAAATATATATATATATATATATATATATATTTGATCTTGTGATGATAAAACCTCCAAGAGATAGTTTCTCGGTAATTAATAATGAATTTATTAATTAGGCTAACTAATAATCAGTAAATTAATGGTCATTGCTTTCTCTTGGTAACCAAAGATGCCAAGAGAGACTCTGAAATGCATGTACCTTCTGACAGGAAACTCCCCGGACCAGTGAGACTTAACCCTGATTGATGGACATTTAATGAGGAGATGGGTTAAAAATCTTTAACTCGTGCTGAGAACTTGGCTTGATCAGGAGGCTCAGGTGCCTCAAGTCATCTGGGCAGGGAAGTCATTTCCATCCAGGCTTCTCTGGTTAGTTTTCATCTTCATGAACTGGGTCACCCTAAGTTCTAATGGAGGAGGTCAAGGACATGAAGACACATCCTGAGGAAAAGATCTAGCTGAGGCTGGCTTCTGTTTACAGAGTAGACAAAAGGAAGGGTTCCTGCCCTTACTTTTGTTTATCCTAAAAAGAAAAGCTGGAGTCCCAGCCCCAAAGCTGGGAAAAGATTACTTTACCTTACCATTATACTTTTCTAAAACTGCCTGACTTCAGGAGTTGGATCTTAACAGAAGTAAAAGGGAAATGATGGATCACAAATTAATAATTAGTCATTAATATAATAGTATAATATTAATTTATCTCAGTCTGGATGTACAGTTTCATTGGTTGTGGAATTCTGATTGTGTAGATTCACTCCACAGATGTAGATGCATAACTCTTGTGTAATTCCTGGTCTTAGACAATTCCCTAGGGGACAATGAGAGGTTAAAATACCTATTATCACTTAGACTGGTCCCAACTCATTTCTTTTTGATACCCCTAACTATTATGCCATGCTGGCTTTCTATGAGGAGACTGAGATTCATATTTGAAGTTGTTAAAAACAGCAACAAACGGCTGTTATCTTGAGCTTTTTGTTTATTAAATATGCTGGGCGAGATATAAAGAAAAGGAGGGAGCCAGAACCCAATGGGGAGAGGAGATTTGGGTTGATCTACTCAGCCTTTGGTTGAAGTGGAGGCAAGTCAATTAGAGAGACAGTTTGTGCAATTTATTATTGACGTGCTATAGATCATTTATACCCTAGACTAAACTTCCTTTGAACTTAGGGTAAGAAAAAGAAATGAGCCAAAAAGTTAAGTACTGTGGGAAAGCCCCAGTTTCTTCTACCCTGGGGCACCTAGACCTACCAGTTCAATTGCTGGCTGCTGAAGCTGATAACCTGGAGACAACTGAGTAATTGCATATGGATGCCCCTTGGTGAGGCTGTAACTGGTCAGCTATCCTTTTTTGGTGCTGGAAGACTCAATCTTCTCATAAGCACTCACCCAAATGCCTAGTCACCCTAAGAAGCTAGATAAACACCAGCTCCAAGGCAAAAGAGGGGAGGAGTCAACTCCCTCTCCTAAAATCAAAATGATTGCATTCATTATGCATTCAAAACCTCTCTTAGTTTATTCCCACAGGACAAAACTATGTCCAGAGATTGACCATAGGCTGACCAAAGTGCCACTGTGTCCGAGGTAAGAGTTGCTGTAACAGTAATGAGATTGGAAATTCCTTTTGTATTGTTAAGCTAAGAGGTACTTAGCACCTAGTTCAGATTAAGCCTCTGTTGAAGAAACAGAAGGTATCAACTCTGTTTCCTGTTGCTGACATAACAGGAAGGGGTTGGCTGAAACAGGAAGCTAATTCTGTGTGTATATAAGAAAAGCCCCAGAGAGGCACAGTCAGAATTTCCTGAGAATTTGTGGTGGTGGAACCAGAGCCTAGGAGGCCAGGAGGCCAAGAGCCCAGGAGCCCAGGTGACAGAGGAGCCCAGGAGCCCAGGAAGCTAATACTTTGTCTGTTTGTGGCTTGGTTGAGCCTTGAATTCTTGGGAACAGAAACTGTGAAGGATTTGAGATGGACTGGACCCTGTGAACTCCAGTGTGGAGCAGGACCTACCCAGAGAGCTGGACAAGGAACTGGGAGCTATCTGCCGTTGAACCCAGATGAACCAGTTTAGTCAATCCAGGTGGAATCTGGGACCATGGAAGGGGATCCAGGGAATCTGAGAACTGGCCCCTAGTCAAGATGAAGAAAAGACCTCTCCTTGGGTATTGAATGCTATGATAATAATGTGGTTTACTAGTGACCTAGGGGTGGGGGGTTTGTGCATTTTCTAATGATTATACTTAGTGATTAATGATACTTAGTAACTGATTGCTAAATAAATGACTGATTGAGTTAACCTAGTTGCCCCATGAGTGGAAGACTGACTCGTATTCTGAGATGACTGAATGACTGAGTAAGGAGGCAAATCTCCTTAGGGATACCAGATGATTGTTCTTTGTTCAAAGCTATTGTGACCACTTTGATGAAAACTATGTGGCCATTTTAATGACAAGCTGTTGTGAACACTATATTGTGACTTTCTGTGATAACTTGTAATATTGTGAATACTGTACCTTGATTTTATGAGAATGATTTGCTTTGATTTGTTATGGAATAAATAGAGTGTTCACTATACTGTGTAATCAGAACCTTAAAAGCTATTCATAGCACCCATCCTTTGGAAAGCTGCTCATGCATGGCATTACAGTTGTCAGTCCCTCAGCCTTTGTTTTTCCAAATGAAGAGGTCCAGTTTTGGAAAAGATTAATAGACTTAAGAAGAATTAAAATAAATTTGTGGATAATCTATAATTAGTGCCACTGTCCCCAAAGTAAGAGCCATCAGCTGCCTTACTCCTCTCACCCTCTGGTTTTGCAAACTGGAGTGTCACTATTTTTTAAAAATCCTATTTCATTTTTCAAAAAAATCAATCTTCCCTAAGTGTCTAGCAACATGCATGACTACCTAACAGTTTCCAAGGAGTATCTTTTTCCTACCTCTCTTAATGAGATGTTCTTTGCTATTTCCTTCCCATCTGGTGCTTCTACTTATCTCCAGTTGGAGCCACTTAGACAATAAGGACCAAGCGAAGTAGAAGCAGTTTATCCTTCTTGAGGCTCTGAATTGAGCTCTCAGGCCATTCTCTTCTGAACATGCATCTTTGATTAATATTCTTGTAGCACTTCCACTGTGTTTGCAATTGGAATAGTGACTTTTTAAAAAGGAAATAACATTTCAACCAGATCTAATCAGTCTTAGATCCCAAAAGTATAGAGTGATGCAAACAAGTCAAATGGGAAGAGTTCTAGCTATTTTTCTCCCCAGAAACCATTTAATATTAGATTAGATGCTCGACTCTAGAAAAAGTGTAAATATTAAGGGCTTACTGAAATTACTGAAATACTAAATCCATAATTAGAAGTCCAAATTGTATAGGTCGAAAATACACATGCAGAGTTATCTTTTCTTTGAGATTGGTTCTCACCTTAAAATTCCAGTTTGCTTCTTGGGTTAGTTTTCAGACAAGGTCTCTGTCTCTCCCTGCCTTCCCCCCTTCCCCGCCCCACCCCATGATCTCTTGTTATCAGTTATGCAGTTCATTTAATCTCTTGTAAATTAGGGGATTTTCACTGTGGGTGTTTGGCAGGAGAGTTTTTCCTAACTCCCTGTGCACACATTTTAAATAATTACATAACACTGATTTCCATTTTTATATTTTATTCCACTAAATTTTGTATGTCCAATTTCTATATATTCAGTGAAAAAGAGTCCAGAACTGGGTGTTCCATTAAATGACTGTTCCATACCATTATTTGGGATAAAATAGCATTAAGACCTGCCTCAAACTCACTTCACAGAGTGAATTATCCATTTCCTGAAGTACCTGTTTTTAGAGTTTAGGCATTCTTGAGCAAAACCATGGAACAGCATGGGGTGCAAAAGCAGGGATAGGCAACCTTAGAAGATAACTGTGTTTTTGCCCAATGACCTTAAGAATGACTTCTCTTTTTTGAGCTTTTCTGGGTGGGTGAAAAGAAAGAGAAGACTCCCCCCTCTGGGAATTCTGCTTGGCAGTCTGGAGTTCTGAGAATCTGCCTAACTTGTATTGCAGGAGATTCTCTGAACTTGTTCAAAAAACCATCAAGCAGTTGATCAATTAATCAACATGCATTTAGTGAGCCCATACTATGTACTAGGCACTGTGGTCTGTATTGGGGATATGCACATGCAGGAATTCTCTGGACTCTTTCAATTTATTTATATTTCCTTCTCAGGGTTCTAGGAGTATCCCTGACAGGCAATGGGGTGGCTTTCTCCAGTACTATCAGTAGAAATTTCATCCTGGTATATTCTCCCCAATATTACTAATTGATTATTATTATTTCAGTCAGTTTTAAGTAGCTTTTAGAAAGGGGAATTTACTAAGTTGGTTCAGTAAGAACAATTGGGATAAAAATCAAGTGCATACAAAGTCCAGAGGAAAGTGGGTTCAAACTTAGGGAGCACAGAGGAGTAACTTCTATTTCCTGGTTGCCGGAAGTCCCTTTCTTTACATTATGTCAAGAAATTCTCCTCTGCTTGGAGTGGGTCTTTTTTTCGTTTTGCTTTGTTTGCTGGGTTCTTTATCGAGGTGTGAATCTGCATTCAGTCTGTTTTGTGCTACCAGTGCAGGCACAGCTACTAGCCACTGTTGTTCCGGACTGTGCTAGGATGCCAATGAGAAGATGAGTTCAAAGCCTTCCAGACCCTTGAAGGCTGACTTCCAGCCAAAAAAGAGCAGGGAGGCACAGGTCAAGCCCAAGCCAAGTCTTCTCCTTCCCCTCTCCCAAGCACTACCTTTTTATAGGTTTTACTGGAATATTTCACATGTTCCAAACTATGGAATAACTTCAGTTCTCAACTAATCTGTTATTTTTTGGACAACCTCTAGTATTCAACTAAGTTTCCTCAGAAATCCCTAACACTATTCTTATGCAATGGCCTTCCAGTTTTAAGGACTTTTCATTTAAGGACTTTATATTAACTGATTGAAATCAAATGGTTGGAGATTGATTGATTATTTTTATCTGCTTAATGTACTGTGCCGGATTGTTTATCATTTACTTTAAGTTGGGTAGGAAATATTGGATAATTTTTAAAATCAATCCCACCCACCCCTATACTTACAAAAACTGATATCTCCCTTTCTTGTCTCTGTCTACACACACACGTGAGTGCACACACACACACACAAGAAATCTAAAAGGTGGTTGGTTAGTTCTCAGGAGAGAATTTAGGGCTTGTTATGTGTCTTAGAATCATTGGCATAGGCGGAGCCAAGATGGCGGCGTAGCAGCAGCAATATGTCGCAGCTCTCATATAGCCACCCCAAAATACCCATGGAATAGGACTCTGGACCAATCCTAGAACTTCAAAAGCACACAAAGATACTTCCCACTAAAGTCAGCTCGGCTACGAGGAACCATATCAGCACTGCGAACCGAAACCAGCCTGGCCTGAAGCCGCGGCTGTGCCCTGGGGGCGGCCGGGTGGGAGGTGCAGAGAAAGCTCTCAGGTGAGGAATTAGCACCAGCTGCACGCGAGGGGGGATTGTGAAAGAGGGAGATAAGTGTCTGGCCGAAAGGTCTCCAGAGCGGAGAAGCAAAAGGCAGAGGTTTTCCACTCACCTCCGCGTTGTAGCTTCCCGCCCTCAGCCTGCAAAAAGCAGGGGGACTGAGCGATTGTTTTCAGACCAGTGCTCTCGTGTTGAGCGGCCTGGATCCGGATTGTCGTCTTGGGCCTCGGTCTTGGAGTCTTCACTATCCAGTTAGCCAGAAGTCTACGGCAGCTGGGAGGACCCCAGCGATTTGGGACAGAGCTTTCCCTTCTGGAAGCAGAGCCCCATAGAGATTTTAAAAAAAAATTCACGGTCTGAACAACCATGAGTAAGAATAAGCATAAGAAGCAAAGTAAGAACAGCTCCCAAACCCTAGATTCCTTCTTTGGGGAAAAGAAAGATCAT
>CM053590.1:203052670-203070618 GCA_028646515.1 Pseudochirops corinnae | reverse complement strand
AGTGACATAGGAGAGAATAGACTGGGGGAGGGGGGGTCACACTGGGATGGCTGTTTTGGAGTGGTGGGTGGGGGAAAGAAGGGGAGAAAATATGTAACTCAAAATCTTGTGGAAATGAATGATGCAAACTATAATAAAATTTAAAAAAAAAATTAAAAAAAAAAAAGAATCATTGGCATAGAGGTGACTTTTGAGCCATGGCAACAGATGAGATCTTTGATATAATTTGAGATACTTTCTCAAAGTGAGATAGTATATAAGGGAAAGAGAAGAGGACCCAGGATAGTGTCTTGTGGGGCACCCATCATTAGTGGGCACAGATCAAACTTCTATAGAAATACATTAGACTCAGTAGGGAAACTGACAGGGACAACTAGAATAAAGTCAGACAGGGAATGATTACAGACAAAAGAAATGCCACTACAGAGGTGAGATTATAAAATGTAGATTAGGAATAGAGAAAAAAAGGCAAGAGCTTTTGGGGAGTTTGACCTTGGTGACAAAAGGAAGGGCAGAGGAGTAGTAACAGACCACTTCAAGTATATATTAAATGTGTTGATCTTATTACTTTTCCTTGATGAAATAGAGACAATGGATAAAGAGAGGAAAAAGCATAAGAATATCTGATGGCAAAAACCATAAAATTAATATTTATAATCATAAATATGAATGATATTAATTCACCAATGAAATGAAAGAGGATAATAGAATGGATTAGAAATTAGAATCCAAAAGTATGTTGTGTTTACAATAAACAAATTTATCAATAAAGATCCACACAAAGTTAAAATGAAAGGTTAGAGTAGAATTTATTATGCTTCAGGCAAGTTAAAAAAAAGAAAGGGGTAGTGATCATGATCCCAGACAAGGCAAAGATAAAAATAATCATCATTTAAAAAGAAAAATACATTATTAATAAAAGTATCACAGAAAATGGAGTAACCTTAATAATTAATATATGTACCAAATGGCATAGGATCTAAGTACTTAAAGGAAAATGTCATTAAATTATAGTGAGAAAAGTACAACAAAACTATAATTGTTGGGAATCTCAACATACTGCTTTCAGAGCTGGACAAATAAAACAAAAAGGTAAGTAAGAAATAAGTTCCGAACAGAATTTTAGAAGAATTGATTATGATAGATTTCTGGAGATTACTGAATGGACACAGAATGTATCATACATATTTCTCAAGTGTACATGCCACCTATATAAAACTGATCATGTGCACAAAAACTTTAAAAACTAATGCAGAAAAGTAGAAATATTCAGCACATCCTTTACTGATCACAATGCAGTAAAAGCTATAATTTATACATGATGTTTAAAAAGTAATTAAAACTTAAAGCAAACTGATTTAATTATTTTTCCCTTTATTAATTTGTTTTTTTACTTTTAGTTTACAAGATTGAGTTCCACAGTCCCTTAAGTTTCAAATTCCTCCCTCCTTCCTCCCACCTCATGGCAGCATGCAATCAAGTATAGGATCTGCAAATACTTTCACATTAGACATTAGTCAGGTTGTAAAGAAGGATTGTAATGGATGGAATGAACAATGAGAAAGAGGAAACAAAATCAAACAAGAAAAAGAAAGAGAGCAGGTAGTTTGCTTCAGTCTGCATTTGAACTCTGTTCTTTCTAATTCTTTCTCTGAATGTAGACATCTCCTTCCATCATGAGCCTTTTGGAGTTGTCTTATAACCTTGCATTGCTGAGAAGAGTCCAATCTACCAAAGTTGGTCATCACACATACACTGTGTCTGTAATTGTGTACAAATTTCTCCTGGGTCTGCTCTTCTCATTCAGCGTCAGTTTGTATAAATAAATATGAAGTCTGTCTGCTCCTCATTTCTTATAGCACAATAGTATTCCATTACATTCATATACCACAACTTGTTTAGCCATTCCTCAATTGATGGGCATCCCCTTAATTTTCAATTTTTTGCCACCACAAAAAGAGCTGCAATAAATATTTTTGTACATATGAGTTTTCCTCTCACTTCTATGATCTCTTTGGGATGCAACATTAGAAGAGATATTACTGGGTCAAAGGGCATGCAATTGTTTATAGCCCTTTGGGCATAGTTCCAGATTGCTCTCCAGAATGGTTGAATCAAACTGATTTAATTATAATGAATTGGTGGGTCAAAGAAGAAACATCATAAAACACTTCAAGAAAATCAAGGAAATTATTTTTTTTTAAATGTGGAAAGGAAAAGCCCTAGCATATCTTTAGAAAAAATTTACTAAAAAAGCAAAGCTCTTCAAAACTTTTTAATATTGGTTTAAAAATAGAAAATAAGTCAGTGGAACAGATTAGCTATAAAGAACCAAAAAGCAACCAAATATGGCAGCATAATGTTTAATAAACCCATGGACTCCATCTACTGGGATAAGTACTCACTATTTGACAAGACCTGCTAGGAAAATTGGAAAGCAGTCCAGCAGAAATTAGTTTTAACCTAACATCTCACAGCATACACCACAATAATTTCCAAATAAATATAGGACCCAAATATAAAATGTCATAAATTAAAGGAGGAAGGAAGTAGATGTTTTCTACCGCTATGGTTGGGGCGGCGTCATTGACCAAGCAAGGGAAAGGGAAGATCACAGGAAATAAAACAGGCAATCTCGATTACATAAAATTGAAAAGTCTATGCACAAACAGTGTCAATGCAGTTAGAATTAAGAGGGAAAAAGGAAAAATTCAAGCTACTCCGATGAAGATTGGATATCCTATGTAATGGTGGACTGTGCAAGTAGGACCCAGTCCTTAGAACATGCTTTAATATGCTCTGCCAGGTACCAGTCTGCATGGAGTGTTTGTGATCTTGCTCCTGACCACGTGTGTTGAAGAGGCCTTTTCTGCCTCAATCCTGAGCACGTATAGATATCATGGAACTGTGTTCTGTCAGCCTACTGCTTAGTGATGGAAAACCTTTTATCTGGCTACTAATCCAGACCTAGGTGTACGCAGAAGAGGCTCCAACAAATGACTGAGGATTCTTTAGAACTCTTCCTAGCAACTTTTGAGTGAAGAAGACCTACCCCAAACCTCTGCATGAGGAGAAAAGTATAATTAGTGGCAGCGGAAGGCAATGTTGTTCTTTTCTTATCTCCACACACAGACCACCATTTGGCTAGGAACATGGGATGCCTATGTTTCTTCTGTTCTTGCTGTGGCTTTACTTTTCCTGATCATAGATGAATGAGTTTCAGATATGGAACAGACTAGATTATGACATCTATGCTTTGGAAAGTCAGAAGAAACAATAGAGGTTCAGTAAATGTGAGTTGTTTTTTTTTTAACAATTTGCCAGTTTCTGCAGCAGTAGAGCCTAGTGTAGAACCTGTCCCGAAGAGTCACATATTTAACCCAGTCCAGTAATGGATCAACCCAACATTCACCCACTCTGTCCTTCAAGCAAGAGAGCACCTCATCCATTAGTTATATCTAACCAGCAATAAATTTGGGAGGGACAATACTTTCTAGTAACCACTTTAAGTTTGATCTTCTTCCTAGGGCTGAAGTAGGTATACAGAAGAAAGAGTGGGTCCTGTTTGGTTCATGACATAATTTTTATTTCTATCTTTGATATACTCAGTATAAATTCCCTTATAAAATATAATTGATGTCTATTGATTACATGATATTGAGATATATTGGAAGGTCAGCATTGGATGGGGGCTCATGAACAACAGTACTAGAGATAGACACCTCAGTCCCTCAAAGTTAACCCCATATGTGTAAGAACAAGAATTATTCTTCAATTAAAAAATGGTCAAAAGATATAAATAGGCATTTCTCAAGGGAAGGAATTCAAACTATCAACAGCCATATGAAAAATGTTCCAACCTGCCAAAATAAATACAGGAACTATATGAATGTAATTATAAAATACTTTTTTATACAAATAAAATCCGATTTAAACAATTGGAGAAATATTAATTGTTAACAGGTGGGCAGAATCAATATAATAAACACAACAATTCTACCTAATTTTCTTATTCAATACCATTCCAATTAAATTAGCAAAAATTATTTTATTAAACTGGAAAAAGAATAACAAAATTTATTTGGAAGAGCAAAAGTTTAAGAATATCGAAAGAATTAATGAAAAAATGTAAAGGGGAGTGGCTGGGTGGCAAAGATCACTGGCTCTGGAGTCAGGAGGATCTGAGTTCAAATTCAGCCTCAGACATTTAACACAAAAACTAGCCATGTGACCTTGGGCAAGTCACTTAACCCCAATTGCCCTAACTCCCCCCCCTTCAAAAAGCAAAAAAAAAAGAAAAAGAAAAAATGTAAAGGAAGGAGGTGTAGCAGTACCAGATCTTAAACTATATTATAAGGCGGTAGACATAGAATACACAGTAGTAAATGATTATTGTAAATTCATTTTTGACAAATGTAAAGATTTAAACTCGTGGGATAAGAATTCGCTTTTTGATAAAAATTGTTGGGAAAATTGGAAAGCAGTCTGGCCGAAACCAGGTATATCTCTAACACCATTTACCAAGATAAAGTCAAAATGGAAACATATAAAGAGACATATCATAAGTACATTTGAAGAACATGGAAGACATTACCTATCAGACTTATGGATAAGAGAAGAATTTATAAATTAACAAGAGATAGAGAGCATTGGGAGGTGTAAAATTGATCATTTTGATTACATTAAATTAAAAAGGTTTTGTACAAATAAAACCAATGTAGCTAAGATGAGAAGGAAAGCAGAAAATTGGGGGGAAATTTTTATAAACACTTTTTCATATAAAAGTCTCATATCACAAATATACAGAGTACTTTGTCAAATTTGTAAGAATGTGGGTCGTTATCCAGTTGATAAATGGTCAAAAATATGAATAGGCAGTTTATCAATAAAGAAATCAAAGCTCTATGTAGTCACATAAAAAATGCTCTAAATCAGTGGTTCTCAACCTGGGGGTCACGACCCCTTTGGGGGATCGAACAACACTTTCACAGGGGTCACCTAAGACCATCGGAAAATACATATTTCCGATGGTCTTAGGAACCGAGACACTGCTCCTCTGTCTGTCTCCAAGCGGGTCCGCCCACATGCAGATACACCCACGTACAAGTATTAAAGAGTCGCGGCATTAGGAAGGTTGGGAACCACTGCTCTAAATAGTTACGGATTAGAGAAAGGCAAATTAAAATAACTTTGCGATGTCATCTCACCCTTATCAAATTGGCTAAAATGATAGAAGGGGGAAATGACAAATATTGGAGGGCACGCAGCAAAGTTAAGACACAAATACACTCTTAGATCATCATGTGATCCAGTCATTTTGGAGAACAATCCGGAATTATGCCCCAAAGAGTTACAAACCGCACATACCCTTTGACCCAGCAATACCACTATTCGATCTGTTTCCCAAGGTGATCAGGAAAAAAAGAGAAAGGCCCTATAGGGCCTACATGTTTTAAAATATTTAAAGCGCCTCTTTTTGTGGTGACAAAGAACTGGAAAAAAGTGGCAGTCCATCTATTGGGAAATGGATGAACAAACTTTGGTACATGGATTTAATGGAGTATTATTGCACTGTAAGAAAAAAGGAAAGGGTTGGAATCCAAGGAAGCTGGAAGTATTTGAATGAACTGATACAAAGTGAAATAACCGAACAGAACAAGAATTTATACAATGACTACAATATTGTAAAGGAAATGAATGTGAAAAACTCAAGGATCCTAATCAATGTAATACCCAACCATGACTGCAGAGGACCTACGATGAATATATTATTCATCTCTCATAAGGCATATTTAACTAATCCATTTGATTCTATTAATGAAAACTTATAATTTTTCTAGAAAAGCATATTCAAATATGAAACTTTATCACATCTCAATTATCTATACCTTGAGGTCACTTGGCCTGTCCTTCATAATCAAAGCACCACCATGTTACCTCAGCTGACAAAATTTCGGACATTGAGTCAATGAAGGATTGACCTTTAATTGATAATTAGTTGAATTAAATTAGAAATTTAACTTTTGAAGTTTAGAACTGAGAGAGGGGCTCAAGACTTGGATTCGTTGGTGAGGAGTCAACTTTTTTCTAGAATTTTAGCAAAGGCAAGTCTAAATAATACTACTAAAGAATCCCAAAGTCAGAGCCAATCACACCCATCATCCAGGTTTTTGTTGCATTCTCTTAAATGTTGTGAATGAGAAGAGATTTTGAAGAAAAGACTGTCAAGCAGGGCTCCATTTTTTGTAACGGGAGCTGAAGTGGCTCTTCAGTATTCTGTCTTATCTCAACAAGAAAAGCATTTGCGGTTTCATTCCTTCCGTTCCTACCTGACTCTTATCCTACCCTGATCAGTAGCACTTTCTTTTTCTCTCCGTGAAGTTCCGTCCTTCTGGAAGCCTCATGGAACAGAAAAGAAAATGTTTTCTGCTAAATTTCTATGTTTTTGTTGACTTGTCCTCACTTGCCTTAGACCCCAAACTATTCCATTGATAGAGATATTGTTAAGAAGAGGGTGGCAGGCTATATGCAGAGTAGTTCAATGCTCTAAGCATAGGTTTTTACATACTTTAGAGTTTCTTAAGTGCTATTCTTTTAACTTGGGCATAATAGTAAGAGTTCACATTTGTGTAGCAAGAAATTAATGTATTTCTTTTATCTTAACAATAACCCTGTGAATTGGGTACTATTAATACCTTCATTTTACAGATGAGGAAATAGGCTCACAAAGTCTAGGTGACTTGCCCATGGTCACACAGCTAGAAAACTTGAGTCAAGATTAGAACCTAGGTCTTACTGACTCCCAGTCCAGTGCTCCATGTACCATGCCATTTGGCCTCTAGTGCTAGGTGATCCAATGCAGGGAGTCTTAACTATTTTGGTGTCAATGACCCTCTTGGTGGTCTGGTGAAGCCTATGGACCCCTTTTCAGAATAATATTTTTAAAATAAAATACAAAGGAATCAAAGTTAAGTGAAAATAGATGGTTTTTTTTTCCTATTTAAATTCATAGACCCCTCTGGAGAGTCTAGGGTGAGAACCTCTGGTCTTTTATCATGGGATTATGTTTTTATTCAAACAACTTGGACTGAGCTGTAGGAATCACATACCTGAGAGCTGGAAGACTGCAGGATGAGGGGTGGAGAAATACAAGTAAGCCTATGCACTAGAGATTAGCTTTGGAAATCTTAGCTGTCCCTAGGCTAGAGAGTGGGGGTAGGGTCAGTGACAGAGAATTATGTTGCTGTATAGACATCAAACCAATTGACCTTTCGTACAATTCACTGCGCTGTTGATACCTTGCAGCCCAGAGGGCCCCAGTATAGGGAGGCTCTGGACTCTTAGGAAGTCAAGTCAATCTTAGGAGATCGGATCCTAAAGAGTGAGGGTGTCACATCCTGGCTTCTGTCTCTACACTCAAGTAACACTAGATTTCTAGGAAAATCTCTAAAGTCCAGCTTAATTGTGGCTAATCTCTTGGGGGTTCTCCAAAGTGGGTAATGGATTCACTCCTGGAAAAAGTTTCCAGTGTACAATATGGCTCTTGGTTTATTTTGTCTACCAGAGATACTTCTTAACACTCGAAAGACTTCGGCACTAGGTACACATTAAGAAATGCAACATCTCAAATGGCCCATTATAATCATTCTCTTCCCTGCCTTTATTCCCCTCCCCTGGAGAAGGTTAAGACTCTCTTGTGGAGCTTTTCAAGAGAGCCAGATTCATAACTCTGCCAGACACAGATTTCTCTAGTTTTTTTTGGTTACAGGACCCTCCTGGCAGCCTCTCTAGGAATCATGCTATTAAGGAAACCACCACCTAGCTAGGACAAGCTAGCTGGCTTAAAAAGAACTCAGATGAATTCAGAAAAACCCCAAAGATGAGCCCTCAGAAGGGATAAAGTTCTTGGAGACAATTACTTGAGTTTTCTAAGACATCAGACAAACCTCATTCAATGGACCTGCAGTCTCTAAGGATCTCATTTAACTAAGGGTCCTCTGCGTGACTCTAGGTGCATTGCCAAGTACCAGTACTTAATGATGCAACATCCTCATTGCTCATATCACCATTAATACAGTGATAGGACAGATATCAGAATTTAAGCAATCAGCAATGCAAAAATTATCTCAAGGTAAGTGGGCTGACTTGTAAAGTATCAGAAGACTGATTACAATTAGAATGAAAACATTTAATTAGTATGAAAACAAAAGATGGGGGAAAGTCTAGTGTTTTCTGTAGTGAATTTGTACAAGGCTAGGGTATCCATGATGGAGAATCCTCACTGAGAACCTTTCCACTGGTTCACAGCCAATGCATTAGATACACCAAATATAAACACATCAACAGTGAACTGACACAGTCTAAAGTCCCCCCAGAATGCCACCCCCCAATTCACCTTTCAGATAGGGTACCTGGGCAATGACTATCAGGTTCAACTGTACGGTTCCACACCCCTAAAACTCAGACTCATCCCTCATCCACTAGAATGTTTGCCTTACTATATTCAACCAAATGACACAAATAGTTTTCTCAAGGCAAAGGCTGGGGTATACTCCCCCTCCCCCCCAACATACGCTGCATTGGTGGGAAGAGTGAACACACAAAGTTCACAAGTCAGAAAGCATACTTATGGGGAACACGTTTGGCCAAATATGTTGATGATACCACATGACTAGCCAGTGTTTCCTTGTGATATTCTCAATATACTTCTTGCGGGCTAAAGCATTTCTACTGGGACGTTCGCTCCTATGGGTCTCCTAGATCTGTTTCTGGATTGGGAGCATGGCTCTGACGTCTCACTGGTTTCCTTGGTCTTGAACGTCTAGCTTAACTGATATCAGGGCTTTGGAGAAAGCTACATTCTGTATTTTCTACAAGGTTTGCATCTCCTACCTTGGGATCACTGGGAGCCTATTAGGTTCTGCTACTTGGAGCCTCAGCTGGGCAGGATTTCAGCTCCAGGCATCAGGCTCTTTCTCTCCTTTCACTGCTTTTGATTCCATTATGACTGGATTATATGCTTCTGCTGCAAAGCGGAGCTGCCAAAAGAAACGTCCCCTCTTCCCGTATTCTGCTGAAAAGGTCCCTAAAAACTGCCTGTCCTTTTTTTCCTGTAACTTTATTTTGAACTTATTTTCCTGGGAACTGACTGCCAATTTTTAAAGGCCGCTAGTCACTCGCCAAAAGTTACCGGTGTCCCTTGACTATGGGCCACTTCCTTTATGAATAAAGGGGCATCCCCTCAATCTAGTCTTGCTTGTGGGGAATCAGGATTCCTCCTGGAACTTGACTTAATCAAACAAAGGAAAACTGAAAAGAGACAAAAAGAGAATGGCCAAGGGCCAACCAGTGACCAGTGCCCTATACATCCCGCTTGGTTGGAAAACTTCACACTTTGTCACTGGGTTATGTAGAAAAATGCCTTTATTTGATCAAAGATTGATCCAATTCCTTTACACTTTGTTGTGGATCACCATCACCTAGGGCAGGGTTCTCAACCTTCCTCATGCCGCGGCCCTTTAACACAGCTCCTCGTGTTGTGGTGACCCCCAACCATAACATTATTTTTGTTGCTACTTCATAACTGTGATTTTGCTGCTGCGATGAATCGTAATGTCAATATCTGCTATGCAGGATGTATTTTCATTGTTACAAACGGAACATAACCCCCAGGTTGAGAACCCCTGATCTAGGGTCTCTTCCATGTAGACTGAGCGAGTTTTTCCCTAAAAGGCTGGGACATTGTCCCTAAGATTTGATTGATCCAAGGGATTAGTGTATATATAGCATTTCAGTCACCTAGGGTATGTGTGTGTGTGTGTGTGTGTGTATACGTATATACACACACACACACACACACACACAAGGTGTGTGTAAATTATATGGGACATATATATGTGACATACACATGTGGATATATACCAATGACAATAATACACCCATATATTAATACAGGCACTATATACAACGTAATTTAGGTAATAAGTATGTGACACGTTACCCTACTTTCCTCAACTCCTTTCTGTCAGACCTCCTGTGCTCAGTAAGGCCTCCCCTCTCATTGTCACTTGCTCCTCTGCCTATCCTAGGGGTATATAGATCAGATCAGTTCCCAAGTTCCACTCTCCCTGTATCTGATGTTGTCGAATGACCCAGAAGGATTGGCAATTCATAGAGTACTGACTGAATGGTCTCTCCAGGTCTAACTTGGCCATGACTCATCTTGCGATCTTCCATTTCTTTGACATTTCTTTTCGGTGTCATGGTAGGACATTGGGCCTAACCTTCCGCTATGTGAGTTAAAAGACCTTGAGGCCATCCCGTGTTGGTTGGCCCAGAGGACTACAGGTTCAGGCTCTTCACAACACTTTCTGATTGTCTGAGGACAAAAGCAGCCATGAAGAGCTTTACCTGTTCTCTGATGCTTGGCTGAGGGAAAATGATGCTTTTTTCAGACGAACGAACCTGATGTGTCTTTGTTGAGTATCATTTTCCTGCTATGGCTGCCTAAATCTATTTTTGTTAATGCTGAATGACCTACACTTGTTTTTTTTTTTTTTTTACTTTCCAGCCTACACTATTCAGGGCACTGCTCCGTGTCAGGACCTGGGACAAATGTACTTGGTAATACCCTTATTTGTAAATTCTTTATCCACTCAAAAATAAGGACACTCCTCTGAATTTCTAGTTCAAAGAAGTCACAACATTTTTCCAGAAACTTATAGCCCATCTAGGTGATGTACTGATCAGTGATAACATGATGATTAACAATAGTAATTGACGCATTTATCGAGCGCTTGAAGGTTGGCAAAGCACTTCACACACACTGTCTCGTTGTCCCTCACAAGAGGCCTGGAAGGCAAGCACTGTGATTGTCCCTGTATTTTAGATGAAGTTGAGGGAGGCTTGCCCAGGGTCACTCAGCTACCGAGTGTCCGAGGCCGCCGTTGAACTCAGGCCAAGATCTTCTTCGTCCAAGTCCAGCACTCTGTTCACTGCGCCTCCTAGCTGCCCACAACATAGAATTAAGCCAGATCTGCAATATACCACAATGATACAAAAAAAGATATTCTATGCAAGTAGAACTTAGTAATTAATGGTAAAGCAAAGATGCAAATTAATCCTACCTAAAAGAAACATGAGCATAGAAATAATATTCCAATTTCAAAAGCAGAAAAAAAATGCTTCAT
The DNA here is from genome assembly GCA_028646515.1 of Pseudochirops corinnae. Taxonomy (NCBI): domain Eukaryota; kingdom Metazoa; phylum Chordata; class Mammalia; order Diprotodontia; family Pseudocheiridae; genus Pseudochirops; species Pseudochirops corinnae. The sequence goes on along the minus strand of CM053590.1, from coordinate 203,059,429 downwards.
CCTCCTATGAGGTTCCGATTTCAGCAGTGTTAAAGGAGTTTGTGGTGACGAGGGCTGTTTGGCCACCCCGTTTGCCCTTTACTCTACTACTTACCCTGTGTTGAGATCGGTTTCCTTCTCTCATCATGAAGGGATCTGTAATTCTCTTTGTCATTTGGTTGGTTCTGAGCCCCCAACAAGAGACAACATTTCAAGAGAACTACCTCATTGTTAAATCTATTTTAATTTATTCTCTACAGATGTTTCCCCTTCAGTGGTTTCCTCTTAACTGTATGCCATATAAGTATAAGCCCAACTAGCAAGTGTCAGTGGTTACCACTGTGAAAGCATCCGCTAAAAAGTTATTGCTCAGTCATTTTCAGTTTTATCTGACTCTTTGTGACCCCATTTGGGGTTTTCTTGGCAAAGATTCCAGAGTGGTTTGCCATTTCCTTCTCTAGCTCACTTTATAGATGAGGAAACAGAAGGAAACAAGGTTTTGTGACTTGTCCAGGGTCACCCAACTAGTAACTGTCTGAAGCAGGATTTGAACTCAGATCTTCCTGACTCCAGACCCAGTGCTCTATCCACCATGCCACCTAGTTACCCTACTAAAGCATTAGATGTGTCATAAAATATTAAGATCTATCTTAACTACTGTAGTCTGGAGTCCTTGGTCTCACCTAAATTCAACAACGACAACACTAATCTAGAAAACAAATTTTTCTTTTCTCTTTTGTTTCTTTTCAAATTTCCTTTGTTTAATTAAATCAAGTTCCAGGAGGAGTCCTGATTCCCTGAAAGTAAGATTAGATTGAGGGGATGTCTCTTTATTAATCAAAGGAAGCGCCCCATAATTTATTAAGAAAGGCAGCTCTTTCGTTTACTCCTGATGGTCCAAGGGCTGGAGTTCCTTACTTTTCCTGGAAGACAGATCATCTTGAAGGTGTGGCTTCGGCACCTACATTTACTCTAGTTCTATCCGGTAAATTTAAAAATCCAAACTGTACTTTTGTTTTTTCTTGCTGTAGAATTTTGTCTTTTGTTTCATGATTACTATCAAATGTAAGTAGACATTGCTTGGGTCAGGGAAAATTCCAATTAGCAGGGGATCTCTCTCCAAATATTATGCTAATAGATTATCTCTGAAAGACATTGGGTAAAACACACAGTACAGAGTTTTCCTTCCACATCACTGTTTATAAGGACAAAGTAAATATTTAAAACAAAGAAAAGTAAGCAGATTTCTCCACCCTGCCCAGAGGAAAAAGCTTTGGAGGCCTATGAAGGAGCTCAGAAAGAGAAAGGAGATAGCAGATTACAGCCTTGGGCTCCACAGAGGGTGAGAGGGAGGATGATTTTCAGCAACTCACCTTCTGTCTGGCGTATCTCATACTGAATTGGACAAAAACCTTCCTTCCCAGAGTCCTGGCCCTTTTCTTTGTAGCGGTTGCCTGGGCTCCACGGCCCAATAGCTTATGGGCCTGTCCCATCAGGAGCTGTATTCCTCTTTGAATCTGACTCCTGGATTCAGAGAATTAACTTTGAAGGTCACCCTAGGCATTGCCCATCATTCATTCTTCACCCCGTTCCATCATTTCCTTTATGTTTCATTCAGGGGACTAATTTACACCTCATAAAGAGATAACCTGATATGGGCAAATCTTTTATAGTTATTTTAATATTTCATTGCCAGTGTCTTTTTTTGTGATGAGGTCCTGAGTTTTTGAGGACTGCTCTTCTATAACTGAAAAGGCCTCATTATCTTGCCACTTCATACCAAAATACTTCACTCATCTGTAAAGTGTCCACCACTTCATAGATGAGACTGGGTCGTCTGGACACAATGCCAGAGGGCCTAGAAGGGGTGATGGCTCTTATGTGAGACAGGGGATGAAAACTCTCCTCTGTGGATGAGGAGAACTCAGATGATTCTGATACAGTTCAGAACAATCCGGGTCCTTCTAACACTCTCCAGTTTGATAGGTCCCAGCAGCAGCAGCCTCAGCATGGATCCTAACAGGTTGAACTCTGGACTTTTTCTATCATTCCCCAGAAACCTTGTCATCCTGGAAGCTTACTCCAGCCTCCAGCCTCCAGCCTCCAGTCTCCAGCCCTGAACTTCACACATTGGAATTTCCTTCAGTCCTGTGGCCTCTCCCTCTGACTGGATGGCTCCTCTCAGAATCTCTATTTAAAAAGGGCCTCCAGGGCAAACATTCCAGGGAGGCTGAATTCTGGACTTTCTCTACCACCCATTCATTCCAATTCATTCTCAGAATGTCTTATTGTCCTGCACTCACCACAACACAAATTCTGACCAGGCATTTTTTTGTATGGAGATGAGTAGGGTGACATGTACAGGTGCCGGGACACAATTGTCTTTTCCATGGTATTATTAAATGAACTTCTTTTTGTTACTTATTAAGTGATCTGTGAGTGTCTCATTTCATTCCAGTCTTGAGCTTGAATTCATCCTGAGTCATGGTTAGAGCACAATATACCTTCTTAAAAAATTCTATTGAATGTCTACTGGGTGCAAGACCCTGCTCCCCTTTGGGGAATTAAATGCAAAAGAGATCTGGCCTTTTAAGGAACTTAGAATCAGAAGGGGATGATAAAACACTATCCCGTTTGCCCATCTTCAATATTTCTTCATCTACCCTGTGTGTACTTATATCTCTCTGTCCCCCCACCCCTTAAAAAAAAAAATCAAGTTCTCCTCCTCCTACTCGGTCCTGGCTGTCATTCAAAATCTCCCTTCCTTGAAGGGGATAGAGAAGGGGGGGTGGGGGCAGAAATGACAGAACGGAGGGCAGATTGGGGGAAGGGGTAGTCAGAATGCCCGTCATGTTGGGATGGGGGGAGGGGAGAGCTGGGGAGAAAATTTGGCCCTCAAAATCTCGTGCAGATGAATGTTGAAGATTAAAATGAACAAACTAATCCGAATCTCTCTTCCTCTTGGTTGTTAAACCCCTTTAGAAAGCTGTCTATACTGATGCTTCTACTTTGCCTCTTCTCATTCTCTTCTAAGCTCTTTGTAATCTATCTTCTGACCTCATCATTTCAGTGCAATAGCTCTCTTATAAGTTACCAATGATCTCTTAACTGCCAAGTCTAATGGTTTTTTCCAAGCTCTTCTTGACTTCTCTGCAGCATTTGACTCTATTGATCACATTCTCCTGTCTGGGTTTTCATGATGCTGCTCTTGGTTCTCCTACCTGCCTGGCAGCTCCTTCTCATCCTCCTTTAATGAATCTTCATCCATGCTGTGCCCCCAAACTCTGGGCCCTGTTCTATTTTTTCTTTCTATAGACTATCTCATTTGATGATCTCATCAACCCTTTTAGGTTCAATTATCATCTCTCTGCCGATGATTCCCAGATCTATTTTACCCAGCCCTGATCTTTCTCCTGAGCCTATTAGATATTTTGAACTCTGTCCTATAGACATCTCAAGCTCAGTTTATCCAAAACCAGAGCTCATTACCCAATCCCTAAAGCCTTCCCTTTTCTGAACAGCCCTATTACTGTCAAGGGCACCACTGTCCTTCCAGTCACCCAGGTTTGTAACCTCTGTGTGTCATTCTCAAGTCCTGACTCATTTCTCCCACATTTCTTAATCAGGTGTCAAATCTTGTCACTTGTAACAGTTCTCGTCTATGTCCCCTTCTCCACTCATACAGCTGCCACTCTCATTCAGACTTCTGTCCCCTCTCACCTGGGCTGTGGCCACAGCCTTCCATTTGGCCTCCTTGCCTCGAATCTCTCACCATTTTAATCTATCTTCCATTCAGATGTCATAGCGACTTTCCTAATATGTGGTTCTGTTCATGCCCACTCCATTTCCTATGAACTCCAGGGGTTCCCTCTTACTTCTAGGATCAAACATGAAGAACTAGCTTCCTAATCTGGCCCATTCTTACCTTTCCAGTCTTCTCACATTGTATTCCTCTCCATGAAATCTAGGGTTCAATCACACGTGTTTCTTACATACAACATTCTCTCTCCTATCTTTGTGTACTGGCTGTCCCCCATATCGGGAATGTTCTTCCTCCTCACTTCCACCTCTTAGAATCCCAGATACTTTCAGTACTTACCTCAAACTAAGTCTTCGACAAGAGGCCATTCCAATCCCACCGCCCTTTCCCTCAGCTTCTGAGGTTGCTTTTCATGCATTCTGTATAGATCTTGTACTTACCCATGTATTTGCATGTTAACTTCACCATTAGTTCTTAAGGTCAGGGCCTTTTTTTTCTTTTGTCTTTCTTTTTATCCCCAGGGCTTAGTGCTATGTCTGGCACAGAGAATCACTTAATAAATGTTGTTGACTGATTGCTCGTTGTACACAAATATCTATGATACAAAGCAGAAATCTGTGCAAAGGAGATGACTTGACAAAGTGCTGTAAGAAATTTGAGTTGAGAGACCACTTTCAGCTGGGAAGCCAGGATAGGAACAAATTAATGGAGTAAAGAAAACGTGGAGTGGGGAGGAAGTGTGGGAAAGCATTCATTCCATGCAAGGGGATAGTGCCAGCAAGACACGGAGATGTCAGTGGGCAGGATGAGAAGGGAATAAAACTATGATTTTTAATGTTTCTCTTAACAAAGAAAGCTTGATAGACCTTATATGCCTTATGCTAAATCCAGTAGAAGAGGGAAAGTTTTTCATGTGCTTAGAGCAAAATTAAAAAAACAAAAGGGCACGTTTAATTTACACCTTCCTGCATATAAGCACTGATATAGACATAAAGCAGATATGAATTACGAAACACAAATCTAATAAACCTTATTAATTCAGACCAAGGCCAAGATCATAGATCATAGATTATAGAATTTTAGAGCTCATTTGGCACAGGCCCCTGAGCATGGAACTTAGCTTGAAGATTGGAGAAAAAAATTCTGCTATATAAATTAAGAGTAGGAAAAAGATTGCAATGTTTAAACTTTTATAGAAAAAAACAAATAGTTTTCAATCATTTTAAATAGCCTTTATTAGTATACAACTAATGAACTGCTTTTTTATATAGAGCTACAGTGAGGATACTTTTCCAGAGTACTTTGAAAACCCTAATTCATCTAACATCCCCATTTTCAGATAAGGGAACTGACATTTATGATAAGATAAATGAGTTAGACTCCGTCAATCCACCAATTAATGTAAAGAAATACTATCTAAAATGGTAAAATCCATAGTTAAGTCAAAGCTTATAGTAGCATCCTAATGAAGAGGGGGACCTTGCGGCAGTACCCCACCAGGGAAAGCCCCAGGGAAAGCAAAAGACTATGGCAACACTCAGACGAGCCTCAAAGGGGGAATGGAAGACTGTGGTGGTGATTCCCTGGTCAGAAAGAGCCAACCTCAAAGTTCTGACCTGGGGTGCTGAAGCCTGCCAGTATCTTAAGCATAGACACAGCAAGAGAACTAGAAGGCAAAGACAGAAACCCAGGAAAGAAAGGTCAGAACTAAACAGAACTTGACCATCTCATCCAAGAATATAGGACAAAGTAGAGCCTGACCTTGGCACAAAGTCCCAAAACAGGAGCCGAGCTGGAAATGTGGCAAAAGGAAGATGGCAAAAAAAATACTAAGAAATTTTATGGGTCAAAAATTTCCTAGAAGGACAACTCAGAAGAGAATAATTCTCTACAAGCACAGCTTTAGGAGTAAAATAACAGGTTGGCCACAAGGACAGCAAAAATACCTGGAAAAAATGAAGCACGGGATAAAAAATAAAAATAAAATTTAAATTAAATTAGAGCTCTGGAGAAAAATCGAACATGAAGAAATAGCTTAGGACGGAAGGCAGAAGCCTTGTCTAAGGAACAGAATCCACGGAAATCATAAAAAGTCAAACTCAACTCAGTGAGTCCGTGAGACAACACGAAACATTAGAGCAAAGTTAAGAGGCTGAAAAATGGAAGAGAATGAAAAGAATATATTATAAAAAACAATTGAACTGGAAAAGAGGTGGGGGGACAACTGAAAAATCATCAGACTATGAAAAACATGATAAAAAAATCCCGGATACTGTATTTCAGGAAATAATAATAACTAACATTTATTAAGTGCCCACGATGTTCTGGGCATTGCACTAAGGACTTTATAATTATCTTCCCCTTCAATCCTTACAATAATCCTGGGAGGCAGATGCTCTTGTGCAGCTTCCGTTCTGCCCACCCAGGGGTGCCAAAAGCTGTTGGGTTTCATGAGGTGTTGTGGTGGAACCGTCCCAAAGAATTCAGAGTCAGACACCTCTGATCCAAGCAGAGGCATGTACTGAGATGGACGCCTCTCATGAAGCGGGTTAAGCTCCAAGAGGAACTTCAGAGAGAGCAAGATGGATTTTTATAGGGTAGAGGTGCAATTATATAACAGAAATTATAAATAATAAAAAGTCGGGAGGGGTTTGTTAAGGGATTAGGTAATAGAGTAGGGGTCCCAACCACTGTGAAACTGTACATGTGATTACCCACAATGCATACAGAAAAACCCATGGGGGGGTACCTATGTATGATAATGATATTATAATAGGCCTCTCTGTCATAAGTTTACTCTAGGTCAGTTCTTTATTATTACTGCACAGGTACCTACTTAGGCAAAGTCTCTTCTATTGTTTTGAGGTCCATATCCTGCTTGGGCATCCTGGTGGTGTGTATCAACAATGCAGTATTCACAATGCCTACAGTAACTATAAGTATGCTGATATGGTTATCAATCACAAAACATAACAGGCTCTCTACATAAGAAACACAGCTAGAACATTTATTTAAATATC
>CM053590.1:203022922-203042994 GCA_028646515.1 Pseudochirops corinnae | reverse complement strand
TAGACTGGGGGAGGGGGGACACACTGGGATGGCTGTTTAGGGGTGGTGGGTGGGGGAAAAAGGGGGAGAAAATATGTAACTCAAAATCTTGTGGAAATGAATGATGCAAACTAAAATAAAATTAAAAAAATAAAATAAAATAAAGATGCTACATCAAGGGAAAAAAAAAAAGTAATAGAAAAGGACCTTACAGATCATTGCGTATAGTCCCCTCATTTTGTAAATGAGGAAACCAAACCTCCAGAGCCCCAAAGGGACTTGTTCCAAATCACAAAGCTAACAAGTGGAAGAACCAGGGCTTGAACCCAGATTATCTAACAAATCTTGGGTTCTTTCTGTGCTATTGTGCTATGCTGGGTACAAAGAGCGTTTCCACTTGGCTCTATCATTCGCAAATCTAGTTTATTTTTATCTGAAGATAAAATATCAGTGGTCAAACTTGAAACATTTAAAGAATGGAATCCATGGACCACAGTCTTCTGTTTTTAAATATCAGTTTTGTTATTATACTTCATGGTCAATCCATTCTCCATTCAGCCACTAAAATGGTTTTCCTAAAGTTTGCCTCTAATCATGTCACCCCCTACACAACAAACTCTGGTGGCTTCCTATTATTTCCAAATATGAATATAAAACACCCTGCTTGGCATTCAAAGTCCTCCATAACCTAGCCCCACTTTTTTAGCCTTCTTACACCTTACTTTGTGACAGGTTCTCTTTGATCTGGGTTCACTGGACTTCTGGCTATTCCAAGAACAAGACCCTCCATCTCCTGGCTCCAGGCATTTTCCTTTGCCATCCCCTTCGATTGGAATATTCTCCCTGCCCCACTCTGACCACTGACCTCCTTGGTTTCCTTTATGCCCCACCTTCTACGTCAGCAGTTCTCGACCTGTGGGTCATGACCCCTTTGCGGATCACACGACCTTTTCACAGGGGTCACACATATTTCTGATGGTCTTAGGAACAGAGACACGGCTCCTCTGTCCTCCAGGTGAGTCCACCCACATGCAGATACGCCCACATATGAGTATTAAAGGGTCACGGCATTAGGAAGGTTGAGAACCACTGTTGTACATGAATCTTTCTCCAACCCCTCTTATGCTGAGTACCTTCCCTCTGTCGTTTCCTAGTTTTCCTTTATTCTTGGGAAACACCTTTGTTAATTGTATGTGTCGAATGACTGCTAATGGGAAGTCACAGAGAGGTTTGTGAGTTATAACGTGAGATGAAGAGTCCCGGGGTACCTCCTAGGACCAACAACTCACTTTGTGAGTTCAGGCACAAACTGGAGGAGTTTTATCCCAGAGTGGATAAAACTTGTTCAACAACCTACTTATTGAGCACCTCATATGAGCCAGGACTGGGGTGGGGAACCTGAGGCCTTGAGGCAATATGTAACCCTAAGTCCTAGAGGGCCACATATGGCCTCAAGACCAAAGGTTCTCCACCCCTGTAGGGACTGAAGAGAAAAGAGTTTGGACCTCAAAAAACTCGTTGGATAGTTGGATCAACGATAAAACTATCTTGCGTTTGTGTAGCAATTTCCAAAACACTTTCACATAATTCTGGTTTGATCCTCCTGCCAACACTATTATTTGTCTCCGTCTTAAAGAAGAGCCTTGTTTAAGATAGTGCAGCTAGTAAGTAGTTTAGTGCAGATCTGAGTCAAAGTCTTCTGACTCAGTCTAGCACCTTTTCTATAAGATCATGAAGATGTCAAAAGACAGTGTGGGAATGCCAAATATACGACGCACGTTTAAGTCAGTATTGTGAATTCATGGGAGGAACGTATTACTGCAGGTTGGAATAGCTAATAAATTGTAGGTAGGGGGGAGTCAGACAAAGCAACAGATAAAAGGGTGAAGAAGAGAGTGTAGTACAGCTTCATTCAGAGAACCATCAATGGATTATGAAGGTTGACAAGATCACTGAGGTCAGTTTATATGGAGGGCCATCAATGTTTTTTCAGTGTTAGAACCTTATTTTGTAGGTAACAGAAAGGCGATACTTCGCACGTAACAATTGTATTTCCATTTCTATCAGACCAGTCTTCTGAAACATTGTCTGGGTCAGAGACTTTGGTGTGGGTTTTGGCGACGCTTTTTGTCCTCCTGTTTATTCAGGAGATACAGCTATGCAGATGAATGATTTGAGAGGAAAATCCATCTATCGTAAAGTGCCTTTTTGATTTAAAAATGGCTTCTTTCATCTTCATCTATGTTTCTACCAACATAAGTAAACCATGAATCCGCCAGCAACATTTTGATTTTAGCTTTCCTCAATGAAAATTCTTCTTTGTTTCCCAAAGTGTACCTTGCCAAGGATTGCTTCATCCTCCCACCCACCTGGCCCTTCCAGGCTTAGTCTAGCCATTAGACTGAGCTGCTTTCTTTCTCTCTCCCAAGATAAGACTCACAGGAGTGAAGATGGAGGCCTATGCCCCCAGGGTGACAGGTGAGGGGTGGAATTATGAGTGGTGGAGCTGTCACGAAGGTTTCCACACACATCTCGTCCAGTCAGTCTTATGGAAAATAAATTAATACTTATCAGGTGTTTAACAGAACAACTTTTTTCCTGTGAAAAAAAATTTATTTTAAAGTTTCATTTAACATTTTTTTGAATTTCAGATTCTCTGCCTCTCTTTCACCTTTCCCCCACCCAATGAGAAAGCAAGCAATAGGCCGATTATGCATGTGACATCATATGAGGCATATTTCCATATTAACCATGTTGAAAAAAATCAAGAAAAATTTAAAAAGCAAAAAAAGTTCCTATTTCAGTCTGCAGAGTTCATCAGTTCTCTGGAGGTGGATGCTACCTTTTTGAAATCATGAGTCCTTTGGAGTTGTTTTGGATCAGTCTTGATGAGAGTAGCTAAGTCCCTCATAGTCAGTAATAGTTACGATATTTTTATTACTGAGTACAACATTCTCCTAATTCTGCTCAAATCACTTTGTATCAGTTCAGTCCCAGGTTTTTCTGAGAGCATCCTGCTTGTTTCTTGTAGCACAATAATGTTCCATTCCATTCATATACCACAACTTGCTCAGTCATTCCCCAATGGATGGGCAGCCCCTCAATTTCCAATTCTTGGCCACCACAAAAAGAGCTGCTAGAAATATTTTTGTACACGTGGGTCCTTTCCCCTTTTCTTTGGTCTCTTTGGGATACAGACCTAGTAATGGTATTGCTGGGTGAAAGGATATGCAGTTTATAACTCTTTGGTCTTGTATATCCAAATTGTTGTCTGGAACAGTTGGCCCAGTTCACAACTCTACCAACAGCGCATTAGTATACCTGTTCTTCCACCCCCACCTCCCACATTTGTCATTTTCCTTTCTGGTCATCTCTGCTGCTTATGCTAATTTTGGCCTAACAATTTACACCAAGAAAGCACAGGTGTCTATCAGCCACCACCATACCATCCATATGTGGAACCATTGGGTACAGCAAATGGAGAAGTTTTGAATGCTGTGGATAAGTTCACTTATCTTGGTAGTGTACTTCCCAGGGATGTGCACACTGATGATGAAGTCGACACATGCATTGCCAGAGCTAGCTCAGTGTTTGAGAGGCTCAGAAGGAAAGTATGGGAGAAAAGAGGTATTAGATTGAGTACCAAACTGAAGTCTACAGAGCTGTTGTGCCGACCTCTTTGCTGTATGCCTGTGAAACCTGGACAGTCTACCAGCGCCATGCCAGGAAACCGAATCGCTTCCATTTGAATTGTCTTAGGAAGATTCTGAAGCTCACATGGCAGGATAAGGTACCAGCCACTGGTCCTTACTCAAACTAACCTGCCAAGCATTCAAACTCAACTTCAGAGAGCACACCTCTGTGGAGCTCACCACATTGTTTAAATGCAAAACCTATGTTTGTCTGAAAGACTATTTTGTGGAGAACTCACACAGGGCAAATATTCACATGGTGGTCAGAAAAAGCAACACAAGGACATTCTCCAGGTCTCTCTTCGGAATTGATTGTGTGATGTGGGACACGCTGGCACAGGACTGCACTTAGCATGGCATGCCCACATCAGAGAAGGTGCTCTGCTCTATGAGCAAAGCAGAATTGAAACAGCTCAAAGGAAATGCAAGATGCACAAATTTAGAGAAACCAGTCCAAATGTTTGCATGGACTATTTGTGCCCGACCTGTGGTACAGCATTCCAAGCTCATATTGGTCTGATCAGTTGAACACATTGGAACTTGACTTTAGCATAGTGATGTCATTTTGGTCCTCTTCAAGAATGAAGGACACCAACCAACCAATCAGCCATTCTAATATGTATGAGGTAGCATCTCAGAGTTGTTTTAATTTCCATTTATCGAATTAATCATGATTTAGAGCCTTTTTTTCCCTCATGTAACTAGAACAGGGCATCTGTTGAAGCAGTACTGGCCTGCTTATAGCAATGAATGGCAAGTGTTGAAAGGACTTAGTGCTTTGGTGTGGTGAACACCCTGGGGAGTCCTTTGGTTCTGCCCTTCTCTAACCACCCTTCCATCTCATGATAGCAGCAGGAGAGCAGGGTACTTCATCAATTAAAAGAAGTTATCTTCCAGCTCACTTTCTTCCTTTGATTCACTTATGGCAAGAAGTATTTCCTATGACCAGACTTCCTATCGCATGACTTGTGCTGGTGGAATCAGAGGGATGAAGATGGAAAAATGTCATTGAATTTTTGAAACCAAAAAGATGCTTTATGATAACAGGAATCTACCTTCAAACCAGGAATGGAGGGTACATTTTCCTTACTACCCATTTGCTATTCCCTCACTGATCATGGGCTCAAAGTCTGATATCTTTCCACTTTGTGGTTTTTTTCCCCCCTTTTTTGGAGGGGGGAAAGCAAGGCAATTGGGGTTAAGTGACTTGCCCAAAGTCACACAACTAGTAAGTATGTCAGGAGTCTGAGGCTGGATTTGAACTCAGGTCCTCCTGACTCTAGGGCTGGTGTTCTATACATTGCACCACCTAGTTGCTTCCACTTTTCCTGAGTAGATGACTGAACATTTTTCTGGAGATGGACATATTCAGGTTTGGAAATAACTGGTGATAAAAGGTGTTTCTTCTTTGGAGAAAACAACCACTGGAAGAAGACATGTATGATTGTTTGAATAGTATAGAGTCAAGGTGAAATGTGTGCTGCCTACTCAGTAGTCCGCAAGCTGCTTTATGTTTTTATGGGGTTTAAGTATTAGCCTTTTAAAGAAATTTTATTGATAGTTATAAATTATTCCTGAATCTCATTTCAAGCTGTTCATTCAATTCCTCCTTTGCTCTTACATATATGTGTAGGAAATAAAGACCTGTCCCAGATCTGATTCACATTGCACTCTCCAGAGTAGGGAAGCCCTAGAAATGAGCCAAAACTTAAGCTTTAAGTAAATTGTACTTAGGTTTGATGAGTTTAAAAGTATTAGAAAAGTGAGTCTAACTCCTGTCATTAGAAGTCGGGGTCCCACAGGATTAAGTTTTGTCTTACTATATGCATGGTCCAGAGCAGATGGCCCCCTTAGTAGAAAGGGAGTAGGCACAATCACTTAGCTTCTTGGGCTCAGCAGACGAATGAAAGAAAAAATATTTGTTAAGGACTTAGTATGTGCCAAGCGCTGCTCTAAGTTCTGGGGATTGTTGTAGTTGCTGTTCAGTTCTTTCAGTCTTGTCTGACTCTTTGTGACCTCTTTTGGAATTTTCTTGGCAAAGACACTGGAGTGATTTGTCATTTCCTTCTCCAACTCATTTTACAGATGAGGAAACTGACGTAAACAGGGTTAAGTGACTTGCCCAGGGTCACACAGCTAGTAAGTGTCTGAGGTCAGATTTGAACTCAGGAAGATGAGTTTTCCTGACTCGAGGCCTGGTGCTCTTTCCACTGTGCCACCTAGCTGCCCCCAAGTTCTGGCGATACAGATAGAAAAATTGAGAGTCCCTGCTTTCAAGGAGCTTCTCTGTTAATTGAGGGAGACAACACATAAAAGGTTTAGCTAGAGAGCAGTTGGGAAGCCCATAAGTCCTAATGTAGTAGCAGCTGGCTGAATGACAAGGTCCTTGGCTCTTTAGCTTGCATCAATAGGTCAGGTCACAGTATCCGGATCTACAGGGCATAGAGGCAGATGAGAAGATAAAGCCTAGAGAATACCCTAACAGGTTTAGCAATAATTAGGTGAAAGGAATTCTGGTTTTGTCTTGTCTCTCCCCTCCCCCAGCGTGCCTGCCTTGTGCTCTTCTTTAGCACAAAATACAAAACTGCTTACTTGATTAGATGGCTTTTCTCCCTTGCCACCATGGCCAAGGGATTGTTAGTTCTGCATACTACATAGATACTTTCCAAGGGCATGTGGGAAGGACCTTCAGATGAAAATGTCTTATTTTTTAAGACAAAAAAACCTTCCCCTAAATATCAATCAAATGGAAAGAAAGGAGGCTTGGTCCTTGACTTTGCTGTCTTTTGTTCCAAAGGTTACTAACCCTGTGTTTCAAAACAGGAAAAGAAGTGAATCATAGGGAGTTCACCTCCACACAACATTTTGCAGATAATTATGCAACTGACAGTTCAGAGAGCTCCACAAACCAGACTCCGTGGGCTCTGAAGACTGAATTCATTATGTCCTAAACAAGAAAAGATTTCCCTTCGGAATTTTCAAATCTTTGGGCTTTCTTTAATATGCAGTTTACCTGTTTAAGTCATTGGGAAGGATGATTAAAAACCAAACAACCCTTTTCCTTCTTAATAGTTCCAGCTTCCACTTAAATTATTGTTATTTTTTATGTTTCTGCCTGATCCACATTTAAGTATTCTTCTTTTCTTTCTTTCTTGTTTTTTTGTGGGCAGATGACTCTTTTTTCAGCCGCTTCACTCGGAGGCTTGAAGCTCTGTTTTGTGCCACAGACTGACGTGTGCATTCTGAGCAGCCTGGTGAGAGATACAATTGAAAGAGTCCTGTTATGTGACTTTGCTGAAGGAAAACGGATCCACTGCTCTCTGAAATATCTGGGGCATCTTTTAGCACACAAGACTGGGAAGAGAATGACAGAGAGCACTGAATCTTGTTCTTGCAAGACAGAGCTTATATAGTCTTTCACAGTCTTGTTCATACATAACAGGATTATCAGTTTCCCATTCTTAATCTCTATTAGGTTAATGTTATATTAATTTTAGTTTATATCTTCTCACCCTGCCAGAGAGTAAACTTCATTAAATCGAGTCTCTAAACCTTGTATCTCCCCCCCGGGTCTAGTACAGTGCCTAGCATAAAAATTGGCTGGAAATAAATGTTTGTTGAATGAATGCTTTGGATTTAGATTTTGTATTTGTTTCTGAACTCCTTGGGCTTTTTAGCTCCTGGGGAAACAGGTTCAATGAATCAGAAATTCTAGACTAGTAGAGAAGCAGGACCAAGAGAAGAAAAAGATCATCGAATTTTCAATTTGAAGGTCTGGGAGTGTGATGGTTCCACTGGATCTTGGGCAAATCACTCAATCTTTCTATAAAAGCAACTCTTGTAATAAGTATACCACTTTCCCCCCAATTAGGGTCAGGAATGCACAATGACCACTCGAACTTGGATTTTAAGTTACTAATACTTAGGTGGAGGCAGCTTGGTGGTTCAATGGATAGAAGTGATAGGCCTGGGACTCAGCTGCAAGATGGAGATGATAGTACTTTCACAATCTACTTCACAGGGTTGTTATAGAGAACAAATTTGCCTTGTAACTCCTCCCTGTGCCTGTGGATTTGCCCCCTAATTTTTAAAGCCCAATTCAAATGCCACCTCCTCCAGGAAGTCTTCTCTTATTCTCACCATCAATTATGACTTATCCTTCTTTACATCTTATTGCATTCTTTTCTTACGAGAGGGAAGATGATGGAGTGAAAAAAGTGCAGAATTTGAAGTTAGAAGATGGGGGTTCAGATCCTGGCTTCATCACTTTCTACATTTGCGATCTTCAGAAGGTTATTTAAATTCCTTAGAACTCAGTTTCTTTGTAAAAATTCAGAGCTATCATACTGTGATTATGCATTTACCATGTGCACAGGGGGCTACACATTGTTCCCCCTGATATGTGAAATCACTAAGGGAGTGCTTGGTCCCTCCTCTCCTTCCACAATCACTAAGTCATTTTTTCCCCCTCAATGGTGAGGGAATTGAAGAAGGAGCTAGGAGACTCCGTGGACAGAGCATTGGTCCTGAAGTTAGAAAGACGAGTTCAAATTCAGCCTCAGACACTTACTAGCTGTGTGACCATAGACAAGTCCTTAAGCTGTCTGTCTGTCTCTTCTGTAAAATGAATAGCACTTATCTCGCAGGGGTCAATACCTCCTAGACTCCAGGAGAGAGAAGATAGGCTGTTAAATGGACTCTGACTGAACCTAATGGGAAGGACGAAGATCCCTTTGGAATCGAGGTAGGTGTACTCCTAATTACTGAGCATGCTTTGGTGTTGCCAGAGATGGGCAGAAGTACATCGGAGGGGAGGAATTCATAGCCAGGCCAATTTGTTTTTTTGGCCACTTTTATGAAGTTTAGGGGCAGCTAGGTGGCACAGTGGAGAGAGTACAGGGCCTGAAGTCAGGAAGATTCATCTTCTTGAGTACAAGTTCAGCCTTAGACACTTACTAGCTGTGTGACTCTGGGCAAGTTGCGTCACCCTGTTTGCCTCAGTTTCCTCATTTGTAAAACGAGCTGAAGAAGGAAAGGGCAAACCACCCCAATATCTTTGCTGAGAAAACTGCACGTGACTGAACAACAACAATATGAAGTTTAACGTGAGGAGGCCAAGTGTCTATCTAAAATAAGGAGTCTTTGAATAGAGCATCTGACATTATGAGACTGGAGTCTACCTGGGATGCTGAGGGTCTGCCATGTCCTGGTAGTTACAGGGAGCTAGTGAAGGCAGACAGAAGCTGTCAAGGAATGGCCATGAGCACATTTGGTAGGCCCAAGGAGAGCCTCAGAAGGAGACGTGCTGAGGAGTGACATTAGAAGCAATTGCATCTGCTGGGATGACTAGAATTCCAGGCCTGTTGGGAAAGAGCTGTTCAAATATAGGTGGTGTTCTTTTCTACGAGTTCTAGTGTCAACCTGACTTGTCTTCTTTGACTTGTAAATAAATCTGTTCATTCTTTGAACCTTTCAAACCATGTGTTTGCAGAGGGAGTTGGTGACAATATACTGGTGGCATAAGATAATAGATGAATGACAAACTGAAGAAGTGTAAATGAAATGGGGCCTTTGAAGTGATATATGAGCCTCTGACACAAAGGTTACACATTGAGTATTTTAGGCTATAGTTGTGTGTGTGTGTGTGTGTGTGAGTGTGTGAGTGTGAGTGTGAGTGTGGGAGTGTGAGTGTGGGAGTGTGGGAATATGTGTGAGTGTGTGTGAGTGTGTATGTGTGAGTGTATGTGAGTGTGTGTGTGTGTGAGTATGTGTGTGTGTGTGTGTGTGTGTGTGAGTGTGTGCACGTGCCATATCCTCCCATTAGTTTGGACTAGTGACACTGTGGTGTTGGGAAAAGAACACTAGACTTGAAGACAGAAGAGTTGAATTTCAAACCTAGTTCTGTCATCTTAGGCAAACTACTTAATGTCTCAAAGTCTAAGCTTACATATCTGCCAATTAAGGGGGTTGCATAAAATGGTGGTTAATCCATGTGTTGAACTGAACTGAATTGTTAAATTCTATAGAAACGTAAGCAACTGTAATCATGACTCTATTAGCTCTAGTGGCCTAAAAGAGGGTGCTCTGACTTCGGATGACTACCCTTGGCTTTGTCCCCCATCTCTGGCTGCATTCCATTCCTGGAAATATTTCTATATTTAGGGAAAACTTTGAAGAAATTGATCCCTATGTAGCAGTTATAGTTGGAAAGAGAAAGGAGCAGGACAGTTGTTCTCCATCCCTCCCCCCTCAAACTGAACAGAAGCGTAAGTTTAAAACTTGGGCGAGTGGAAGTGCCAACCACTTAGTCTGGAAGGACTCGGTATTCAGACATGGTAAAGCACAGCAAGGGTTAAAGAATTTCTTAAGCATCTTCATACTGTAGGCCAGCAGAAGACTCAAGTGAGTCCTAGTTTTCTTTCTCTTTCAAGAATCCCTTGTAGTAAGTGGGCCACCTTCCACCCTGATTAAGAACAGGTATGTACAATGACTATTCAAACTTGAATTAAAAGTTACAGATACTTTGGTGGAGGCAGCTAGGTGGCTCAAAGCACTGGGCCTGGAATCAGGATGACCTGAGTTCAAACTGGCCTCAGATACCCACTAGCTGTATGACCTTGGGTAAGTCACTTAACCTCTGTCTGCCTTAGTCCCCTGGAGAAGGAAATGGCAAACCATTGTAGCATCTTTGTCAAAAAAACCCCATATGGAATGAGTGGAGCAGAAGCAGGAGAACATTGTACACAGTTACAGACACATCATATCTGTGATGACTGACTTTGATAGTCTGGGCTCCCCTCAGCAGTACAAGGCTACAAGACAACTCCAAAGGACTCATGATGGAAAGGATATCCACATGCAGAGAAAGAATTATGGAGTCTGAATGCAAATTGAAGCAAACTACTTGCTCTCTCTTTTTTTCGTTTTGTTTTGTTTTGTTTTGTTTCTTCTTCCTCATTATTCACTCCATTGGTTATAATTGTTTATAACTTGACTATTGTTTAATGTGAAGGTATATGTAGAACCTATATTGGATTGCATGCTGCTGTGGCGGGGGGCGGGGAATTTGGAACCCCAAAACTTGTGGAACTGAATGTTGTAAACTAATAGTAATATTTTTAAATGAGAAAAAAAAAGAAAACCCCATATGGGGTCATGAAGAATTGGACCCAATTGGACAACTGAAAAACAATATTTAGGTGTAATTGGAATTATTAGAATTTTGAGAAAGGAGCCAGTGAAAATGACTAAGTTCTCATGTCCCTTTTCAAATGACACGTCTATCACTGGGGACTTTAGAGAGAAGCAACGTCATGAGTTGAAAATTTAAGCCGTGGTTTGATGCTGGCAGTGAATCGATCAACAAATCTTTCTAAAGCACTTATTATATATAAGTACTGTGCTAGGCTTTGGGAAGATAAATATAAAAACAACCCTTACTCTCAAGGTAAGAAGTGGGTATAAAAGTGTATGTGGAATAAACATAAAGAGAATATAAAAATATAAAGAAAACAAATACAAGGTATTTGAGTGTCCTTCAAAAATGTAAGAGGGCCATTTGGCTTCGTTGCTGCCTAATGCATAAAAAGCCCAGCCTGAAAGGAAGATGAGTGTCAGAAATTTGACTAGTCCTTCTATGATCCTCCAGGGAATGCCTTCCTGACCTAAAGCGGTCCATTGCTGTGGTGACAGTGGAGGCAATGTAGCATTTTAACCGAGTTATTTGCTTTTCAATTTAGAGATTGTGCTCCTATCTATAAATTGTGTTTTCTTATCTAGAAAGTTATTTTTGTTCCATTAATAGCTTGTGCATTTCCTGAGTCACTGCATTAGCCTAGGTTAGACCTTGTTTAGAATATTCATTGTAACTGGTATGAGTTCTATTACAAAAGCCTCACAGTTAAAGCCTTTTTTTTAAGTGAGGGAAGGTTATGATGGAAGAAAGGAAGTATTAGGTGATAAGATGTTCAGATGTGGGATTTTGGTTTCTCATGGCAAGAGTCTTTTTGAAATAAATGGGAGTCCTTTCAATGAGATTAGTGAAAAGAGCCCATTTCTCTTGTGGAATTGCTAGGATGCACACTTGAGGAGCCTGACAGGCATAGTAAAAAGAAAAAATTCCATGACTTTTATTGACAGTTTGGATAAGATGGATTTATAACATAGAGTAAAGATAGATTGTCCTCATGTAGACATAGAGATGAATGAGCTTTTGATCTGTAAAAATTATACCTTGAAAGCTAAAAAGAATGATTAAGAGATCGAATAATAAAACAGGTAAAAAAAGACAATATGAAGGGAGGTGGGGACTATTAGACCACTGGTGGAAATCATGATCTTAATCCAAGAAATTTCTTTGGAGAGTTTGTTAGACTTTGCCAAGATGGGGGTCATAAGGAAAGACAATAAGAATAGGGAAGACTGTAGGGAGTTGGAGCAAGCAGTAAGGAAGCCTGGGTCTTTTCTGTCACTCAACTTCCTTTAATGTTGCCTCTAGACCAAGAATACTGTGTCCTTGGTCCTCTTCGAGAATGCAGGACAACAACCAACCAACCAACCAATTTTCTACTTGATAGCTTCCTCTATGGAGAGAGAGGGTGGTCAGGTTTTCACCACTTTCACAAACTTTGGCAGTTTACAGGCAAAAAAGTTAAACTGTAAATGAATCATCACTTTATTGAAATGAACCAATTCATTTCCAATGAATCATTAAGAAAAAAGTGGCTAATAGGAGTGTTGCTAATAGGGGCAATTCAGTTTCATTATTTCAGTATTCTAAAGACTTTCTCTTGTAAAGTCAGCTGAATTAATTAGAATTTCCATATGGAGACTAACTTGTCCCATTTCAGGTAGATAAAATGGAGAGTTTTACATACTTGACCTTATAAAGATGAGCTCTCTGTACAATTAGTTTCCCAAAGGTTGACAGCAAGGGAAGGGATGACATTTTTAAGAGAGAAGGGTTTAGTTGACTGGATTTATTTCCCTTTCCCATGACTCTTTACCATTCATTATGACTAGCCTGTTTTGGGTACAATTGGATCCCAACTTTTAAGTGAACATTCACCTGAATAGCATCAGGTTTTAGACATAGTTCGTCCTCCTATCTCACCCCACCACAAATGGTTGATGAAGTCTGACATGGAGATTGGCCTAGCCCAGAAATCATCTGAAAAGATAGTGCTGTCCACATATATAGGCAATGATGGGAAGATGCGTGATGAGTGGGTGAAAGGTGATTTCCCCTTACCCATAAGGACCTGTGGGTATGGATTTAGAAACATGGAGTAAGCAAGAAGATAATTAGTGGTTAACTTATTGGAGTGTTAGTAAAATTGTTTTGGGATAGTAAAAGTCCTTTTGCCCCATTTGAATTTAGAGACATCCCATATGGATGCCTGGCACTCTGGAGCCACCTAAATCTTTGTATTCAGATTTTAGGGACCTTTGGAATAAATATTAAAAAAAAATTCTTTAAATACTTTTTTCATTATAATTTTGTTGCACTGTGTTCAGTATAAAATGGGTTTAATCCAACTAGTTTAATGAATTTGTTTATGAGGGTTTTATGCTCTAGGATATATAGAGATATCACATATAGCTGAAAAATATATACATTCCTTTCTCTTCCCATTCAATAATCACCTGAAATCTATCATATCAAACTTTTCTAAAGTTCTATTCAGGCTATTGACTTCTTTCTTATCTTTTTGTTAAATTTGTCCAGGTCAGAAAGGGGTACATTGTGATCCCAACTATTAGAGATTTGTTTCCTATTTTTCCCTGCAAATTGATTAACTTTTCCTTTAACATTTGGAATGTATACATATATTAAGTACTGATATAATTTAATTATATATGAGACCTTTAAATATAATGTGGCTTTGCTGCTTATCTCTCATCACTATTTTCACTGTGGCTTTGTCTGAGATCATGCTACCCATGCTCTTTTTGAATTTGCCTGAAGAAAAATTCTACTTCATGTTCTCATTTTACATCTTTATGTTGAAAGTGTATCTCTTATAAATAATATATTGTTGAATTTTGCTTTTTAATCCATTCTACATTCTCTCCTCTATTTTGAGTGAATTTATCACATTTATGTTTCTGGCTTGGTCATCTGTTGCTCCTATTTAGGACATTCCTGAAAATCTCCTGGGAAGATCAATTGATGAATTCTGAGCAGGAAATTGGGGCAGGTGCAGTAGCAGAGATCCTGAGGCTTTAGTCCTTAGATTTCTACTCTATCTTCCCCCTTCCCTGCTATGGCTCTACTTAGAGCACCTGTAGGTTTCTGTCAAAAATCTTGCTCATCATTGGATGGGGTGGAGGAGGTTTTTCCTCTTTATTTGGTTCTTGTATCATTTGTCCTTCCGGGAGATTAAAAATAAAACAACTGTTGAGATTTTTGTGGGGGGGAACTGTTTTCTAATCAGACCTTTCACATAGGCATCTTCACCAGAATTCTACACGTGTCTTTGGAAATGTAACTTGGTCAATAAGTTTCTTGTGCATCCATGCTAGTCTCCTTAGACAACTCTTTTTTTTCAGCTTACGTCTCTCCTTTCTTTCAGTCCAACACTAAGATGTTCCCCAGGGCTTAAACACATGAGCAGCCCAAACCAGATGAAAATGTAACTGGAATATACAGGCATACTTTAGATATATTGCGGGTTTGGTTTCAGACCATCGCTTTGAAGTGAGTCACATGAATGTTTTGGTTTCTTGGTGTGGTTATATTTACACTATACTGGAGTCTATTAAGTGTGCAATAGTATTATCTAAAAATGTACATATCTTAATCAAAATACTTTATTGCTAAAAAATGTTAACTGTCACTGGAGCTTTCAGTGAGTCACAATCTTCTTGTGGGGGACAGTCTTTCCTCGCTGTTGATGGCTGCTGACTGATCAGGGTGATGGATGCCAAAGATTGGGGTATCTGTGGCAATTTCTTAAAATAAGATGACAATGAAGTTTTCCCCATCCACAAACTTTTCCTTTCACTTGAACACTTAGAGGCCACTGTAAGATTATTAATTGTTCTAATTTCAATATTGTTGTGTCTCAGGGAGATGGGGAATGGCTGGTTGATGGAGTAGCCAGAACACACACATTTATTGATTAAATTCCCTGTCTTATATGAGCATGATTTGTGGTGACCCAAAACAATTACAATAGAAACATCAAATATCGCTCATCATAGATCATTGTAACAGATATAGTAATAATGAAAAAGTTTGAAATATTGCAAACGTTGCCAAAATGTGACACAGAGACATGATGTGAATATATGCTGTTGGAAAAATGGCACTGATAGACTTGCTTAAGGCAAGGTTGCCACAAACCTTCATTTTGTAAAAAATGCAATATCTGTAAAGTGCAATAAAATGAGATGTGTCTGTATTTAACAAAATAAATAAAAATATAATTGAACACATAATGAACATATCTGGTTTTCTAAGAGATTGTTACATATGGTTTGGTATCCTTTTTGATTTGGATTCGATGACTGCTTTATCACATGCTGGAGACGTAGGACAGAACTAATGGTCCGAAGATGGGATAGTGGAGGAGACCAAATCCCAAAGCCTGGTACCATAACCGGTACTAGATTATTGCCATCACCACTTCAGGGCACGTGAGCATGATAAAGAATGGAACCGTAGGCAAGAATGCCTTGGAAAATGCATCTCTTGATGATATGGAAAGTCCCTTGATATCAACCTCCTCATGGCCCTGAAGTCTAAAATTTCATACTCAGTTTCCTTACTTTTCAAAACCAGTGTCTACTGAACTGTTCCTGGTTTGTTTTTCAGGTAACGCACGCAGCCAGGCCAGCCAATAGTCTCACTAGTTTTTGCTATCAACATATGCAGGGGGACTGGTCTAAGTATTTTAATTGTTGTTGAGAGTGATGTTTCCTGACTGGGGATTTTGTTATGTGACCTTTAGGTAAATATTCATGCAGATGTCCCTGTCAAAGGTTGAATATGGTTCTGAACGCTGTCTTAATGTATTCCTGTGGCTCTCTGTGCCAAAAGGGTAAAAGCAGCAGGATTTCAGCCGAGAATTCAAGCTGATGGCTGCTGAACCACAGAGTTGAAAGGCACCACAAAAAGTCTCCCAACACAGCCTTCCTCTTTCCCACGTTCGCATCTTCTTTGGAAAGCATGTTCCACTCACTTCAGTTCCAGACATTTTACATTGGTCGAAAATAATCCTGCTCACTTAAAGTCCTGGCCCCAAGCTTTGTTCCAATCCACCCAGAATAGTCTCTCTTTGTCTAAAACATGCCTTAGCTTGAGAAAACAGTGGAGAGGAATCTGCTACAGCTGTGCATTTAATAGCCCAGCATTCCCTCCACGCAACTGGAGTACTATTAATAAGTTTTCAAGGTATTTATTGAGGAAAAACACACATTAATGGCTCGCCAGCCTCACAGCCCTATTTAAATTACCACCCTGTCTGAGCCTAAAAAAGAAAATCACTGGAAATGGAGGGGAGGTGAAGATGCCGCTTATTAGCACAGATTGGTTTGATATCCCCTCATTCTGAATTTTGAACTGACTGACCACTCTGTAGGAGACAGATTTATTTTAAATTAGGCATGCCAGGCTTTGGGGATTCTGAGGGAAGGGGAGTAGTCTTCCTGCTTCTGTGGGCTTTTTCTACGTTCTCCTTTTTATTATCCAAATCAGGCTCTGTTGATTTTCCTTTTGGAATTAATCATTGCACCAGCATGATGACATGATAAAAAAAAAAAAAAAGAACTTTGGGGCTGGTGTATGGGGCATGGAGGAGAAGGAAGAAAGGGGAGCCGGGAAGAAAAAGAAACCCTGAAGGGAGGTAGGCCAGGAAGGTGTGAGTAGAGTGAAAGGTGCAAGGGGGATTGTGGCAGGGGAGTGTAAAGTCCTAATGAAGCAGGTCTGCTGCTGCCTGGGGATAGACAATAAGCCTGCTGGAGGTGTGTGATAACCACAGCTGATTCCTGGGGGAAAGCAGAAAGTGGCCTGCTCCAACATGCCTCCATTAGGTATAATTATGCCTATGACTTTAGCTCCAGAGCTGCCGATCATCAGCAGTGAATATAGGGAAGGTCTGCCTTCAGGATCCCCTTCTTTTAGGTGGGTGTTTTTCAGCTGTAACGTCTGCAGCCTTTGGAAGCAGACAGAAGGCGTCTGAATCCCAGAGGTGGTGGTGGTGGTTTGTAAAAAGCAGCTTCTAAATTGCAAGGAGACCCCAAAATTGACACATTAGTCAGTCTTTGTTCCTCTACCTCCTCCCAGGCCTTCCCCCCTCCCCGCTTCTGCTTGATGATCTGAGCCTGACTTTTCTCTTGGAGCAGGTATGAACAGAAAGCTCTCTCTAACAGTAGATGATAGACTACAGAGAAGTCTAGCTCAGCAGCATTTAATTGAAGACAGAAGTTCCTATTTGTTTTTAGAGGGGACCATGATATGGTTAAATTGCAATTTGTGTAAATATAAATCAAGGGAAGACATTTTCATTATCAACTTAAATGAATGTATCGTAACTTAAAAAAATAAACTTTTTTTTGGTAAAATAACCCATAATTCAGAAATGAGATTTCAGTAAAGAAATAGGGCTTGCTAAGTCCTCAAAACAAATACATTTTAAGCTACAGTTTTGGCTCTATCCCCAAAGTAATCACATCAGAAGAGAAAGTCACCTCCTCAGCCCACAGAATTCACCTACATTTGGACTTTTTGCTTTGCAATTGTTATCTTTTTCAGGTGAAAATAAAATCAAATGAAAGAAGGGTTCTTTCTCAATATGCCTCATTCAGTGAGCATGCACGCACACACACACACAGAAGCACATTTGTGATCTTTTGTGGTTCCACATTTTATTTGAGGAGCTATTTCATATGCTTATGTTGATGTCATTGGGATTTTGGAGTTGAAAAGTAATCAGTTCTCTTTTAAGGCAGTGGTGGTATAGCAACTGAGTTGTATATTTGGGGTCAGAAGGGCTAGGTTCAAATCCCTCTGCTGTCATTTACTTTGTCTATTGGACCTTGAACAAATCTATAAAACTAAGGGATTGGATTAGATGATTTCTAAAGTCCTTCTAGCTCTAAAATCCTCTCCTAAAAACCGGACACAAATGGTTATATGACCAACGAGAGAGGACTCAAGATTTTCTTGCATCCTTATGACCTCTCAGACCTCTCTGAAACAAAAGTTATATGCAAAAGATAAACTAATTTCATTTGTCTCCACAGGCTAAAGACACTAAGACAAACCCCAATGGTCTGATGAATTATTAATAGAGAGGTCTGGTCTCTAAGCCCTATTCCTTAGGCTCACTCATCTCCTTCTCTCCCAACGACCCCTGTGCATAGCTAGAAAACTAAGGAATGGAGGAATTAGGAAACAGACCAGTGTGGGAGGGCGAGGGGTGGCAGAGTAGGATTCTACCAGTCCTGAGCCAAAGGATACTGGCATCTACCTGAGGCCAAATCTGTCTCCCTAGATGTCATGGTTAAGGTCAGTTAAACAGTAATTTCACCACCATGGTAAGAAATGAGAGGGTTTTGAGGAAGTTGAGACAGCTTTCAAGGGGATCCAATATTGAAGGGGAAAGAGTCAGAAAGTGAGTGATAAAGAGCTAGAAGGGGGAAGAAAAGACTGAAATTACCAAAGATCTTGGAAGAAAATTCAATTAAAAACTTTTAACACAAATAGATAAGCCAACAGAGAAGAAATTAATGATAGAAGAAAATGACCTATAAAACATCTAAATGAGCCCAAACATCTCTGAATAAATATTGCAAAATAAAATTAATTAACAGAGGAAACTGCTTTTTACAAACCACCACCACCACCACCTCTGGGATTCAGACGCCTTCTGTCTGCTTCCAAAGGCTGCAGACGTTACAGCTGAAAAACACCCACCTAAAAGAAGGGGATCCTGAAGGCAGACCTTCCCTATATTCACTGCTGATGATCGGCAGCTCTGGAGCTAAAGTCATAGGCATAATTAAATTATTAAAATTAATGAGACAGAGGATCCTATGGATTCCTAGGAGCACAAAGAATAAGAACAGAATGTTCCCCAAAAGTTCAAGAGATAATTAAGAATCATAAAAGCAGAATTTATGGCCTACACAGCAGAATGCACTGTGACAAGTCTCACCAGAGGGGGAAAAAAGAGAGAACAGCTGATTGTGAGTACAAATACACAGAATGAAGGGCAATCTGGAAGAAGAGAAGCAAAAAAGCAACAATGTTAAAGAAAAACAGGAGCTCTATGAAAGCAAAACATTTATCTTAAAGAAAGGATGTATCTATAGACAGCATAAGAGTTATAGGTCCCCCAGAAGAACATGACAGATCAACAGGACACAAGTAACCTTTGAAAGCTGTGGACATCTCTCTTTGTAGTCATCAAAAGATCACATGATTATATCTTCTAGTACAAAATTCTCAGAGATGCTGGGCTTGAGTAGCCTTGTAGAGGTTTAAAAATATATACTTTTAATCTTATCCCATACTACTGCCTAAAATGAATCTGCTAGTCACCTCACTTAACCTCCCCCCCCCCCCCCCAAGTATTGACATTCTTGCTCCTGAGCCTTTGCTCAGGTAGGGATATGGGGAAAATAGTCCCCTTTAGGTCTTTGCTGGCCACATCTACATATGAAAAGGCCAGGAATGCATTTAGTCTGGTAGCAGACAATGACCTTGTTAGGGTTCCTGGGTTTACCTTGCCTCTGTACCAGTTTCCCCATATGCTCATCTACATGAAACAATAAAAGAAACTTGGGATTTGAAATCTGGGGAAATCTAAACCCCAGATTTTTTTAATGTTTTTAAAAAAATTCAAATAACCACCATTTGGTTTATAGTCTAGATCTCAGAGATTGAAAATTGAGAAGATTATGGAATACTTGGTCAGCTAGGTAGTGCTGTGGATAGAGCACTGGGCTTAGAATCAGGAAGACTCATCTTCATGAGTTCAAATCCAACCTCAGACACTTATTAGCTTTGTGACACTAGGCAAGTCACTTAACCCTGTGTAATAGTAATCAGTTTAGCAGGATACTTAGCAATACTAAGTGCTAAGTGTGGAAGGTGCAAACGCTGTCCCACTGTTAAGAAGGCATGAACTCCCCTGTTGATGTGGAAGAAGGGGATTGTCTGAGCCCCTGTTGATGTGGAAGAAGGGGATTGGCTGAGGTGTGTACATAAGCAAGAATTCCAGAGACAGACAGACAGAATTGGAATGTTGCTCCCCTTGAAGGAAGAATCCTGGAGACTGAAGCCAGCTGAGGCAGAGAGCATCTGAGAGACAGAATTTGAATGCTGCTCCTGCTGAAGGGACAGAGAGAGAGAAAGAGTTTCTCTCCCAGCATCTGGAAGCTGAGAACTGACTG
>CM053590.1:202999104-203022422 GCA_028646515.1 Pseudochirops corinnae | reverse complement strand
CCACTGCCTCTGACGCCGCTTCCAGTCCGCACCGCACAGAGACTAGCTTGGCTCCGGCGTTCCCTTGCTCCACCCCTTCCTGCTACATCAGCAAGCTCAAGGGGCGTGGAAGATCTTCAAATCCTAGTATCGTTACAATGACCCTCCTTGGGATTTCCTCGGCAAAGATACTGGAATGGTTTGCCATTTCCTTTTCTAGCTTACTTTATAGATGGGGAAATTGAGGCAAACAGGGTTAAGTGACTTGCCCAGGGTCACACAGGTAGGAAGTATCAGGCCAGATTTGAACTCAGGAAGATGAATCTTCCTCAGTCCAATCTGGTGCTCTATCCACTGCACCACCCAGCCGTTGGTTATTGATAAATGAACAAATCAATGAATACCTAAAGAGAAAAAGTAACTAACCCAAAGTCACATAGTAGTAGGGGCTGAACTAGAGCCAAGTCCTCTGAATTTCAATTCGGCACTCTTTTCACTGTGTAGTTACATCTAGGATCATAGCTCCATACCAGAAGTGACATTGGAAATTATCCGGTCTAATCCCCTTATTTTACAGATGAGATTTTACAATTGAGACTCAGAAGCCGTATCTTACCCAAGGTCATTTGTTGTTATTGCTTATCCTTCTTTCTAAAAGAGGACCAGTGATATCACGAGGGTGATGTCTTGACTTGTGAGTTGGATTCAAGTGAGGCAGAGCTGTGCAAAGTCATCAGCCTCATTCTTTCCTCCTGAGTCATCAGAGTTCAATGGCAAGACATAAGTTAAGATGACTGGCAATGGCCCAGCCCAAGACCATCGAGGTAATAAGAGTCAGAACTAGAAATTTTTTTCTTTTTAAACATTTTTATTTCTTTTCTTTTAAATTTATAGAATAAAATAAGTAATTCCATAATTCCATCCACAGTATAATAAAAAAAAGATGATTGCACATAGAACTGCATTTATATTATATACAACTTGCTGTTATGGATTATTAACTTCTTTGTTACTATGATGGAATCGGCTTACTGGTTTGGGGAATTGGTTTTTCAGTTTCTGAAAAAATGTTTTGCTTTTATCTTCTATATAGAGAGTCTGTTACATTTTGTGATCAAGCACTATGCCAGTATATCTATAGTGCTGTGAATTGGCTCTGTGGATATTGCATTGGCACTACAACAATTAAGTCAAAATTTAAGTCTAACATTAAGTCTAACATTTAATATATAACAAAGTTATCATGTACATTTCTTTTTTCCACCTTTTTCTTTTTTTCCTCCCCACCCCCCAGATGGTTGCCATTGGATAGAAATAGATATAGATAAGTAAAATTATTTTATACAAATTTCTATCTATCATTCTTTCTCTGGATGCAGATAGCTTCTTTCTCCATATGTCCCTTATAGTTAATCTGAGTATTTATAATAGTTATGTGCTCAAAGTCATTTTTAAAGCAATATTGCTGTTACTGTACACAATGTTCTATTGGTGCTGCTCACTTTGCTCTTTGTTATTTTGGGCAAGTCTTTTCTATACATTTCTAAGATCACTGAGTGCATCATTTCCCATCACACAGTAGTATTCCACTACAGTCATCTAGCATATCTTTTTCAGCCATTCCCTAATTGATGGGCATCCCCAAACGTTCAGTTCTTTGCCACCACAAAGACAGCAGCTATAAACATTTTAGAACATATAGGTTCTTTTTCTTTTTCCATAATCATTTTTGGAAATAGACCTAGTAGTGATATTGCTGGGTGAAAGGACATAGGCAATTTAATAACTCTTTGGGAATAATTCCAGATTGCTCTCTGAAGTGGTTGGATCCATTCATAATTCCACCAACGATAAATCTCCCAATTATTCCATATCCCCTCCAACATTTGTCTCTTTTCTCTTCAATCATTTTAGCCAATGTGATAGATATAAAATGATATCTCAAGGTTGTTTTAATTTACATTTCTTTAATCAATAATGGAAAGGAATTGAACTCACGTTCTTTGACTCTAAATCCAGAACCATAATACTTCCAATGAGTAAAAGGCAGTAAGAATCTTTTCTGTCATACTTAGATGATTGTAATGGTAATGGTAATTTGAAGATCTTCCCTGTCCCTTAATAGGCCTAAAGGAATTTGAAGACTTTCCCTGCTTTGAAGATATACCCTAACCCCAAATAGGCTGAATATAATCACATGGAGCCTGTGGTGGGAGGACTTTGCTGAAGGGTGGAGCAGAGCTCACAGGAAGCAAGGTGTCAGACCATCTAGATTGGAGGGAGGAGAGGAGCATCCAAGGGAGCCTGTTAGGTTTGTGAGTAAATGCTGGTTTGTGAGAAGTCTAAAGGATGCTGTGTCTTTCTCACTTAACACTTAACATTTACTTGCTGTTATGGATTATTAACTTCTTTGTTACTATCATGGAATCGGCTTACTGGTTTGGGGAATTGGTTTTCCAGTTTCTGAAAAAATGTTTTGCTTTTATTTTCTATATAGAGAGTCTGTTACATTTTGTGATCAAGCACTATGCCAGTATAGCTATAGTGCTGTGACTTGGCTCTGTGAATATTGCATTGGCACTACAACAATTAAGTCAAAATTTAAGTCTAACATTGAGGAACCAGTCCTGGATCACCACAAGTACTGGGGAATGCTGAACCTATTTTTTATTCTGCTATTGAGCCTATGATCTGATCAAGTTCCATCTGAGGAAGTTTGCCTCTAATGAGAGGAGATCAGGCTCCTGTTCTCACGTTCTGGTTCATTCAGTCTCCACCTTGGTACCCTGGGGATTAGCTCACATTCAGGCCCTACCCAAAAAGGCAAAGGAGAAAATCTTCTTTAATGTACAATATTAAATAGATTCACACAAAGTAACTATGAAACATGGGCACTAGTGAGCGAACATTTGACAATAATAAACTTAAAACAGTGTTCAGTAATCATTTATAACTACTGTTATAATCTTGCTGGGTGGCAGAGACTTAAACCTCATCAAAACAGAAAGCAGTTTGAGGACTATTAATTAAGCATTTGATATTTTGCCTTGGCTCTGCTATTTCAAGTCACTCTTTGTAAATGTCTGCTGGTAAGGTGGCAAAGCTTGGGCCAATCCTCTTGTTAGGGGCTGTCTTCTCCAAGAGCTCTGGAGTAGTTGCCAGGGAATCTTCCCCTGCCATCATTCAGTTCTGACCCAATAAGACCCAAGACCTCAGCATTTCTTGAACTCATAGGGCTACCTCTAATCCTGAATAAGTCAGTCTGGGGATAGCTACTTATTTGCCTGAGATCAAGAAAGAACAGACACAAAAACCCACTCAATAAACTCAGGTATGGTAGTGGCTAGGTGGCACAGTGAATAGAGCACCGGCCCTGGAGTCAGGAGGACCTGAGTTCAAATCCGGCCTCAGACACTTAACACTTACTAGCCATATGACCTTGGGCAAGTCACTTAACCCCAATTGTCCTGCCTTCCCCACCAAAAAACAAACAAAAAACTAAGCTCAGGTATGCCCAAGAAGAATATGTGCTTTTGCTACCATGTCCTCATGGTCATTTGGAAGCTGGGGTAAAGAAATGGGGCAGCTAGCCAACTCTTAAGGAGAAGCTTCCGACAGTCTTTCATGATGTAAAGCCAGAAAGACAGAGAGATAGAGAGGGATTAGATTGTTCTCTTTTGTACAAGAATTGAGCCATCAGTTTTTCTGACTCCATTAGTAAAAGAATTCATTACCATCTCAAATTATATGATCTTCAGTGATGGCCAGGGACAGCATCGGTTATCCTCCTATTCCCTCCAATAAAAAAAAGGTATCCGTGTGGATACCCAGAACCAGGAATGTAGTCTCTCATGGTCATTAGGATGGCCCTCCACTACCCTAGTAAACAGAAACAGAAAGAGTATCCGATACCATTAAAAAAACTTTATGGGTAAATTTTAAGAATTCTAAGGCAAGTGCTCACACAGAGATCAGAGGAAGCAATACAAGTATACTCTTAAGGTCTCTCTGAAGAACTTTGGAATGGGTTGTGAAACATGGGATAAACTAGCATAGGACCTCCCAGCATGATGTGTCCACTGTGCTCCCTGAGCAAAGTAGAATTCAGGAGCTCAAAAGAGAAGTGAGATGAACGAATTTAGAGACATCTCCCTCTAAATTTTCGTGTAGTTGTGCCTGACCAGTGGTGGAGCCTGCTGAACTCTTGTTGGTCTGATCAGCCTCAGGCAAACACACAGTACCTGGACCCCAACATAATGATGTTAGTTTGGTCCACCTTGAGTACAGAGGACAGCAACCATTATGGAGATCCTCAGAGTTACTTATATTCAGGAAAACTGAGAACATTTCTAAATTTAAAGACCCACTGGTGATGAAAGAAAGAACCCGTATGTTTCTTGCCTACAACATAAATTATGAAATGATAAAAGTTGTCCGCTGGGCTTTTTTCACGATTGCACTAACATTCGTAGCGTCCTTTCCCCCCTTCCACCAAGCCTCACATGTGTATCCTCCTTAGAACTTACCTCCTCAAGTAGCACCCTCGTGCTTTGAACCTCACTCCTTCTCCTTCCTTAACTACGAAACTGTGTTCCATTCCTTTGAAGCCAAGTTCTCTGCTTCACTGTAACTATCAGATGGTGTTTACATCTTAACATGAGATTTCAGGGTCAATGTCTTGACCCAGTCTAATGATAGGCATTTCAGGCATTGGAAAGAAAGGTGGGAAATACAAAATCCTTGTAATCCTTCTAAATATGCACAGTCAAGCAAAGTAAATTTTCTCATTGGCCATGTCCAAAAAAATATGTCTATTCTTCGCTCTGAGTCTGTCCACCCTCTGTAATAGATAGTATGCTTCATCTCAGGTCTTCTGAAATGATGGCTGGTCATTGGGTTAATCAGAGGTTTTTATAGTTTTCCAACATTCGATTTTACTGTGTTGTTATGGTTTAAACTATTCCCATGAATCTGTTCATTTTTCCTGTTTATATAGCTCTTCAAAATGATTCCTTTTTATAATATTGATATTATAGTCTGACTCATTCTCAGGTTCTGCTCACTTCATTCTGCATCAATTCATATAAGTCTTCTGATGTCTCTGAAAAATCATCTACTTCTTTATTTCTTGCAGCATGATATTGTATTCCATTCATATGTTGCAATTTGTTCAACCAGTCCACAAATGATGGATATGATCCTCATTTTTAGGTTTTTGCCACTACAGAAAGTTGCTACAAACAAACAAATAAATGTATATGTACATGCATATGTATGTGTATATGTATATGTACATACATTTGAATTAACAGAGGATCTTTTCTTCTTTCTTTGATCCCTTGGTAGATAAAAGCTTATTGGTATAGCTGGGTTAAAGCAGTATTTGATAACATTATGCATATGATTTCAATTTGCTTTCCAGAATAGACAGACTGATTCATCACTCCACCAAAAAGGCATCAGTTTGCCTGCTTTCTTACAGTCCATTCAACATCATTTTCTTTTTCTTTTTTTGGTCATTTTGCCAATCTGATGGGTATGATGGAGAACCTCAAAATTGTTTTAATTTGAATTTTCCTAATTACTAATGATTTGGAGCTTTAAAAAAAAAATGTGACTATTGATAGCCTGGGTTTCTTCCCTTGAGAACTGTCTGTTCATACCTTAGATCATTGTATTGCATTTTTTTCCCCATTAAATTGGAAGCTCTGGATTGTAGCTATGGGATTGCTCAGAGTTTTTTATTTGGGGTCTCTTTGAGTTCATGAATACTATATACATATATATATATATACATATATACATATACACACACATATATATATATATACACACAGAGAGGGGGGGATATATGTACACATATGTTCTATTTTCACTCTGCCTTCTGGTTGTAATAAATGTGGGAAGTTTTCCTTTATGATTTATCAAAACACGGTATCAAGGTTTTTTGTTTGATCTTGCTTTTCCAAGAGCCTGATAATTTTTAAATGATCTCTCCATGACCTGTTTTCCAGGTTAGTTGATTTTGATAGCATTGTAGATATCTTACATTTTTTTCCTTCAAAATTTTGATTGTGTTCTAATCAGTTGTGTTCTCAGCATCTCCCAGAGTCATTAAGTTCCATTTGTTCCATTCTGATTTTCATGGAGACTACTGTTTGGGTCAGGTTTATAGTCTTCTGTTTTCAGTTATTTAGTGTCTTTTCAATTTTCTCCTCTAGAATTCTTACTCATTTTTTATCTTTTCCTTCATTTCAATCAGCTTCTTTTGTAGTCTTTGTGGCCAGGTAATTTTTTTTTCCCTCTCTTCAAGGCTTCCCTTGTAGTTATTTTCTGCCTGTAAGTGATTTTCTTGAGCATTTCTTGATCTTATTTCTGCAATACGTTTAGTGTTTCCTTTAGTTTACTTCTAGGTCTAGTCTCATGTCCTGGTCTGGTGTTTTGTGCAGGGCCTGGTTGGTTCCTCCCCTTTCCAAACTTTGGTTGGGTTGATCAGACTCTGTTTGATCCCCACCTCACTTTCTGAGGATCTTGTTTCTGGCTTCCTGCAGCTTCCTTACCCTGGAACATCCATTGACCCCTGTGATCTTCTTAACCTGGTACATTCTTCCACCGTGCTGCCCCCTTTCTCCAACTGGTGACTTTTCCCCAGGGTCTCCACTTTGGCCAGGGGTCCAGGCCAGCCAGCCTTCATTGCCTTTCTGACTCTGATTCTGACTTTTCCGATTTTGCCACCATTCCTCCAGCCTGGATCTTCTCTTGGCACCTGCAACCTACTTACCCTAGAACCTTTGTTTAGCCTTGTGACTTTTTCAACATGGAACATCCATCTGTTTTGATTTTCTCATCGATGGTTTCCTACTGATTCCTTCATTTTGGGGACTGTTCCTGCTACTGTTTTCCCCTTCTCCTTCCCACCTCAGCATCTCCTTCAGAGTACTCTATGCATCTAACTTCCTGGGATCCAAGCACTCCAGTCTTTGAGTGAGCCTGGAACATCCCTGCTTAGAGTACTAGCAGAATTCTAAACTACCAGTTTCTGTGGTGGGATCCATCTCCAAATGTCACAGGCTTTTGGCTCTCCCCCGTATCCAATCAGTTGCCAAGTTTTATTGATCACGCCTTTGCAATATCTCTCATACAGCCCCCTTCTCTCTTCCAACATTGCCACCACCCTGGTGCAGACCCCAATCACCTTAAGCCAGGACTGTGGCAATAGTCTCCCTTCTTCGAGTTTCTGCTCACTTCAGTCCATCTTTCACTCAGCTATCAAGCTGATCTTCCTAAAGTTCTGGTCTGCTTTTGTACCTATAAACCAGTGGCTCCCTATTTCCTTTGGGATCTGAAGCCAAATCCTCTATTTGGCTTTTGAAGCCTATCCTAACCTGGCCCCCTGCTACCTGGGCAGTCTTCTGACACCTCGCTCCTTTCCACATTCTCTACCATCCATCGACACTCTTCTCCTTGCTATTCTTTGCCTGTGATACTTCATCTCCCAACACGATACATTGTTACTAGCTGTTTCCTGTGTCTGGAATTCTCTCCTCAGTTTTCTCCCTCTTGGCTTCCTTCAGTTCTCAGCTAAAATCCCACCTTCTGCAAGAAGTCTTTCCCAATCCCCCGAGATCATCTCTAGTTTAATCTGTTTGTATCTTGCTTGGACATAACTGTTCGCATGCTCTCTCCCGCACTCGGCTGTGAGCCCTCCCAGGGCTGGGCTGATTTTTACCTTTCTTTGTGTTCCGCAGAGCTAAGCACAGTGCCCGACATAACAAATGCTATTTAATAAATGCTTATTGACTTGGCTTTTTGTGACTGGCTGGATCAAGGCATTTACAGTTGTTGCAATTTGGATTCCTCAATCATTATTAAGCCTGTTTTTTAGATCTTTGCTGGATTATTTGCAGAAGAGAAGGCTTCCTCTCGCAACCCTTCCTGTTGCCATTTTCACCGACATCTCTCAGTGTTCCTTTTTGCAATGCACACTGAGTTCTGGGAATGCAGAATGGACAGTGTGGTGTCTTCCTTATTTCCCGACATGCTGCATGAATGCAATAACCCAGCGTAGCCATTTGGACTGTCCTTCAGCGCCTGGGGAGATGGGGATGAATGCCCTGGGCCACAGACTACAGACCTCTTAAAAGGATTCTTCCTGAATCTGGAATCCCTCTCCTTTATCCTTGTGTCCTGCCCTTCTGCCCCAGAGGAAATCCGAGCTTCCCTCCTCTCTAAAGTTAACCTCTCCCTCTGTGCCTCTGATCCCTTCACTTCCTGCCTCCTGGGGAGCCCAGCTCCCCATGGTTAGCCTCTCCGTCTCTACCTCCAAACATGCAGAGGCCCAATCTAGCTTGAAAAGAAGCATTCCTTGGCCCTGTGGTTGGTTACCTGTATTGTTACTTTCTTATTTTTCTGTCTTTACCGCCAAACTTCTTAAACATGTGTTCTAAATCTGCTGCCCTATGTATCTTCCCTACATGTTCCCTCCTAAATTCCATGGTTTTGCAACCCCAGACTTCAAATTATACTGTAAAATAGTGTCTAAATCAGGGGTGGAGAACCTGTGGCCTTGAGGCCACATGTGACCCTGGTAAATTATTAGTCATTGAACTAAAAGTTAAAAAAAATCAGAATATATGTGTGTGTGTGTGTGTGTGTGTGTGTGTGTGTGTAAGAGAAAGAGAGAGAGAGAAAGAGAGAGAGAGAGAGAGAGAGAGAGAGAGAGAGAGAGAGAGAAAGAGAGAGATTTTTTTGGCAGGGGGTAGAGTGGGGGCAGGAAGGGGTGGTGGTCCAAACTTGTAATTTTACTGTTGTAGGGAACTTCCAATGAGGAAACTCTTTACTTGGTTTAGTGTTTAGAACTCAGTTTTGAACCCTCGAATACCCAAGCTTGATTCCTGGTCAGGAAAACTGTTGTATTTTGGCAACTGGGCAGTACAGTGAATAGAGCGCTGGGTCTGGAGTCAGGAAGACCTGAGTTCTAATCAGACCTCAGACACTCGACACACTAGCCATGTGACCTTGGGCAAGTCACTTAACCCCAATTGCCCTGCCTGCCCTCCTCCAAAAAGCAAAAACAAAAGTAAATAAAAGTATGCTTCAATCTGCATTCGGACTCTCTCACTTCTTTCTCTGTAGTTATATCCTAAGTCCTTCAGAATTCTCCTGGATCATTGTATTGCTGAGAATAGTTAAGTCATTCACCATGGCTCATCCTTACAATATTGCTGGTACTATGTAAAGTATTCTCCTGCTTCTGCTCACTTCACCTTGCATGAGTTGGTATAAGTCTTTCCGGATTTTTCTGAGACCGTCCTGCTTGTCATTTCTTATAGTACAATAATGTTCCGTCACAATCAAACACCACGATTTTTTCAGTTACCCCTCGATTGATGGGCATCTCCTCCATTTCCAATTCTTTGCCATCAGAAAAGAGCTGCTATAAATGTTTTCGTGCATACAAGTCCTTTCATTTTTGGTTTTTATCTCTTTGGGATACAGATCTAGTAACAGCCTTGATGGGTCAAAGGGTATGTATGGTTTCATAGTCCTTTGGGCATAGTTCCAAATTGTTCTCCAGAATGGTTGGATCAGTTCTCAACTCTACCTACAACGCATTAGTGTCTCAATTTTCCCACATCCCCTCCAACATTCGGCATTTTCCTGTCCTGTCATATTAGCCAATCTGATAGTTGTGACGTGATGACTCAGAATTGTTTGAATTTGCATTTCTCTAATCAATAGTGGTTTAGAGCACTTTTTCCTGTGGCTTTAGATAGTTTTGATTACTTTATCTGAAAATTGCCTTGAGCAGGCAATACATTATATGAGCAGGCGAAATGTCTTTTGACCATTTATCAACTGGAGGACGGCTCTTATGTTTATCAATTTTACTCAGTTCTCCATGTATTTGAGAAATGAAGCCCTTATCAGAGACACTTTTAGCAAGTATTTGTTGTTTATCATATGTCAGGCGCTGCCTCAAGCACTGAGGATACATAGAAAGGAAGGAAAGGCCTTACAGATCTCTCATTTGATCCTCACAACAGCCTTGGGACATAGGCGTTATTATATTCCCATTTTACAGTAAAGGAAACTCAGGTAAATAGAGTTAAGTGACTTGCCCAGGGTCACATAGCTAGGAAGCATCCAAGGCCAGATTTCAACTCAGGTATCCTGACCCCAGACACAGTGCTGTACCCACCTTGCAATAATAATAATAATAATAGCTAGATAACACTCCTCCTCCTCCTCCCGCTACTGCTGCTGTAGCTGCTACTACTACCGCCACTACTACCACTACTACTACTACTACTACTACTACTACTACTACTACTACTACCACTTCTGCTGCTGCTACTACCACTTCTGCTACTGCTACTACTACTACTACTATTACTACTACTACTACTACTACTATTACTACTGCTACTACTACTACTGCTGCTGCTGTTACTACTACTACTACTACTACTACTACTACTACTACTACTACTACCATTTTAAGGTTTGCAAAGTACTTTGTATATATCAGCTCATTTTGTCCTCACAACAATCTTGGGAGGCAGGTGCTATTATCATCCTCATTTTATAAATGACTCAGAGAGGGGTTAAATGATTTGCCCTGAGTCTCACAGCTAGTAAGGGTCTGAGGCAGGATTAGAACTCAGGTTCCTGACTCCAGATCTTATTGCTATCATTTGTCACATCAAAGGAAGGACTCATACTGAAGTTTTTCTGATTAGAAAAACTCTCCTGTACCTAACTTCTTCGCACAATCAAACTTATGTTTAAAAGGTTATTCTGCTTCAAGTGGACTGAGGCTTCTGGCATGTTTCTTGAGACCCCGAGTCCTCTCTTACTTTTATTGTTGTTGTTTTAATTTAATGTAATGTTAAAGTTTTAGTATTATACTTCTGAAAGTTCTTTGAATCCCTGGAAGGGAGGCACCCTCTATGTTGGGGATATGATAAGAAGCGTTAGAAATAACAACTCATATTTAGAGAGCATCTTCCTCATAACCCTGTGAGATAAGTGGTACAGCTATTATCACCCCTTTTTACAAATGGGGAAACAGAGGCATAAATGATTTGCCAAGGGTCTCCCAGCTAACAAATATTCAAGGGATGATGTGAACCTAGTCTTTCTGGCTTCATGTCTAGCATGCTTTCCAGTATTGTACCTTTCAAAGAATAATTTGGTTAAGAATTGTTTTTATTACTGATTTTTTAGGAATCCCCAAACATCTAATAAAAAAAATGATATGCATAGAAGCCAGATAAATTATTGCAAGGGTCATTACATGGTGCCAAGTCAGGGAATTTATAACTCACAGAGATGTAGTGATTTATAAATGGCATAATAGTGAAGAAACCAAAATATGCCTTCTCGTGTATTCTGATCACCTTTTTTTACCTTCGAAAGAAAGCCAGTCTTCCATCTTATGATTTTCTGAAAATTTCTTCATCTGTTCTCACCTTCCTTGACCCTCTTTGCAGTGTTATTCTTCTTGAAATTATTTCCTACCTTGACTTTCTTGACGTTATCCTAAGGTTAGAGTTAGGTTGAGAAACTTTAGTTCTACTGAGCGGGGAGCACAGTTATACCCTATTGCCCCCCATCCTGGAAGATGAGGAGGGGAGGAAAAGTGGACTGAAGATGAGATTGCTGCATGTGGACAAGTGAGAGCAGTGGACTTCAAAGGAGCTAGGGAACTTACGCCAGAGGCGTGAAGTTATGCCTATAACCCATGAGAAATAAGGTTTTGTATCAGCCAGTGTATTCTTTATTGCCTATGAGAACTAAGTTGAGGTAGTCTTTAGATACCAGTAAGTCTCAGTTTTGTGTCTGGATATTTTTTGTTTTGTTTTTTATATTTTATTTTTTAAAAAAATTTTGAATCTTAAATTTATTTATTTTTAGTTTACAACATTCAGTTCCAGAAGTTTTTGAGTTTTAAATTTTCTCCCCCTCTCCAAGATGGTATGAATTGGATATAGGCCCTATGTATATACATTCATGTTAAACATATTTTCACATTAGTCATGTTGTAAAGAAAAATTATAACCAATGGAATGAATCACGAGAAAGAAGAAACAAAACAAAACATTTTTTTTCTCTAGATGTGGGTAGCATTTTCCATCATGAGCCTTTTGGAGTTGTCTTAGATACTTGCATTGCTGAGAAGAGGCAAGTCTATCAAAGTTAGTCCTTGCACAATGTCACTGTAACTGTGTGCAATGTTCTCCTGATTCTGCTCTCCTCACTCAGCATCAGTTCATATAAGTCTTTCCAGGTTTTTCTAAAGTCTGCCTGTTCATCATTTCTTATAGCACAATAGTATGCCATTATATTCATATACCATAACTTGTTCAGCCATTCCCTAATTGATGGGCTCTCAATTTCCTCTCAATTTCCAATTCTTTGCCACCACAAAAAGAGCTGCCATAAATATTTTTGTACATGATGGTCCTTTTCCCATTTGTATGAACTCTTTGGGATACAGCCCTAGAAGTGGTATTGCTGGGTCAAAGGGTATGTACATTTTTATAGTCTTTTGGGCATAGTCCCAAATCGCTCTCCAGAATGGTTGGATCAGTTCACAACTCCACCAATAATCCATTAGTGTTCCAAATTTTCCATGTCTTCTCCAGTATTTATAATTTTCTGTTTTGTCATGTGAGTCAATCTGACAGGTGTGATGTGGTACCTAAGAGTTGTTTTGATTTACATTTCTCTAATAAATAGTGATTTAGAGCATTTTTTCATATGACTATAGATGGCTTTAATTTCTTCTGAAAACTGCCTGTTCATATCCTTTGACCATTTATCAACTGGGGAATGACCTGTATTCTTATAAATTTGACTCAGTTCTCTACATATTTTAGAAATGAGGCCTTTATCAGAGACACTGGTTGTAAAAATCCCCAGTTTTCTGCTTCCCTCCTAATCTTAGTTGCATTGATTTTATTTGTACAAAAACTATTCAATTTAATGTAGTGAAAATTATTGATTTTGCATTTCATAATGTTCTCTAACTCTTGTTTGGTCATAAATTCTTCCCTTCTCCATAAATCTGACAGGTAAACTATTCCTTGCTCTCCTAGTTTGCTTACAGCATCAGCCTTTATATCTAAGTCATGTACCCATTTCAACTTTATTTTGATATACAGTATAAGATATTGGTCTATGCCCAGTTTCTGCTATACTGTTTTCCAGTTTTCCCAGCAGTTTTTGTCAAATAGTGAGTTCTTATCCCAGAAACTGGGGTCTTTGGGTTTATTGATATTTGAATGAGTTGATTCAACCCATTTAAATATCCAGACACAAAACTGAGGCTTACTGGTGTCTAAAGGTCACTTTACTTGGTTGAAGGAGCCCATTTCCATTGTAAGCAGCAGCACGGCAGTGACACGTTTCTCTCCTGCTAGTACAGGCTTTAAGGGACCCAGAACATCTTGTGCCCACATGCTCAGGAGGAGATTTTGTTGGATTCCTTTTTGTTATTGTTGTGAACATCCCTCAGATTTTGAAACTGGTGTCTCTATGTCTCAGAAATAGTCTTTCTCCTAGATATACCCTCAGCCTTCTCTCCTCTGGGTCTTTACCATTCTGCAGATGTCAGGACTCTTCCCCGTTGTGGGGCTGCAGATGTGGTTGCCTTTCAGATGCTGCTTGTCTTGCCCTAGGGTTGGTCTTTCTTTTGAGGTTGGATTATAATACAGTCAACTCAGTGTAAACTGCTACTCGCTTTTTCTGGGACAGGCTGACAGAACTTAGAATGGCTTCAGAACTCAAAGATCCTTCAGTAGTAGGAAGCATTTTATCTGACTCTTGGTGACAGGGAAGAACCCTGAAGTCATCTAGTATAGAATAATTCCCTTTAGGTCATTTAGTATGTATTTCTACTTTTTACGACTGTGGTAAAAAGGAAAGAGAGGGCAGGAAGGAGAAGGAGAAATTTCTACAGTACTTCAATGTTTTCAAAGTGTTTTCTTCACAAAAAAACCCAACCCAAATTAGGTAGAAAACTAATTTTATCCCATTTTCTAGATGAAGAAACTGAGGCCCAGAGCCATTAATTGAAATAGCTGTGGTCACATAGCTAGGAAGTGGAGAAGTTAACCCAGATGTCCTGACTCCAGTGTTGTCTTTTCCTCTCTGCCACATTTCCTCTATTGAAGGATGGAATTAAAAGATTGTCACCTCTCATGGCAGAGTAGCTCTCTAAACACCCTCCCTGACTTCCTTTCCCCTCTAACCCCCACAACAGAGGCTACTGAACCCTTTATGCAGGTATTTCTTTTTTTTTTTTATAAATTAATTTATTTATTTTCTTGTTTACATTATTCATTTCCGCGAAATTTTGAGTTACTAATTTTCTCCCCATCTTTCCCCCACCCACCACCCCCAAACAGCCATCCCACTGTATACCCCCTCCCCCAATCTGTTCTCTCCCATGTCCCTCCTCCATTGCCCCTCTGACTTTCCAGTAGGGCAGGATGGGTCTCCCTACCCCAGTGCCTGTATATTATGCAGCTATTTCTTAGGGCAGGTTAAAATTCTCCTCTAAACTTGGGATTGAATTATAGACAGAAAGAGCCAGAGAGGTTCTTCTTTGGATCATCCCATTTCAGATACGTCATATTTGTTAGGATCCTGCCAGAGCACAGTGGTGACATCAAAGTTTAATGGCCAGCCAAGACTCATGTAAATTCCAAGAGAATTCCCTGTGATGAGCAAGTCCAAGGCCAAAGATTTCAAAATGTAAGATCGCAGTGAGAGTACCTGAGTGACGGGGGAAATGATGGGAAAGTTATATAGACGGGAGCAGTCAGGAACATAAAGAACTGAGGTTGAGCAGAATGCCCATGGCAGCAGACCAAGCCTTGGAGGAGAAATGGAGGCAGAAAGCCCAGGAATCAAAACTAAGAGAAAACTAAACGGAAGGCACCAAGCTAAGTCACTGTGGGAAGAAGCTGTTGCTGAGTGTCACGAAATCCCAGAGGATTGTAGAACTTGGGAATTAAAAGGACCACAGAGGTCATCCAGACCAACGTGTACTTAACAAAATATTCCTCTCTATAATATTCTTGACAGATGTTCAGTGCCTAGAGGACCCGACCTGGAGTCAAGAAAACGTGAGTTTTCCTTAGACACTTACTAGTTATTATAAACCCAGGCTCATCACTTAACCCCTGTCTGCTCCAGTCTCCTCATCTGTAAAATGGGTGTGTGTGTGTGTGTGTGTGTGTGTGTGTGTGTGTGTGATAATATCATCTATTTCTCAGGGTTGTTGTGAGGAGCAAAGGAGATAAAATTTGTAAAGCATTTTGCAAACCTTAATGTGCTATATAAATGTTAATTATTATTCCTATTCTTCTTCTTCTTTATCCAGTCTTTACTAGAAGACTTTAAGTCAGTGGTTCTCAACCTTCCTAATGCCACGACCCTTTAATACTCTATGTGGGTGTATCTACATGTGAGTGGACCCGCCTGGAGACAGATAGAGGAGCGGTGTCTCAGTTCCTAAGACCATCGGAAATATGTGTTTTCAGATGGTCTTGGGTGACCCCTGTGACCCCCGTGAAAGGGTCGTTCAACCCCCAAAGGGGTCACGACCCACACGTTGAGAACCACTGCTTTAAGTGATAAGATGATCAACACATAAAACTCTTGAAAGAACCATTCCCCAGGAAGCTGGAGTCCTGGGGTCATTTCACAGTCTACTAGTATGTCGTGCTATGCTGTCAAATAGGCGGGGCTCCCAATCACTCTTTCTCACCCCTCACCCTTTTGTGGGCCAGGCTACTGTTTTCCTTGTGTATGACTTTCTCTTCAGCCACTCCCTCAGCTCCTGTCCCTGGGAATTTTAGCCCCAGCTAGCTGTAGCAGCCACCAACGCTAACTTATCTTGGAGAGCAATGGTGCCAAACTCAAAAAGAAACAAAGCTTACTCAGTCACACATAAGCATCCCTGCAAAATGTTGACTCAGAAAACATTAACATTATCTAAGATTCATTTGTACTTTTATTTATTTTGTTAAATATTTCCCGATTATATTTTAGCCTGATTCAAACTGCACTCAGGAGTGTTTGGAGCTCTGCACACAGCCAGCCAGCAAGTTTGACAATTCTGGCTTAGAGGAGCCCTAGTGTAATATTGTCTTTGCCCTGGCGGACTTGTAAGAATGAATCATTAATTCTCTTCTATAGCTTTGAGCACCCAGCCAGAAACCACGCTTTGGCAAAATACCTCAGTTTTAAATCTCTCTCTCTTCATTCTTAAGACGCTACCCAACAAACAGCCTCTTCTCTATTGCACTTCAAGAATAATATACACATACTTTCAATGCCAATAGTTAATAGCTTTTACCACAATTTCCAGCTTAAGGGGCAAAGTAAATGTTTAAACAAAGGTAAACAAACCTTTCAGAAACAGGTAAGCTCCCTCCCAGCCCCCTCAAATATTAGACCAAGACATAGATTTGTCTTCTCAGGAGAGCAAGGAAAAGGGCAAGGAGGAAGAAATGAAAAGGCAGGCTCTATTTGTATCCCAAAAGGATCTTTAGGAGTGATTTCCCCTGATATACCTCATCTACCTGATTATGTAAACCAAATTTAGTGCTGATGATTTCATCATAGATGCCTCCCATGCACTCTCACCTTTTTGGTTTCTCTCCTTCCTACAATACCTCAAGGCAGGAGAGGGTTAACTGAGGAGCCATTTTAGCCTCCTCTCCCAGTCTCATTGTTACAACCCAAATCCCAGGGAACTGAGGAACAGAATACTGTGGTATTTCTACCCCACCAGTGGGCACTCATTAGTGTCCCGCTCCCCTTGGCAATGACCAAAGCAGACATAGCAGAGACAAGCGTTAGAATAGTATCATTACAGAATCACGAGGTTCCAGAGTGGGAAGGGACATCAGAGTCCAACTAATCTAAACCATACCTGAAAATGAACCTCTTCTACAACACATTCAAGAAGTGGTAATCCAGCCTTTGCTCAAAGACCTACAGTAAGGAGGAACCCACTACTTCCTAAGATGGCACATTCCACTTCTGGGTAATTCTAATCATTAAGAAGCTTTTTCTCATATCAAACTTGAATTTGCCTTATAGACTTCCACTTTTTATCCTACAGTGGTGTGTGAAATAACTGAGACATAATGAAATGATTAAATTTACTGACATACATGAAATCTTCTGCATCTTAACAAATTTTAATGTGCTATGTATTCATTCTCCTTTTTGCTGCAATCACCTATTTTATACAATTCACCATTGAAGTCCCAAGATTTTGACATTCTTAATTCTTCATCTTGAAACTTTACTTTCATCACATTCAGTAATAAAACATAACTTTTTTTTCAAACTCTAGCTTTGAATGTGATTGGGATGGAATTTCATCAAGATACCCCCAATCAATTGATTTTACCCTTTAACCTAGAAGACCAGGGACCAGGTAATAGAGCAAAACCATTTCAAGACCTCAGATGAAGTGCAAAGATGTGTCTAGTGTGTAAACTCTTATTATCATTTTACAAGGTTAGGAAGGAAGTCTTCAGTCAAATTTGATGACATTAAAGGACAGTCAACCATTGCTCCTTTATTAAGAAGTTTTCCAATCAAAATTGCTGGAACTTGAGGGCAGCTAGCTAGCCCTTTGCTGATCAAAAATCCATGGGAGCCAGTGAAAACTAGTTCAGCTCCAGTCCAGCTCCCAGGATACATGTATGCTGGTGCAGTGTTTAACTGATTGAGAGACTGGTAGGTGATTGCTGGATGTTCTCTGAGCCCTTTATCAGTTCTAAATCTAATGTTGTATGATCTTCTTTGTTTTAAATAATTGTATTGACTGGCTGACATAGAGAGAGCATAC
Source organism: Pseudochirops corinnae (assembly GCA_028646515.1). Taxonomy (NCBI): domain Eukaryota; kingdom Metazoa; phylum Chordata; class Mammalia; order Diprotodontia; family Pseudocheiridae; genus Pseudochirops; species Pseudochirops corinnae. Next base: position 203,004,562 of record CM053590.1, on the reverse strand, counting down.
TGGAAGGAGGCTTGTGAGCTGTAACTGTGTTCCCATAGAGTGCCTTGCTCTGGGGACTGAACCTGTGATCATAAGTGGGAGGTAAGCCCTGCAGGGAGCTTTATGTTAGAACCAGCCCAATATTCTAATCATTCAGGATCCAAAAGGACCCTCACTTTGTTATTCCCATATTTGTGTCACCTGCAAATTTTATAGTCTTACCATATATGTCTTTACCCATGTCAGGGATAAATATGTTGAAAAGCATAAGGCCAAGCAAAAATACTAACTGTACTCCACTAGGAGGCTCCTTTCTGTATTAGCTCTAAATCGGTAATTGTTTGTTTGCAAATGTAGCCTAAGACATGTCATCAAATGCTCTGGTAATATTTATAGCATTCTCCTATGGGGCAGCTAAACGGCACAGTCCAGAGAGCGCTAAGGATGGAGTCAGGGAGCCCTGAGGTCAAATCTGACTTCAGACATTTACTAGATGTGTGACCCTGGGCAAGTCACTTAAGTGTTGTCTACCTCAGTTTACTCAATTGTAAAAATGGGAATAATAATAGCACCTACCTTTCTGGGCTGTTGGGAGAAGTAAAGGAGACAATATTTGTAAAGTGCTTAGTACAGTGTCTGGTGCGAAGTAAATGCTAACTAAAGGTTTGTTTCCTTCCTACCTAGTGAAACCCCTTTAAAAAAGGAAATAAAGTTAGTCTGGCATGACCTGTCATTTTGTTTTTTAAATAATTTTTTATTGATGACTACTGTTGCTTACATCATTATGGTCATCCCAACTATTCCTCCCTCCCATAGAGCCACCTCATAAAACAAATAGTATTTTTGGGGGGAGGAAAAAAAATCAATCAGCACAGTGGATTGATATATTGAAAAAGTCACACAATATATAACACCTGTGTATCTCTTACCTCCATGAAGGGGTGGGGCAGGTATATCTTCTCATATCTCTTCATTTGAGTCTTGCTTGACCTTTATAATTTTGTTATAACTTTTGATTTTTTGGTGTATCCTTGTTCTTTCTGTTTACCTTGTTGTAGTCACTGTGTATATGGTTTCCTTGGCTTTGCTTACTTCACTCTGTATTAATTCATATAGATCTTTCCATGCCTTTCTATACTCATATACACACATGGTTTCTTATAGCCCAGGAATAATTACATCATATTCATGTACCACAATTTCTTTAGCCATTTCCCAGTTGATTGGCATCTACTTGGTTTCCATTGTTATCACAAAAAGTGCTATTATAAATATTTTTTTGTATATAGGTGCTTTCTTCTTATTAATGGCTTCTTGGGGTAAAAAGTCAGTAATGGAGCCCCTCTCAAAGGATATGGGTATTTCAGTTACTTTATTTAAATAATCTCAAGTTGTTTTTGAAAATGGTTGTAGCGGAGGTTAGGTGGCGCAGTGAATAGAGCACCAGCCCTGGAGTCAGGAGGACTTGAGTTCAAATCTGGCCTCAGACACAACACAAAAGTAGCCATGTGACCTCAGACAAGTCACTTAACCCCAATTGCCCTACTTTCCCCCCTCCAAAAAGCAAAAAAAAAAAAAAAAAAGCAAAAAAATAAAACAGTTGTGGCATTTCACAGTTCCACCAACAATGTATTAGTGTGTTTATCATCATCTGATCCCTCCAAAATTGATCATCACCATTTTTGGGATTGTGGTGAGCCAAATAGTCTGATTCCAGGACTCACATAAAGATTTTAATGATGTGTCTTTCTAGGTGTCTGCAGCTTGAAAAAGCTGGCGCCCTAGGAAATATACTTTTAAAGACTTTTGTCTGAGATCCTGACGCCAAGGAAACTTTTGTCCCCAGAACTTCAGATATTTAAAAAAGACAAGTCTTTTATTAGATTATCTATCCTGTATTGGTTCCAAGGTACAACAGAATTCATGATTTACAAAACCTAGATGTTTGGAAGTCTGCTCTCATTTGCATCCTCTTTGTTAATGCCTTTAAAAATGTTAATTGACTTCCCAAGGACCTGATGAACTTCCCAAGACTTTTGGTGCCTAGAATTCAGAAACTTGATTTTATCTGAGCTTATTTCCAGGATGTAGCAGACATAAAACTATGATAATATCCCAGGATGTGATAAACTCAGTCTACTGATGAAAATACTTGAACTTTTGTCCTTTGGATCTTTAAAAATCTTGTTCAAATCATCATTAAATGGAGTTCACAGTTCTTCCCTGAACTACCCACATGGCCTGGTCACTTTTCTTATTCACATCTCTGATCATGCTTAGTGCTGGACATTAAGCAGGTCCCAACATGGGGTCATTTTTTTTTTTTTTGCCAGCTGCAGGTTGTAAAGTGAAACCTCAAGGTTGTTTTGATTTATATTTCTCTTATTAGTGATTTAAGAGTATTCTTTCATGTTGTGAATATTTGTCAATTCTTCTCTTGAGAACTATTTATTCATGTCTTTTGACCATTTATCTATTGAGAAATGGCTACTAGTTTTATTTTATTATTTTTTTATGTTTATTATTTTTTAAATTTTAAAATTTTTAAAAATTTTATGTTTATTAATTGTTTATATATCTTGAATACCAAACTCCTGTTAGAGAAATTTGATACAAAGATTTTTTTTCACCATTTGAACACTTACCTTCTGTAACAGCAATCAGTTTTGCAGAACTGAGATGGAGTTTTCCTGAGACCAGAATCTGGTGAAGGCCCCCTACAAGTTTGAGAGGGCTTGCCTGGAAGGCCTCCTGCAAGGCCAATATTCCTTCTGGGTCCTAAGGCCAGCTGAACTGCTGGAGGACTGAAGAAGCATGACCAGGATAAGACTTTGTTTGTGACTTGGTTAATCCTTGAGCTCCCGGCAACAGAAGTGGTGAAGGTTTTGAGATGTGCTGGACCCTGTGAACTTCAGTGTGTACCAAGAACTGCCTGGAGGACTGGACAAGGACCTGGGAGCTGTCTGCTTCTGAATCCAGGTGACTGTTTGGTGGATTTAGGAGGGAGCTGGGACCATGGAAGGGGATCCAGGGAATCAGAGAGACCACCCAGAGTCAAGATGAAGTAAAGGCCTCCCTTTGGATGAAATTGAGGTTTTCTGGACACCAAGGAGTGGAGGGTTTGTGTGGTTTTCTAATGATTATAATGATTAAGTTAATGGTTGCCTCATGAGTGGAAGTTTGATTACTCTATTGTGAATTGATTGAATGATTAAGTATTCTTTTGTTCCTTGTTCTAAATATTGTGGCCATTGTAGTGAAAACTGTGTGGCCATTTTCTGTGATAAGATGTAATGTTGTGAATATTATATTGTGATATATTGTGAGTGCTTGCCTTGATTTGTAATGGAATAAACAGTGTTCACTGTATTGTGTAATCCGAATCCTAAAAGCTGTTCATGGTAGCATTCTTTTGGGAATCTGCTGGTTCATGGCATTACACCTTCTTATCCTAGGTGCGTTAATTTTGTTTGTGAAAAAGCTTTTCAGTTTCATGTAATCAAAATTGCCTATTTTATCTTTTGTAATTTTGTGATTTCCCCTACCTCTTGTTTGGTTGCTTGATATGCTCTTGAAGAACCCATACTCACCTTTTCCAGCTATTTACAAACAATCTGTTTGAGAATTGTTGTGAGAATATGTTTTTCTGTAGGATCCTGTGATGCTTCTTAAATTGGATGATTCTTTGATGTATTCCAAACTTTATCTTATTGCTTGGGACCCAACTTATAACTTTGACTTATGGCACAATTTTAATTTTAATTTGCTGTAGAAATTTCCTAGATGGTTTGCTGCTCCATTCTCACCCCCTATCACTGCCTCCATGCTTTGTCCACTCCTGATTGTATGCTTTGATAAAGCACCACCCATTGTGAAAAGTGAGCAATGCCATCCTAAAGCTAGGATGTTCATTGTGTTGCATCTGGAGATAAAGCCTAGAGTCACTCAGAAATGCCTCATCCTCACTTTGAGGTCAAACAACCTCCTTCCCCAAGTTTCCTTCACATGGACTCTTAGGCAATTGCCATGGCACTAAAACTGGTGTTACTTAAGCTTAGTTACTGCTCAGACCATTTGGAGCTTGAAGAAGAGGGTAGCTTCATGTTGTATTTTCCAATACATTTTTCTTTTCATTTTAGAACTCTAAATTAATATATTGATGGTGTTGGGGCTTTGATTTAATTCTAGCTTGTCAGAATTAAGAACTAGGCAAAGGGCTTGGCCAGTGCTATTAAGGGAGGACTGTAAGCGTAGTTGGAGAGGAAGAATGAAATCAGATGACTTTTCTCCTTTGGCTTCTGATATTAATATTCCACAGTTATATAGGGATTGCCAGATGGTTACTGTTAGCAGTAGCTTTAGAATTCAACTTAATTACTATTCAGAACAGACGAAACTGTGGAATAGGCCAAGTTTATAGCCAGCCCTTCCAATGCCCTTTAACAGTCAACCCCTTCTCACTTCAACTTTTCTTCCAGGTGTTAAGTATCATTAGATACAGTTTAATCTTGTGCTTCTCTCAACAGATACTCTTTAACCACTGATACTATATTCGGACTCCCTCATTGATAGTGACCCTATTCCTGTGCTTGATACATCCCATTGGTTCAGAACTCCCCACTGCCACTGCCAATATGCAAATCTTACTTCTCTTCCTCAATTCCTTTATGCCTATCCCCCTCAACCTTCCTTATTGTCCAGTGATTTTTAATTATGTGACCTTTGAGACCTTGTGCTTTTCTTGGCAAAGATACTGGAGGGGTTTGCCATTTTCTTCTTCAGCTCATAGGAAACTGAGGCAAACAGGGTTAAGTGACTTGCCCAGGGTCACACAGCTAGTATGTGTCTGAGGCTGGATTTGAACTCAGGTCTTTCTGATTCCAGGTCCAGCACTCTATCCACATATCACCTAGCTCAACTTTCCCCCTACTGCTAAATGTACCTCTCCAGATCTCCCCACACCTTGATTTCCCAATCTTATCCCTTTATCTTATTCAAGACCTCGCGGGATAACATTTAATTTTAGTCCACTTTCAGTGCATGGGGGGATATTTTATTTTACAGCCTCCTCACACTTGGCCTTGGTTACCTTGGGAGATGTGTGGGCAGAGTACAGTAACACCATGGTCTGTGCAGGTTGGGGCAGGATATCTGTGGGACTGACCGACTTTGATGTTTGTGTTGCTTCTCTTGGCTTTTAATCCTCTAATAAAGCTGATTTTTGCTTTTTTCTTCATTCTTTGTATATACAATAAAATCTAATTCACTCTAAGTATCTGTTTAGTCTTAATTAGTGACACATACTAATATTTTTGGAGAAATGCAGGTTTAAGGCAATTTTCTGAGGCAGAAATTAAAGATATCTTTAAGCATATGGAAAAATGCTCTGAATCACTATTGATTCGAGAAATGCAAATCAAAACAACTTTGAGGTACCACATCTCGCCAGTCAGATTGGCTAAGATGACAAAACAGGAAA
>CM053590.1:202959731-202998604 GCA_028646515.1 Pseudochirops corinnae | reverse complement strand
AGCAAATTAAAAAAAAAAAAGAAGAAAAAAAAAAAAAAAGAAAATTCTACAGTTCAATTCCCACGTGTGTCTTACACATCCTTATCTCAGCATCTATTCAATCCCATTTTGGTGGGATAAGGTATGAAGCCAAGAAGCATAGACCTGCCACCATCGGGCATTCAATCTTTAAACTCCCCTTTGGAGCGACTAGGAAATGATCACGTGTGGAACAGCTGTGGTTCTAGCTCCAAGTGTGCTAATAATCAACGTGTTTCTCCTTCTCTGTGACTTTTTTTAACTTTTTATAATGGCCAACCTAGCCCCACTGCCTCAGAACCTTTCAAGGGTGGGGAACTTATAGCCTCAAGGTCACACGTGGCCTTCTAGGTCCTTGGGTGCAGCCTTTTGACCAAGTCTAAGTTTTGCCAAACAAATCCTTTTATTAAGGGTTTTGTTCTGTGAAATATGGATTTAGTCAAAGGGTCACACTTGAGAACCTAGAGGGCTACATGTGGCCACGAGGTTGCAGGTTCCCCACCACAGTTTAGACCTATAAAAGAAACAATTAGGAGGTGAAAGGAAAGTGTGGGAACTATTTAGGAAATTTGCTCTCCTTAACTTCTATTTTAAAAGGCCTGCTTTGAACTCCTAGTAAATGAGATGGATTTCAGTCTGTTGCTACTCATACCATGTTCCTTTTAAGCAGAAATGTCTCCTTATAATGTTTACATTGTACCAGAATGAGTTTAAGTTTTAGAATAAAATAGCATTTAATATGTGCAAAAATGCTTTATAAATATTATTTTATCCTCATAATCAACTTGGGAGTTAGACCTTGTTCTTATCCCAATTTTGCAGATAAGGAAACTGAGATAGACAAAAGTTAAGTGACTTGCCCAGGACCATGCAGCTAGTAAGTGTCTGAGAAACCAAATTTGATCTCAAGTCTTCCTGACATGAAGTCCAATGTAAACCACGTAGCTGTGGAACTTACTTTATTTTGTTATCTAACTATGTTAGATGCTGAGAAAAGTGGGTTCCCATAAATGTTTTTGTTGTTGAGTCATTTCTGAGTCACATCCAACTCTTTGCAACCTCATTTGGGGTTTTCTTTGCAAAGATACCAGAGTGGTTTGCCATTTCCTTCTCCCTCTCATTTTACAGATGGGGAAACTGAGGCAAACAGGGATAAGTGACTAGCCCAGGGTCACACAGATAGTAAGTGTCTGAGACTGGATTTCAGTTCAGGAAGATGAGTCTTCCTAATTCCAGACCCTGCATGCTATCCACTGAGGCACCTAGCTGTCATTCTACAAATGTACTTGGCTGAAAAAGGAGTCATTGTTCAATGACATTCCCTTCAGTGAAACTATGAGGTCACTGCAAAATTGAAAAATAACTCTTCTTTGCCACTGCACATTCTTCCTACCCTAACAATCTGCAGATAGCACTGGGGGTAATTGGAGCTACTGTTTTTGTATCACAGCAAGAAAACATAAATTTAAAACCATTACATACATTAGCTCAGTTTGTGATGCCTAGGTTTTAAAATATATTTCAGTGCAAGATACCCTACTGTTTGGAGACTGCCACAAAATAAAAGGTGTGACTTATAGCTGAAGTCCCCTATTGTGACTGTTTTTCAGTCTTTACCCTTATAAGTCTATGAAGATAATCTGGAAATATTTTATGAAAAACATTACATTTGGAAATCATTCCATGTTTCAGCCTTATAGTGCTTTCGAAGGGACATTTTGCAGCGGTTGTCCTTCATCATCAAGGACGTGCGTTTAGACTCCAGATCTTGTGTTCTCAAGAGATCATCTTGCTTCCACTATTTATTCCTTACCTGAATCATAGTCCTTTGTGGCAGGACAATCATTTCCACAGCAACCAACAGGGAGGAGGGAGACTGGATAAAGGATGGAGAAAGAGTGAATGAACTGTTCTTAAGCATCAAGCTTATACATCTCCTACTTTTCTCCTCAATAATCAAGACACTTTAACAGAAAAATCTGTGTCATCACTGAGTTTTTTCTTTGGAAAGATGTATATTTTCCCCCTAAGATCTTTTCTGTGCCACCAGAAGTTTGTCAGTAAAAATGTAATCTTTTGTGGATTTTTTTAAGGGATACATATAGATTTAGGCATAAATATGAATCTATGTATATAATCCTAATTGGTGTCACTGTTATCTGCCAGTAAGATTTAGGAAACATGTTCTAGAAAGATTTAATTTTGTAGATGAAAGATGTGTCTCTGGAGGCCCTCGAAGGTACTTTTTCTGTCTTGCTATTTCTTCCAGAATAGGAACTGTGTTTACATTTCCTCAGAGCATGTTAATGCCTGTAATGCATTCGTGTTCCCTGGCTCTCCAGACATATGAATTGAGGCCTTTTGGATTTTATTTTTTTAACTACCACATCAGGCACTTGTGATCTGACGCTTGTGACACTTTGGTTCACTTAGTTTTATAAAAGAAAAGCCCTCATGTTTGATTTTGATCAACATCTGCCAGCTTGGTGCCTGATTAAGTAGGAACTGGGAAAGTGACTTTCTTTAGAAACGTAGCATCTTGGATAATGTTGTATAAGATTATTGACTGATGTAGTCACATAATTTTTTATTAAATTGAAGAGATTAACTCCAACAAAGAAACTCACTATGACAGCAGGCTTTACAAGCAATAATGAGGCCTGACGCATCTCCAGGCTCCCTGCAAATGCCACACGGTGATCTTCTTGCTCCAGTTCCTTTCAGCTGTATTAAGGAAAAAGCCTCCTGGAAATAGTCAATAGAGTTTCCTATCTGGCATTAAAAGTGTGCCCAGTATTTTTTTTTACTTTAAATTAAAAAATAAATTGGCGTCGTCACTTGAAATCTGTGGGTACGTGCTTCTTGCTTTCCAGTGTTTTTGGTTCACAGGACCCTTTCCTTCTTGCGTTCATGAAGCTTCCGCTCCTGATGGGGACTGAATGTGTGACCCTGGCTTTGAGGTTTGTCAGTGATGGTGACCCAAAAGATCTAGGCAGAAAGCCCGATGTATGTAACATTTGTGTGTTAAAGGGTTTCCATCTCTACTCAAAGGCTTCCCATTTCTGGAGTTACCAGGCCTGAGAGAGGACAAGAGAGGGGCATAAAGAAGAAGGGATAAGGGGGAAAGGCAGAAAGAGGGAAAAATTAAATTTAGAGCCTAAAATATAGGACTCCCCCGAATGAGGGAGAGGATGTGGACTCGAAATCTGAAATGTACTTTTCAGGACAAAAACAAGACATCGAACAAAGTTTATTTGTTACTTAGCAAGAAGTGTTGAAAGGACTAACTAAGTACTGCATTGTAAGGCCTCACTTTGAAGATGAGACAGAAGTAACTCTTGGTTAATTATTGCTGTTATAACTTAATAGGCTAAATGCTAAATTCTGTGAAAAGAAACTCGGGTCAGTATATCTCCTTTCCATAATGCCTTATATAATGTCTGTTGCAGGTGTGATTCGGGAAAGTTATCTCAAAGGCCACGATCAGCTGGTTCCAGTCACCCTCTTGGCCATTGCAGTCATCTTGGCCTTCGTCATGGGGGCGGTCTTCTCGGGCATCATCGTCTATTGCATTTGTGACCACCGCCGCAAGGATGTGTCTGTCACACAGAGGAAGGAGAAAGAGCTAACGCACTCTCGCCGGGGTTCCATGAGCAGTGTGACCAAGCTCAGTGGCCTCTTTGGGGACACACAGTCTAAGGACCCTAAGCCGGAAGCCATCCTCACCCCCCTCATGCACAATGGCAAACTTGCTACTCCCAGCAATACTGCCAAGATACTCATCAAGGCTGACCAGCATCACCTAGACCTGGCAGCTCTGCCCACTCCAGAATCTACCCCGACTCTGCAACAGAAGCGAAAGCCCAGTCGAGGGAGCCGGGAGTGGGAGCGGAACCAAAACCTCATCAATGCCTGTACAAAGGACATGCCCCCAATGTCCTCACCTGTGATTCCCACTGAACTTCCCCTCCGGGCTTCCCCAAGCCACATCCCCAGTGTCGTGGTCCTGCCCATCACTCAGCAGGGCTATCAACACGAGTACGTGGACCAGCCGAAAATGAGTGACGTGACACAGATATCCCTGGAAGACCAGGCAGCTACCCTTGAGTACAAGACCATCAAGGAACATCTTAGCAGCAAGAGCCCCAACCATGGGGTAAATCTGGTCGAGAACCTGGATAGCCTGCCTCCAAAGGTCCCCCAGAGGGAGGCCTCCCTGGGGCCTCCAGGGTCCTCGCTGTCTCAGAATGGCCTGGGCAAACGACTGGAAATGCATCCCTCCTCCTATGGCGTGGACTATAAACGGAGCTACCCCACAAACTCTCTAACGAGGAGCCACCAAGCAGCCACCCTCAAAAGAAACAATACTAACTCTTCTAATTCTTCCCACCTTTCTAGAAATCAGAGCTTTGGCAGGGGAGACAACCCACCCCCTGCCCCTCAGAGGGTGGACTCCATACAGGTGCATGGTGCCCCGCCCACCCAGGCAGTGACTGTTTCAAGGCAACCCAGTCTCAACCCATACAACTCACTGACGCGGTCGGGGCTGAAGCGCACACCCTCGCTGAAACCAGATGTACCTCCCAAACCTTCTTTTGCCCCCCTTTCCACATCCATGAAACCTAATGACGCATGTACATAATCCCAGTGGGAGGGGGACAGGTGGTAAACCAACAGTGAAGCCAAATTGGCCCCTCTCAGCCAATGTTCTAAACTGCCTCATCCGTTCCAATCTTACAAAGAAGGCTGCAGTGTTGCTGAGGGCACAGTCCTTTCCCTTCGGATAAAGTGGAATACTTCCTAAAGGTGGGCCATGTGTTTCGGTGAAGGTTTACAACCGCAGGACTCACACCTCATATTCCCCTGCCCTTTCCACTTGATAATAGCTCTGACTCACACAAAAAGAGACTTAACATCACAAACATGAGCCAAAAGCACACACACACACACACACACACATGCACACACCACACACACACACACACGACACACGACAGGTGAACAGCGACTGCAACATCTCGCCCATGACTGCATTGGAATGTTGCTGGACTGGCCTAGCATTCCGTCCTTTGCAACAGAAGTCCATAAAAAGGAATCATGAAAGAAAAAAAAAAGACAAAAAAAGTCAAGAATTCATTGATAAATCTAACTCAGACTTAACAATGGCAGAAGTTTCCTATGTGCAGATACTGTGAATGCCCGTCAGTGTTACAGCCTCCTGTTCACGGCCACGGTGGGCGATTACGTCATAGATCTCTGCTACTCGTCTCTTTTAATGAATAACGTGACCGGTAACACAAATAACTCCTCTTATTTATTGTTCACCTTTGCTTTTCTTAAAGAAATGACTTTTTTCACATATCCTAAGAACAGCTCTTCAGAAAGCCCAATGACAGTTATACTATTTAACATGAATCCCATTAACTGGAGTAATTAAGTTCACTTTATTTTTCCAATAAATTCACTGAGTAAATAAGTTGGAGCTTGAATTCTAAACTTTTTGTTTGGACTGTCGGATCTTAGCTAAAAGGAAAAAAAATTAAGAGGGGAATATTTATTTGATTCCATCAGTTACTTTTCTGGCTGGGTCTCTGACCTGTGACATGCACACACAAAAAAGAAAGGAAAAAAGACATGCCCCCAGATCTAAGGCAACCTCAAGAAACTCTTAGAACGCACAGAAGCGCGACATGGCAGCCAATGAGGCTGTGTCGATCGATAATACTTTCTGTGGAGGCACCAGCTTGTGATGTGCCCTCTCATTTCACCTTGCATGTGAGATGGCAAACAACATACACAAACGGTGTAAACTCATTAATATGCTGGCTGTTACCATGCATAAATTAGTGGTTTGATCACACGGTTTTTCGTGGGATTACATCTGTGAATAGCCTGTTTTCTTCCACATGTAAATTTGTGCCTTACACCCTCAGTTGTGTATACTTGTGACCTATAGTATGTTCAACTTTTTTTCCCCTTTTGGAAAAGAAAATAGCAGATATTTATTTTCCTCCCCTCCCCTAAGACCCTCTAGAAAATTGAAGTCAAGCCGTTTTGAAGAAGAATGTCATGGTTATCATAATAATTTCACATCCCTTGAGAAACTAGGGCAGTCCCATACCCTCTAATTCAAATGACCTTTCTAGTTGTGCCAATTCCAACCACCCTTAGGCTGTGCTGCCAGCATGGCCCCCAGTGTTGCGGGTGGCATTACCCCTTCTTCCTGCACATCTCCTTCTTCTCCCTTATATTTTCATATCGTTTCAATATGGGGACGTTCTCAGCCAGCCGAGCAGAAACTAAAGCAATCACCGTCACTTCTGGGATGTGCACACTTGGGCATTTGGGCTGATGCCCGACAGGAGTCCCCAGTCATCTGCCCAGTGAACACAGGCAGTGTACACAATGAAATGAGGGGGAAATTCGTTTGGGCAGGCTGGTCCCTGCTGCGATTGATAAATAACCTGGAGTGCAAGGCCAACCACTATGGATGATGCAAAAGCCCTGAGGCAATGGATTTTTTTTTTTAATTTAGTTTTTTGTTTCCTTGTGGGGTTTTTTTTAAGGGGGAGGGGGGTTGCGTGTCAGTTTCTTTCTCAGTTTTCACTTGTCCAGGCACACAGGTTTGTTTTTTTGTTTAATATGTCAATAAAAATGAAAAAAAGAAACTGTGTCTACGTAATTGTAGACAGTGAACATTATTGTTGTGGTTTTTCATTTACATTTAAATCGGCTGAACTGCACGTTTGAGGGGTTCTCCTAGGTTCTGCCCCCCTCCCCCGCCTTTAAAACTGGTTTATTCTGCAGGTGTTTTGAACTTTTTGAAAGACATGAGCCATTTTGAGTCAGCTAGATTATGGGTGATAGAGCATCTGAATGGTCCAGAGACTAAAGTGTGTAACAAGGGTGAGTGCTTCTCCTTCCAGTCCATAATCCTTATCACAGCTTTTTTTTAAGGGATAACCGTTCAAATTCTGTGGTCCCTACGTCCCAAAGTCAAGAACTCTGTTCCCTAAACAGGAATTGTGATCTTTCTTTGAAGATGTAGGTGCTAGGAAGGTGAGGAGGGAGGAAGGAAAGAATTTTTCACCTTGCAACCTTTTCCTATGAGCATGGCACTAGAGAAAACCAGATGTAATGCAATACTTATGGCCATCCCTTAGCAAACCGGACCAGAAAAATTGTTGCGCCTGCCACAGTGGAAGTCTCTCTACCTGGTAATGTGCATCCGATGCATTACCAGGTAGACTCTGAAATGCCCATTGGTATTCGATAGGTCTTCTTCGCTCACCTCTTGTTTTCTCTTTTTTTCTTTTTCTCCCTGCTATGTGTGGGGAGGAGGGTCCATAAACCTGAGTGTGCCTTTCCTTTTCCCACCCTTGCTATACCCTGGTAGGTGCAACAGACTCAGACTCCTATTTGTTGTAAAGTTGTAAAAAAAATATATTGTGATGTCACCAATTTTCCTTCCACCTCCACATCCCTTAACATGCAATTCACAACTTAATGTGTGTTGTTAAAAAAAAGAAAGAAAAAAAGACAAAAAAGGGAAAAAAGGCGAGGAAAAAGTTCTTTAGTGCATGAAAGCAATCAACAAACTCCAGACTGTTCTACCTTACTTTTTGTGCACTGGCTGCTTTCTTTGTACGACTTTTCTCCCCTTCTCTCCATTCTCACCCTGTCCCCAAGGCCTGAACAGCATGTCCTACTATAAGGTTTTGATGCTCACAACCTGAAACCAGATTTTAACACCGTGTTCTGGTGGTAATGATGATGAGGATGATGCATTTTATGATTTTTCAAAACACTTTATGTATATTATTTACTTTGATAGAGCAACTTTGTGAGATAGTCGACAACTAGTTTGTCCCAGGCACTATGCTAAGAAACGGCTACTAAGTATGCACATTTTGCAGATGAGCAAACTGAGGTTAAGAAAGGTTGAGTGACTTGCCCAAGGTCACACAGCTAGTATCCCACGCAGGATTTAAATTCAGATCTTGACTCCAAATCTGGTGGTCTCCAGATCCCAGACACTTAGCTGCCCTTTATTTTCTACATTTTCTTTTTGTAAGTTTGTTCATCAGCAACATTTCTGTTAGGCTTGGTAGTTTAAGAAGTCAAGACACTATTGCACAGACGTAACTTCAGCTCTTTTTTACATATGTGTGAGGCTGAGGCCGTCAGGTTCCGCACCTTCCTAGCATTTACCTGTAACACAGAGGCCAGGTTTGGGGCACATTGGGATCCAGCATCCAATTTTTGTTTTGTGTGACACCTTGGACTAGTACAGAACATTTGGTTTTTCTCTCTTCTGGGTATTCAGAAATGGGGCAATGGGCTTTTAAAATAGGTGGTCCTACATTCTCAATGAAATCTTTTTTATTTGATTTGAGACATTATTTTATTAGTGTAGGTAACTTCTAGTGAGGAAATCCTCTTTAACAATGCAACATCGACCATTGTTCTACAACTTATAATCTTAGAGAGTTGTTTGGAGAAAGCTAAAAAGTTAAGTGGCTTGTCCAGTCACCCATTTATTCCCCCAACCTGCTCTTACACTCATAGTTTGGGGCCCTAGAGGGCACCTGCTGCTGCGATTATTACTACAATGACCACTGCTACAACTACTACTACTACTATCAGTACGACTACGACTACTACTACTACTACTACTATTGCTACTACCACTACTATTGCTACTACTATGTTTTAGTGATGGAGAAATCCTTTTAAAGTTATACCTTGTGAGCTCCCACCTCTGTGCTTCCCTTTAATAATAAGTCACTAGACATGATTAATTGATTATAAAGTCATTTAATAAGATGGCATAGTAAAAACTATAAAACATCCCTCACCCCAGAAGCCTAGGCACAGTCATCTACAAAAGATTCAAAGCCTTTATAAGAAGAATGAGCAAAAACTTAGAAAGTAATGCCGGTGATAAACTCGTGTGAAGACATATGGCTGAAGATGGTCATACTGGCACTGCAGGGGCTTCAAAGTCATTTTTTGTGAAATTCCTTAGTTCTGCTCTAGATTGCCAGGTGTTGTGGGCGTGGCTCTAACACCAGCATTCTCTTAGTTCAGGTTCAGTGTTGGGACAAATTAAAAAACTCTCAAGTCATTCCACATTTAGCCAAGGAGATTTACTTTGCCCAAACACAGCATGGACAGAGTGGCATTTAGTTTTTCTGGACGCAGACTTCCTCCTCCTCCTCCTCCTCCTCCTCCTCCTCCTCTTCCTTCTCCCTCTCCCCCTTCTACCCTTCCCCCTCCCCCCCTCCTTCTCCTCTTCCACCCACCCAGTCTGAGAGGTCCCAACTACAAGAAGCACCTTTTATCCTCCCAGACCAGGAAGCTCTATCAGGAAAATGTTGGTCTTATCACACTGGGGTTAGCTCTTTCTCAAGTCTAGAGCCAGACATTTTGTACTGCTGGATGTCTCTTCCTCCCTCTTAGGATTTTTCTCCGTATCCATGTCTGTCAAGTGTGTCTGCTCACTCAACAATGCTTTGAACTCTCAAACTGATCCCCCACTTGCTTCTTGGGGAGTTGTCTCTTTCAGGGTAAATACCTCTACTTCTAAACGCTGAATCTTGTGTGTGTGTCTGTCTGTCTGTGTGTGTGTTTAAAGGAATAGGGAGGGAGCAGGAAAGAGAAAATTCTCTTTCCCCCTTTCCTAAGAAGTGAAGCATTAGGTTCTTCCCAGACTATTGGCTCTCTCTCCCTTCCACTATTGCTTTAATTTCTTGATCTGCCATCTATCCCGGCGTGTAGCTATTTAGAGCCCTGCAAAGGTGTGGCCAGTTTTTGTTAATTCAAGGTCATTATTCCCTTCCTCCCTTCTGACTTAATCAGAGAGGTGTTCATTCTTCCTAAAGGGATGATAGGGTATTAACGTTTCTGTTAACACAAATGCTCAGCATTTGTGATTATGTTCTATAACTACATCCCCTGAAAGGGAAAACCAAATCTCCCCCACATGCTTTTATACGTCAGAGGTTGGTCTCGAACTCAGTTCTTTCTGAAGCCAGGACTTTAACTTCTGTGCTATGCTGCATCTTAATCTTACCCTATTTTTTATTTTATTATTTATTTGTCTGTCTATATATATATATATATATATATATATACACATACATACACATATATACATACATACATATGTACATATGTATAAAATTTTATAAGCTCTGATTTTTGTCCACATTTTTAATGGACCAATTAGAAGCTGGGAAAACTCCCATCCTATCAAATATTTTAGGGCTAAATCCTGCAATATAATTGTTCTGCTAGCCTGGAATGTCTGTTAGGAAGTAGCTTCCTCCTGTACCCATGTCTACCAAGTGGTCTGGGAGGCTGGGGAAGGCAACACCAAGACATTTTCAAATTCTTTAGAAAACACAAGTGTTTTCACCTGTTCTCACTAATGCTCTTGACAGAACAGGACAATCCACAAGAATACAAAAAGGGTGTTGGAATTCTCAAGAGGGCAATAACCGGAGCCAAAGTGAATGAGTAGCATTTCAAGTGCTAAAACATTTTCCACAACTCAGATTTTGCTTCACATCTTTCAGAATAACAACGAAGCCAAACTGTTCTCACTGCGACAATTGCTAGAGGGGGCTACGTGTGAGGACAGGCAGGCACATTAATGCGCTCTTGGCAGAACTTTGAAGTGGTTCAATCAAAAATGTGTTTGGTTTTTTGGTAACACATTGTGGAAAAGAAGCTAGAGTTTATGACAAGCATGACCGGGACAGCACTCCAAACCATGCCACAGAAAGACTGTGTGAAGGATAGAGAGATGGAAGAACAGGAGATAAAAATTGAAAGAGGCTGCCTCAGGTCTTTAAATGGAGGCCATGTGACTGTTGAAAATGCAGTAGAGAGAAGATTTTTGCTTCAGGTATGGGTTGATGTAGACAACCTCTGAGATCCCTTCTTGAGCTTTGAAATTCTGGGAAACACTACATTCCTTAGAAACCATTCTAGCCTGTATTTCCTTCACTTAATCTAATTCCAAGTCCTCTGTCTAGAAGTGTATCCATACTTAACCTCATCTCTAAGATGATCTCCCAGGTCTTCCTGTTCTAAGAGTCTGTGATTCTGCCCTGCTTAATGGAATATTTCAAATTTTGAAAACGTAATAGGTGAACACACTAAAGTCCTTCATGTTCTTCCTCAATGTTCTCCAGCAAGATAGACCCATTCTCTTCCCCTCTGGAGGGGTTTGAGTTGCATTTGTCCGTAACCTGATATATGGTTCTTTATTTAAGTCAGCTTTGTGCTAAGGTCTAGGGAAGAGAGGACGCAGCTAGAACAGGTGCAGCCTATATTTTTAACCCTTACTCCTGGAATTCCCTGGGCTGAGACTTGAGACATGCTTCCTTTAATTTGTCCACCCTCCAACCCCCACCCCAACCCTCCCTGGGAAGGCATAAAGACTTTTTGTTCAACTTTTGGCACAACTTCTCATCCATTATTCCAAAATATGGGGCAGGTTAGGTATTCTATTCATTTTCATCTAAGTGCCAGGTTCTCCATTGCCTGTGGACAACACCCCCTATCAGCACACACACACACACACACACACACACACACACACACACACACACAAAACACACACACACACACACGCGCGCATGCACGCACGCTACCACACCTACTTACCCACCTTTAAGCCAATAAAAACGCTTCTTGTTTCATATCCTAATTAGGCAGAAGCCAAACAAGATGCCCCCAGAACTTCAGGGCTTGTAGACAAAAGCTGCTTTCAAAAAGGAATTCAGACATTTCATTAGCAATTGAACTGAAAGTGTCAGAAGGCACCCACAATTTCAGACAGCAGTACATTTTTCTCAAGAGAAAGCAAGAGAGAAATAAAAAAAAGTACTTCGGTAACAAAATAACACGATTAAGAGAATAATCCTCTTTCTGGCTGAGCCTAGTGACAGCTGAGGGCTGGGATTTTGTAACCCAGGCCTCATGCTTTCCTTGAAGCCAGGTGCTGACACGTCTCAGTTCTATGGGGGTGGGAGGAGGGAAGGGAAGGAGCCACTTTGATCTATAGGAACTGTCCGCCAGATGGGGACCTTCAACATTCCATTTAGTGTATTTATTATATGTTGCTGCCCCAAGCTCCCAACCCCCCGGGGTGCCTGAGGGTGGTGAGAAAAGGAAGGAGGAGGGAGTTGCTGTAGGCTATGCTTGACCCTGCCAGAGGGTTAGGGCTGAACTGATGTACATTAAATATGGTTGGACAGAAGAATGCTACAGATGTCTCCTAGCAAATGGAAATGAAATCTGAGGAGCTGAAAAGAGGCCAGCTGAAGCACTTTTAGCTGCCAAAGAAACAAGTATTTGGTAGTTTTGAGTTCCACAACCCCACCCCAAGCATCTCCCCCTCACATTCTAAGACTGAATATATCACACAGCCCCGAATTCTATGTCTGTGGAAGTGGGGCATCACATGTGGCCTCCTACCTGCTTAACTAGTGGAATTAGGCACTGGGATACGAGAGGCTCCCTTCTAAACTTTCTAGTTTAAAAATTGTTCATCCCAAATTGAGAATGTGGAAAGGACAACATAGAAGAAGCTTTCTAAAGAAGTCCAGGGAAAAAAAATCACTCTATACCCTAAGAGTTCCTGAGTCTCCAAAGAAGGTAGCCGGCAACCCCTTTTCCTTGTTGAACCACTCAGTGTCAGGATTCTCTAGAGATTATCATTAACCAATGTCCCCAGAGCCAGTCATCTGTCCTGCTAATGGGCTACAGTAATGGCTCTAGTAGGGAAAACTTAATGAGGGGGAAAAGAAGGTAACCATGAAATAAGAGGTGTTTTTTTCATTGGTGGTTTTCAATGGAAATACTTGAAGGTGACATTGGAGACAACACTGATCTCAGAAAATCAGCAAGAAAGAAATATGGGTAGGATTTCCAAAAGTTTCTTGGGTTGGGAGAAAATAACAAGAAATTTATCAAAAAGTTTTTTGAGTCAAGCTCAAGAGAAAGTCAAACACTTTCATCCCACTGTTAATCGTGATAGAGAACTTTAGAGTGTGATAAGGATGTGTGAGAATTGGTGAACTTTCTAGCATTAACTTGTGATAACTTCTTTGTCTAATAAGAAAGTAAGGTCAGACTGGGACCAAAGGTATGTTGTGTCTAGTGCTGGCAAGGGCAAGGCATGAATGCCAAATGAGCTTTTTGCCTTTTGTCTTATAGAAGGAAGAGCCTGACCTTGCAATTAGAAATCAGCTGCAGTGTCAGGAGAAAGAAACCTTTTTTAATGGTGACCAGAATATAAAACTTAATAATGTTTAGGAAAATGGTGCATTGTAAGCATCCCTGGTACAAGGCTGCGCTATCATGAGGGAACCTACATTACACAATCACTCCAGATCATCCAAAGAAAAACACCACTCTCAAGTTCTTTCCCAGTAGGGTTGGTTGTAGTATTGAGGTCTCCAAACTAAACATATACATTCTATTTTAAGGGTACTGTACTCAAATATTTTTCCATCATTAAAAAGCAAGGGTAAATACATCGCTTCCTTCCCGTGTCTACAAAGCGCTGATGCCAGCAACATAACTAGGAACATTCTCCAAAGCAGGAAAAGAGGAAGTGGAGGCAAAACTCAAAGGATTCTCATATCCTCCTGCTTAAGACGGAAGTCAGAGAAGAATTTTCACACACGTCCAAGTCTGCATGAAGAGCAATTGTAAATACCCACCTTTAAGGGCTTCAATTAACAGCGTTATGACAATTCAAACTGACCAGAGAGGTAAGGTCTTAAGAATAGCCAGGAACCACCATGAATCACAGGATCATAGAATTTCAGAGTTGAAAGAAACTTGATAGTGCCCCTCTAGTCCAATCCATACTAGCAAAAGAATTCTCTCAACCACAAGAAGTTCTTAACCTGAACTCCCTGA
The DNA here is from genome assembly GCA_028646515.1 of Pseudochirops corinnae. Classification (NCBI taxonomy): domain Eukaryota; kingdom Metazoa; phylum Chordata; class Mammalia; order Diprotodontia; family Pseudocheiridae; genus Pseudochirops; species Pseudochirops corinnae. Next base: position 202,984,645 of record CM053590.1, on the reverse strand, counting down.
GCTTAAAAAAACACGCACTTGTATAACTCTTTCAATATAATTGATTTCCTTTGCAATTCTCTTTGCTTAATTTTTTTAAAGCATCGTTCTGAGAAGTGGTCAGTAGGTTTCACAAGTCTGCCATAGGGGTCCATGACCCACATACAAAAGGCTAAGAACTCTAACAACTTCTATAATATACGTGGCCACTTGTTCAGCCAGCCTTACTTGAAGACCACCAAAAAGGGGAAAGTCACTGACTCTGGGGAAGCCCAATTCACCTAAATTGTTGGGATTTTTTCTCCTTTAAATCAGGTCTAAATCCATCTCTCAGTAATTTCCTACTATTTTTCTTAGTTCTTACCATTTGGATCCAAACAGAAGTCTTCTAAGTGTAATTCCTCTTGGAGCCAGCTCCAACTAACTGGGGAATCATTTCTTACATTTTCAGTGTGAACAATTTCACCTTGGAAAGTGACAAAGACTACAAATCAGAGCTTGAGTTATTGTTTTGTTGCTGGTCTAACCTTAAAGAAGTGTTAATGAAGATTAAACTTTAAAATTTCATGGATTTTTTTTCTTTTTGGAGAGCTAGGTTGTTAAACATTTATCTACCTCTTATTAAGGCCCAAGGTTCTTAAAAGTTATGCTTACAGGATAGAAGTAAATCTTGGCAGGTTCTAGCATGCTGGAAAGTCTTTGAATACAGGACCCATGGTAAACAACTTGCTATGTGAGGACCAACCAAGTAAAAAGACTCATCATCAAAAGTTAGCCACTAAGAGATAAAATTGTTTGGCCGTGATAATCCCTGAGTTTGAAAAGGTATGGAAAGTGGGCAAAACTGAGCACTGATTTCCACTGAATGTGGGATATTTGCACTTCTACCACACCCCATACAGCAGGCAGGTGGCCAATGAGTAAAGTGCTAGGCCTGAATCTAGGAAGACTCATCTTCCTTAATTCAAAGCTGTCCTCAGACACTAACTAGCTGTGTAACCCATGGCAAGTCACTTAATCCTGCTTGCCTCAGTTTCCTCATCTGTAAAATGAGCTGGAGAAGGAAATAGTAAATCACCTCAGTATCTTTGCCAAGAAAATCCCAAATTGGGTCACTAAGAATCAAAAATGTTCCTCCTGGCGGCTCCTGGTGGAGGGAGAAGAATTTTCACAGCATCTGGAAGCTGGGCTGCCACTTGCTGGACTGAGAACTGAGTTGGAGTTTTCTATAAGATCAGAATCTGGTGAAGGCTGAAGTTGCTGCCTGTCTGCCTCTGAATCCACTGGAGACAACTCCCAGGTTCTCGTCAAGTCCTCCAGGCAATTCTTGGTACACACTGAAGTTCACAGGGTCCAGCACATCTCCAACCTTCGCAACTTCTGTTTCTGGGAACCCAAGGACCAACCAAGCCCACAACAAACAAAGTCTTATCCTGGTCATGCTTCTTAGTCCTCCGGAAGTTCGGCTGGCCCTAGGACCCAGAAGAAATCTCAGCCTTCCAGGTGGCCTTCTCGGCAGCAACTTCAGCCTAAGGGCTAAGTACCTGCTTACTTGACATAACAAAAAGGGGTCTTCAAATTTAAATTAATTACCATTACAAAATGAGATTTCAATAGGTGGTAGGGGTAGGGTACCCAACATGGAGGAGGGAGATTTGAACCTTGTCCAGAAGTTGGAGAGTAAGACAGTGTTACACAGAAGTCAAAGGGAAGAACAATTTAAAACACAAAGATAGATTCTCTCCTGAAGAGGTTGGGGTTGGGTACTCTGAGGAGAAAGCAGCTACTTACCTTCCAGAGAATGATAAAATACAGCCACCAAAAAAACCTAGTATTTAGGGATCAGCCATTAAGAGTTAGAGGAAAGAGAAAAGAGTAGTAGTGGTGATTCCCTGCTCTGAGTTCCTGGGGTAATGATTTGTTAACCTGTTAATAAAAATAGAGAGGTCTATTGTTTTCTAGGGGTACACAATCAAGATTTAACAGAAAATCTCCCAACATTCATCAAAATAGATAACCACTTGCTTCTGGTAATTCATATGGACATAAATGACACTACCAGAAGAAATCTAGAAAAGTATTGCCAGAGATTGCAAAATCTTGGACAAGAAACTGAAAACTACAGGAATATAGGCTGTTTTCTTTTTTGTTGACCACTAAAGGCAAAGGATACAGATGAGAAAAGCTTAATTGGGAAGAACACATTATCTGAGAATGGGATTTGGACTTCCAGAAGGTGGCTTAAAATATAATATTGACAGATTCCTGTCCAGAGATGGAGTACATCTAGAAGAGATTCTTAAAAATCTAATCAAAAGAGCTTTAAACTGAAAAAGGTTGGATGAAGATTGCCTTTGAATATCCCTGTTGCTTTATACCACAGAGATGAGCTACAATGAAGGAAAAGTAGCACTTGAGGTACCTAGAAATTCATAGGAAACAAAACCCAAGAAAAGTGGTTGTAGTAAAATTCATGGCTAAAAGTGTTTTACACCCAAATGTCTAAACAATTAGGAGAAAAGCAAGAACAAATAGAAGTCACAATGTAAGGAGGAAAATTTGATCTATTGAAATGAAATCCATGACTAAAATATGGTTCCAGATGGATAGATCTCATGGAAAAGAAACAGAATGGGTAAAGGCTATGGGTAGGATGGACTAGCATTTTAAGAAGAAATATGAACACAAGGAAATCAGGAACTATAGTAGGGGAATATGGTAGAGAGCATTTGTGTGAAAGGCAATGAAAGGAGAAATAGAAATGATTTTGTCATTGAAGAGTATACTACAGATCACCAGGTCGGGAAGAGGAACTAGGCAAGGAATTTAGAAAGTAGATCACAAGTATGACACAGAAGCATAATGTAGCAACAATGCGCAACTTTGATTATTCAGGAGAGGTCTCTCTCTCTCTCTCTCTGCCCCCCCCCCCCTTCTCTTTCTCTCTTCAAAAGCAGAACACCTAATGTATCATACTTTAAAGGGTGGAAAGACCACTAAAGAGAAATTCTGTTTTGGATCCAATTCTTATTAACAGTGAAGAACTGGTCATTAGGTTGAAAATAATGGGAATCTTCCTGAGACATGATCACTCTTTCCTAGAGTTTGTGATAGGAAGAAAATCCAGGCATGGTCTGACATGCACCCTAGATTTTGCAAAAGCAGATTTGAAAGGTCTCAAGGGAAAAACCTGTAGGATTCAAAGGACTAAAATCCTATAAGGGAAGTTAGTCAAGAATGAAATTTTGGGGACACAAAGAGAAATAATTCTATTAAGGAGAAAAAAAAATAGAATTTGCTTGGAAAGATTGATGTGGATGCACAGCCTCGCTAACCAACTTGGACTTTTAAAAGAAACCTACAGAAGAAGATGAAACAAGGTGAGGTAGCAGAGGAAGAATATGAGATTTGGGCTTGTAAAAACATCAAAAGGGCTAAAGCTCAGAATGAACTTAGATTAGGAAGGGGAGCTAAGGGCAACAGAAAGGGGTGGGAGTAGCTGTATTAGGAATGGAAAAAAGATAATCAAAGAAGAGACAGGACCTTTACTTGGAATGGATGGGATGATCATAATATACAAAAGAGAGAAGGCAGAATTGTTCAAATTCTATTTTTCTTCCATTTTCTTTGCCAAGGAAAATAGTTTTACACTGAAAATGACAGAACAAAAATGACTACCAGGGAACTAATATCCAAGACAGACACCTAATTGCCCCTGAAGAATTCAAGTCACCTAACCTCAATGAACCACATCCTTGAGAATTAGCAGATGTGATTGCTGAGCTACTGTCAGTGATATTTGAAAGATCAAGGAAGAGATGAAAGGAGAAGGGCAAATATCTTACTCTTCAATGAAGGAAAAAGACCAGACTCTGAAAACTATAAGCCAGTAGATATTGTTTCAATTTCTGGGAAATTTCTAGAACATTTCATTAAAGAGATGATTGGTAATTACCAAGTGCCAGCATTGCTTCATCAAGAGCAGGTCATACCAGACTAACCTTATTTTTTAAATAGGCTTACTAAATTGATAGATGAGAAGTATGCTATAGATATAGTTTGCCTATATTTTTACCAAAGCTTTTAATAGCATGCTTTCTATTCTTATGGAAAGGATAGAGAGGTGTTAACTGGACTAATAAAGTTAGAGTCAGAAGGCCAGACACAAACATAGGAATTAAGGGCTTAACATTGGCTTGGCAGAAGGTCTCCAGTAGAGCAACCCTGGAATCTGGGCTTGAACCTGTGCTGTTTAGCATTTTTTAAGTCAGTGACTTGAATTTTCATTAAATTTGTAGATGGTGTAAAACTGGTAGGGCTAGCTGGCTCACTGGATGACAATCAGTATCCAACAGGATCCTGACAAGCTAAAGAACTGAACTAATATGATAAAATTCAAGAAGGATGAATGGTAACTATTACTCTTGGATTAAAACCTCAGTTTTCTAAGTCTTTCATATGTTTTTGTGGACTATAAGCTCCAAACGAATCAGCAGCATGATGCAGATGTGATCATGGGCTGAATTAAGAAGGGTAGAACTTCTGGAACAAGAAGGTGATAGTCCTGTCTACTCTCTTCCCTTGTCAGATCTCTTCTCAAATAGTGCATTCCGATTTAGGCAATGCAGTTTAAGAAGGACATTGATCAACGGGAGAGAATCCAGGATGATCATGAGATGAAGGAGGATCTTGAATTCACATCTTGAAGGACTGATTGAAGGAACTGAAGATGTTTAACCCAGATAGGAGAAGACTCAGGTCCAGGGGACTTTCCTCAAGTATTTCAAGGGGTTTCCCTGTGAAAGGGGAATGGGGAAATAAGATTTATTCCATTTGACCCTAAAACACAGAAGCAGGAGCAATGGGTAGAACTTTTGTTGTTGTTCAGTCATCACACTAGTGTCTGACTCTTCATGACCCCATTGGAGAGTTTCTTGGCAAAGATACCAAAGTGGTTTGCCATTTTCTTCTCCAGCTCATTTTACAGATGGGGAAACTGAGGTAGCAAGCAGGGTCAAGTGACTTGCCTGGGGTCACATAGCTAGTAGGTGTCTGAGGTTGGATTTGAACTCATGAAGATTCCAGATTCCAAGCTCAGTGTTCTATCCACTGTATTGCTTAGTTGTTCAATAGCAGTATGAAAGGAATAGTGAACCACTGGTGTGTTAAAAAGAAAGACAAATAGAAAGGTGATTCTGAAAAGAATCCCCTTTGTCCCAAATCTTGTGTTGCGTGCTGTGCCTCCGTGATTCTATAAGCCCACTCTTTTCTTCTATCTGCAAGTATTCAACATGCAGTGAGGAAAACTGGGATCGAACCCTGACTTTTCTTTCTGAACCAGTTGGTTTGCTCAAGAAAATAATCCACTATTCAGATTATGAAGTCTAGTTCTGTTCCTATTGATGAAATCTCCTATTTGATTTACTGTTTTGGACTTGTGTCTGGGCCCCATTTCTCTAGAGTCTATCAGACCCTGAAACCACATCCTCTCAGCCTGGCATCCCAATGCTGTGCCCAACATTTTTTCTCCCTTTTTGTCCTTGTTTCTCCTTGGTCTATAATTCATTGGCAAACACACTTAATAACCAATGATCAATGAATACCTGTCCTAGGGTCAGAGGATTATTCCAACCACTTCTCTGCTCTTGGGTTGCTAAATCATAGGTTCATGGTTCATGCTCTCCCTCCTCCTGAATTTACTAAAATTCAGATTCATAATTAGAAAATTACTTTAACATGATGTACACAGTATCAAAGCTTCCCCCAGAAATCAAGGTGGGGCTGCAGTGACCCACATACCAAATAGAAGTGGTATTCATAGGTGTGCCTGTGAGAAGAATGCATTTCATTGTGTTATAAAGCTATCTGTTGAATATTGACATGTGTTGGCTGACTAGAGGCCTTATTGGTTTTTATTTTTATTTGATGTCTGAAGAATTATCTCCTTGTTTCCAGGCTAGGACTATAATCACATTCATTGCTCAAGAGAAGGGTAATGTGTTAGACTTATACATATGAATAGAAACAGGTAAATTGTCATATTTCCTTCTGACTTTGTAATTTAAACAGTGTAAGTCAGTAGGGAAGGATTATAATTGGAGCCAAAGTAAGTGAGGTGAAAATTGCTAGGTGGCAGAGCATCTGCATCTCATTTTAATTAGTCAACTTTAATACAGAAATGGAAAACTTTGTTTTTCTTGTCATTCAATCAAGGGCAAGTTCTAATTGGGCATTCAAATGAAGGCATGGACTGAGGGGATAAATGACACTACATCATGACCTTATGAGTGCCCAGAACTTGCCTGAGAGCAGGGACAGAACTAAGGCTTATCCAGGTCACTGTGACACTGGCTTAATATTCCATGGTAAACTCCTCTAAAAAAGAACAAACAAAATTCCCTAGAGATTAAACCACTATTGATTTGCTTAGATCCTGGTATTGGGGTTGTGGTTGTTGTTGTTTTTAAAGGTCTTTCAAAATCCTGAATACTATATATAACTGCGCTACCCATGCCTCCCATATGCACTCTTGTGAGAAAAATGCATTTCATTGTATTATAAAGCTATCTGTTAGGTGTCGGCATATGTTGGCTGACTAGAGTCCTTACTTGTGTGAAGGAAATGTTTTATCCTATATATGTCCCTAGACAGAGAATCATAGGATGTTATGGTGGAAGGAACTTTGGAAATCATCTATCTGGTCAGATTGCCTTGTTTTACAGAAGATGTTGCTAGGGTTGAGAGAGGACTCCCTTCCCAAGGTCACAAAGCTAGGTGGTGGCAGAGTTGGGATTAGACCTACCTAGGTCCTCTGACTCCTACAATGACTTTTATCCATACATAAAACATGATAAAAAATATTTTGCATATGTGCAAGTACATATAGGGATAAGGACTAGACCTCTGATTTCCTTGATATAGGAAATTATTGAGTGAGGAAACTCCTTCACATGCAGGTCAGAAAGACCTAGAGAGTTCCTTAGACCCCTGAGAGGATGTGACTTATCCATCTGTAGGGACAATCACACTGGCATACCCAGGATGGCTGTTAGCACAGGTTCTTAGATCTGCTTTACTAGGAAAGAGAGCTATTTACAGGGTCAACACTTTTAAAATCACATTCACTAGTTCAACGGAAAAGTCAGCACCATAAACTTCAGAAAAAATACAAACTGAGAAAATACGAGCAAAGAAATAAAGACCAACAGAGAGGACTCTGACTGCCTGAATCAACTATATACTTTACATACATCCCTGGATTGAGAGAAGCTTTACACCTGAGCAGTTGGGGAGCTCTGAACATACGGCCACTCAGAATCTTGACCAGGGAATCACAAGATCCTTCTTATAAGTGAGCCCCCAAAGCAAAATACCAACTCAGAGTATATATACCCTTCTCAGAGCCACAAGGCATCACAACCCTGGTGACTCAGTGCCTAATTAGAAATGAGCAGAAGGTGTGAAAGCCTTCCTACAAGCAAGTCTCCCCTAAGCAAGCTTCCCTTAATGGGCTCCACCAGAGGCCTATTAATGGGTGGGAAAGATCTTAAATCCCATTAATATCACACCATCACACAGCCAGTAGGTGTTGGAGGTGGGCTTCAACCAAGGTTTTGATATTGGCTCTTTATACACTGCATCATTCCCTTTTTCACACATTTTTTATAAATGTTAGTTTTTATTACTATTATTGTTGTTATTGTTACCTTCCTCATATTTTGTTGTTCTTGTTGTAGTCACATCCAATTCTTCATGGCCCCATTTTGGAATTTTCTTGGCAAAGATACTGGAGTGATTTGCTATTTCCTTCTCCAGCTCATTTAACAGATGAAGAAACCAAGGCAAACTGGGTAAAATGCCTTACCTAGGGTCATGCAGCTAGTAATTATACACATAAAATGGAAAATGACATATACTATCCACTAATGCTACCATTGTTGAATACGTCAGAACAAGTCCTGACTGCCACAAATTCCAAGTTACAAAAGTTATTAATGACACCAAAGATGGGATTTGGATTATCATATTAGCTGGCTTCTTCAAACAAAGCAGATAATCCTGTATTAGGAAAACAGGATCCTAGATCATAGGAGCATAGATTTGTCTCTGAAAGGCCTCTTTGAGGTCATTCATTCCAACCCCAGATTTTGACAGATGAGGAACCTGAGGGAGACCCAGGAAGATCACCTGATTTACCCAAAATCAAATAGGCAGTAAGTAAAGAACCCAGTTCCTCCAATTCCAAAGTCACTGGAATTTAATACAGGAAAAACGTTCAAGTTATTTTCAAAGAGGCTATAACTAGACCCAAAGTAGCATTTCCAATGTTCAAACACCTTCTTCAACTCTGATTGGCAACGGTGACAAAAATGGAAGTGAATTGTCAGAGGCGACATAGGACAGCTAGGTGGTGCAGTGGACAGAGCACTGGCCTTGCAGTCAGGAAGACACATCTTTATGAGTTCAAATCCAACTTCAGACACTTACTAGCTTTGTCACCCTGGATAAGTCATTTAACCTTGTTTGCCTCAGTTTCCTAATCTGTAAAATGAGCTGGAGAAGGAAGTGGCAAAACACACCAGTGTCTCGGTCAAGAAAATCTCAAGTCGGGTCACAAAGAGTCAGACAGGACTAAGAGGATCTGTGGGAATATGAGCATATTAATATACTGTTGGCTAAACTGTGGAGAGTTCTTTGTAATGATAAAAGTGTGCTCCCCCCTTTGATGGATGGTGGGGATGAGGCAGTGGAGAATTATGAGTATCAAGAAAACAAATACACAGAAGAGAAAGTTCAGAAGGGGACAAAGAAAAACAGATCAGTGTCAGTATTATCATCTTCAATTTAATATATACTTTTTTTTAAAGAAAAGCCAGCTGCTTATAATAAAGCCTGACAGTTTCATAGATCGTTATTTTTTCTTCTCTTCTTTTTATATGGAAATGTTTGTGTTTGTCATAATTTTTAAAAATCTTCCCCTAATCCATCCATCCCCTTTCCCTCCTCTAAAGAAAGGAAGTCCTTACTTAGGCTTTTGCAAAACCAGTGTTAAGTATTTCAGCTTGACTCCACCCAGTAATAACGGTAGAGAAAGTGTCAGGGGCGACTCCAGATAGAAGAATAGGAATCAGGCAATTCTGACCTAGTTAGTGGAACACAGAAGCCACATACACACACACACACACACACACACACACACACACACACACACACACTGCTTAGTGTGAGAAGCAATAAAGAATAAACACAAACTATGTAAATCTTATAAATTTGTCTAGGTCCTACAATTTTCAGAGAGATAAATGTGTTTTTCTCCTAGCTAGCATGCTCATTGTGTAAGTGTTGATAAGAATCTCCAGAAACTGTTTCAGGGTGGATTTTATTTTTCATGTGACTTGGGTGAGCTGGGGTAGTGGGAGTAGGGAGGGGAGATTCATCATGTTGAGGGGAGTTCTCCAACAAGATTTGATTTCACAGAAGCTTTAAAAATAATGACATAATCTTATCAGTTTTCAGCAAATATGATCTGAAGCATTCAGGTTCCCGATAAAGGTGTATCCCGTTCACTGGTGCAGCAAACTGCAGATTAAGCTTTTTTTAAATGCTGTTCAAATTGCCTGTGAAGCAACCTTTATGAGATATGATAGTTCAAACAATTTTGCAAAGAGCAGGAGACAAAGAATCTGTTTTACACTGTACTGGTTTCCTAGGAAACCCTGAAGAATGTAATGTGATATCTCTTAGAGGTAGTTCAAGGACCAAGGTTCCTCTTATTTAATTTTTTTAAACAGTGTTTTAACATATGCCTCTTCCTTTTTCTTTAGAAGCACATTCTGAGGGCCAAACAAGCCTGCCAATAACAGCCTGGACTGTGAGAGAGAGAGAGAGAGGGACAGAGACAGAGACAAGGACAGAGACAGAGACAGAAAGACAGAGAGACAGAGAGAATGAGCCAAGTTAATGTTTTACTACTGGGAGCAATTTGACCAAGAAATTAAAAGAATTGAAAAGTTAATCCTCTGCCATAATTTTTTTAAATCCCCAACTATCATATGACAAAAAAAGTCAACCTGTTCTTCAAACCAGACTAATTGCACATCCAAGTTAATCTGTTTCAAGGTCTTCAAATATCATTTATTTTCATCTCATTTTCACTTTGGCTATTCATCCATCCCTGTGATATGCAGGCATATGTAGGTTGACAGAATGGTGCCAGAATTAGCAGGCTTATCCATTACCAAGCTCAGACTAAAGTCCACCAGGGTCCAGAGGTGGCACAAAGATTCAGGATGAAGGGCTCTGGAAAACTAGAGACAAGAAAGCTTTCATCAAGAATTAGGTTATTACAATCAACACTTTCCACAGTGTCGATCTCCATAATTCATCACTCTTGTCAAGATGAAATCAAAATAGGAAAAGTGAAGGAACATCTGGGTTGTGTGGGAAGGAGTTAACTTCAGTTTTAAAATAAATAAGGCACAGGAACTTGAGCTTTGATTCACTTGGAAACTTGGGATTAAAAACTTGGGTGTCATTTCGAACAGAAGTGGTCTGTAAAAAAGAAGTTTCTCCTGAGGAGTCCCAAAAAGATGGACTGATCCAGAAGCAGCCCTCAAGATCCATGAAGTTGGACTAGATGTCTCCCAGGGCCCTTTCAGTTCTGAGATCTCCTGATTCTGTGGGTCTCCATATATATATATATATATATATATATATATATATATATATATATATATAGAATACCATGATTGAAGAATACCTGAATATACATTTCCAGAGATAGATAGATAGATAGATATATAGATAGAAAGATAGATGGATGGATGGATGAGTAAGTGAATGAATGAAATGTAGGAACAATCCCTGTCTTTGTAGCCATCATGGAAGGGTATAACAACTTGAGGAGAAGGGTTCAGCTTCTACTGATGTTGGGAAGTCCAAGAACCTTGGGAATAGCAGCACCTCATAAACTTGTTTCCACCTGGCGCCTGGCAACCACACTGGCTACCTAGGATGGCCACCAGTGCAGGTTCTTTTATCTGCTTTACTAGGAAAGACTACTCAAAAAGGTATCAATAATCTTCTTTCAATTACATTCATTAGTTCATGGGAAAAGTCAGCACCCTAAGCTTCATAGAAAATCCAAACAAAGAAAATAGAGAAAGTACAAGCAGAGGAAGAGACAAACAGGCAGGGCTTCTAAGTGTCTGAGAAATTATCACAGATCAACAGACAGATCCAACTGTCTGCCCAATGTAATACATACACAGTTACCAGAGACAGAAACACCAGCGTCTGGGTTTTTCAAAGCCGGGAGGCTCCTTAACATCTACCCAGAGTCTCATCTGGTCAAATAACAAGAACACTATTCCAATGAGGGAGCCCCAAAGCAAAATGCTAATCTCAGAATATCTATGTACTTCTACAGGGTCAGAGGGCATGACAACCCTCGTGACCCACTGCCTAATTACAAACTAACAAAGGTGTGGGCCTTCCTGAAAAACAAGCCTCCCCTAATCAAGCTTCTCTTGATGGGCTCCACATGAGGTGTATTAATGGGAAGGGAAGATCTTATATCCCATTAATATTACACAGCCATGATCCAGAGAAGCAGTCCTTGGAGAGATGTGACCTGGCACCTTCTTCTGCAGGTGCCTCACCTCCCCAACAGCTACTGAAAGGAAAGTTCTTGCCACCAAAGTTTTTGACACTGTTAAATGGTCCAACACCAAAACCAGAAATGATTTTATTAATGGAAATGACCTTAAAGAAGATGTATCATCATCTGCTTTCCTATTACATCCTAAGGACCACAGGGTTTTTCCATCCAGCTTACAGTTGCAACTTCCCATATGCATTGTGTCCTCCTGTTAGAATGTGATTTCTCAGAAAGCAGGGACTATCTTGCTTATCTCTTTGTATCCCCAGTCCTCTGCACATAGTAAGCTCTTTTTCATTCACCCACCCATCTATCCATCCATCTATACCTAGAGACAAAAAAAAAAGCATTGAAATGGTTAAAGACACAAAATATTAAGAGGTTTCAGGGTCCAGAATAAATTACACTCTATACACCCCACTCTAGTCCCTCAAATATTTTTGTTTAGATGAAATTAAGATGAAGATGAAGGATAGATATGTATGAGGAAGGAAGTCACAAAAAAAGGAGGCCTGAGAAAAGGACAAGATCAGTCAGTTTACTTTGGGGTTCTGGAGGGATGGAGAGGATCCTTATGGATTGAATATATGTTCCAAGATCTTGTCTTTTTTTCTTTTATCACCATCACCTCATTTCCCCTAGGCTGGTGCCTTCTCGAATCACTGTCCAGCCACCATAGTAGAGCAGCTGATCATTGCTCCAATTTGCCCTTCCCAAGGATAACAAAGTGCCAGACCTGGAGTCAGGAAGACTCATCTTCCTGAGTTCAAGTCTGGCCTCAGACACTTACTAACTGTGTGACTCTGGGCAATCACTTAACCCTGTTTGCCTCAGTTTCTTCATCTGTAAAATGAGCTGAAGAAGGAAATGGCAAATCACTCCAGTATCTTTGCCCAGGAGACCTCCAATGGGGTCATGGAGAGTCAGACATGACTGAAACAACTGAATAGCAACAGGGATAGCTCTGAAAAACTAGAGAGTAACATCTGAGCAATAAATACATGCCAGGAAGGAAATGCAATGCCATGTTGTGTGCCAGCATATAACTGGGGTGGAAGAGAGGATGAAGTGGAGCTTCATAGGTGATTAGAGTTCCAAGTTCTGCCCAGGGAGGGTCAGAAATATCATGAATAGACTCTCATTTCCCTGATCCAGGCAGGCTTTCTGGAAGCTGTGACATTTCAGAAGCAAGTTTGTGTAAGTGGAGAAACAGACTGATGAGATTTAATGAGTAGAGGGTAAAGCCGTAGATGGGGTGAGTTGTGCATCTGAGACATGTGATACAGTTTGGGAGACGGAATGTCTGGAGAGGGGTGGCCAGAAGAAGAGACAGGAGTATTTCCCCAAAGAAGTGAATAAACTCTTTCAGGGCACAAGGGTAACATTTAGTAAGTAGGTTGTCTGTTCTTATTCATATCACTGAACAGCTTACTCTCTAAGAGAGGTTTGCTTCCCAGAGGATACATTACCTGGAAATTCCAGTTCCTGTCTGAATGAGTTGACCTACAAGGTCCTAAGTCCTCACTGAAAGCCAGTTTGCTCTTCTAATCCCCTTCTTTGTGCAACAGGAATAGGCAGGATCCGAGTAATTATTTGACATAAAGTATTAACAGCTCCTAAAGAATGAATTGACATTCCTTTGTCAAAGCTAGAATTGCACCAACAAAGTCATTTCCTGAACTAAACTAACTGTGCAAGCTGTCGTTTGGTTTTTTTTTTCATTCTTTTCCCCTCCTCAATCAGTTCTTAATTTGAAACATGGATCTTGAAATAGAGACATGAGCTGAGGCTAAAGAAGATGTCTAAGGTGTTTTCAAGTGTCCTTCAAAATTCTCACTACTTTTCTAAGAGTAGGTTCACCTCATCTGTCCATGGGAAGTTTCTCCATCAGAAAGTTCAAGATAATAACAAGTCTGAGTTAAGAGTGGGGCAGAAGGAGAAAGGAAAAGGAAGGGAAGAAGCTTTTATAAATGCTGACTCTGCACCAGACACTGTGCTAAGCACTTTACAAAGTGCTTACATCCTTTGATCCTCACAACCACCCAGGGGGTGTTATTATTCCCATTTTGCAGTTGAGGAAACTGAGGCAGGTAGAAGTTAAGTGACTTGCCCAGGGTCACACAGCTAATCAGTATCTGAGGTCACATTTGAACTGAGGTCTTCCTGATTCCAGATCCAGTCCTCTATCCACTACTCCATAGAAGGGGTATCTGCACAAGCTCATTTTACTTGGTGACACCCAATCGGACAGAGAGGAAATTTACCTTTTATGTTTATACTTTTCTAGGGCTACAACAGTCACCATGGGCATTGGGCGCAGGATCAGGAGACCTGTTTTTGAATCTTGAGTTGGAAAACAGTTCCCTAGCCAGCTCACTTTACCCCTCTGAGCCCCAGTCTTCCCATCACTTAAAATGGGAATAATAATATTACTTAGCTCATAGGGGATTGTGGGGAAAACACATTGTAAATCTAATGCCCTATGTAAATGTGAATTATTTTATGCATGCAACTCCTGATATTACCTGTACTTACTGTGAAACTCAGATGTGCTATTCTAAAAGCAGATGGTGATTGTGATTGAGATGCAGTTGTAACCACATGTAGGTCACAGGAGAGACACCTGCAGAATCATTTCCTATGGTATTTAAATTCTGCAGAGGTTCTACTTAGATATAAATGCCATAGGTTTCATTTATTTTTTTTCCAGGAGCTTGATCCAATCATCAATGCAATTTTTCTTGGAATGTGTCTAAAATCCAGACAGCTTTGGATGGAATGACAGTGCTCTCAGTTAGTGGTCTCTATCTTAGGGACAATGGCCTGATGCCAGGGGTGTGTGATCAACCAATCAGTACATGTAAAGACAGGTTGCATCCTACACTGTCTGTGAAAGCTACTTACGGTACTTGTCTCCAATGCAATCACACTCACCTTTACCCCCTTCTTCTGCTGTGCATGTTCCCAACCTTCCCCCTTCAGGTGGTGGGCCCTGGGACATTTATAACTTAAACTAACCATTACTCACAGCAATTAGGCAGATGATTGTGAGAAAGTTCTGCCCCAGCCCTCCGCATTGCACAGGTCACTCTGTGGCTTTGACAGGAGGGTAGGTTCTAGGGGTCTGCACTGGGGCAGACCTTTGAGTAAGATTGCCACCCCTTCTATTTTTGGTGGGATCAGAGTAAATTACACAAGAAATCATATAGATTCCAGAAATCATTACATTATCTTTACTTCTAGACCTACCCATTGCCCACCTTAGTTTTGGTCACCCAGGTTTTCATAACCTTCGCCTCCTTACTTTCCATCATCCCACACGCTCTCATTGGTTACCAGATCTTGTCAATTCTGCTCCCACATTTCTTGAATCTGTCCCTTTTGTTCTACTCACACAACTAGCCCCTTAGTTCAGACCATTACCTTCCACCTGAACTTTTGCAATAATCTCCTAATTGGTCTCAAGTCCCCACCCCCTCTCTAATCCATTCTCCACACAGCTGTCCAAAGTGATTTTCCTAACGTGGAGGTCTGACCTTGTAAATCACCCTTCCCCATTGATTCTAGGATCAAATATGATTTCACCTTAATCTCATCTTTTTAAATTACTATTTTTGTGTAAACTTTTTACATGTTCCTAATCAACACTACAATACATGCATATGATTAGTAAGTAAATATCATATATTGGTGGTACTTGTTTAAACATTTTTAACTGAAAGGGATGTATGATCAAAATAACTTGGAGACTACTGTGTAAATAGATAAACGTTTTAAACAAAAAAGTCATTTTACTTCAGTAATGAGACCAAATAAGTACTTCATATCTCTCTCTCTCTCTCTCTCTCTCTCTCTCTCTCTCTCTCTCTTTCACTCTCTCTCTTTCCCTCCTTCTCTCTCTTTCACTCTCTCTCTCTCTTTCCCTCCTTCTCTCCCTTTCACGCTCTCTCTCTCTCTCTCTCTCTCTCTCTCTCAGCACACAAATCAACTCTTTCTAAGCATGGAAGCCTTAGATATTGAGTTGTGAGAGGGAAAGTCCTACACTGATTGACGTAAGAAAGGTGGAGGGGGAAGGATGATGAGCTCCCCATGTCTAAGCTCATCCTTGATTAGTTGGAAGTCCAGTTGACTGAGGTACCATGTCAGGTGCCAGGATTCTGGTGACTTCAATGAAGATGTGCAGTTTCCAAAATGTCTAATGAAGTATTAATTCTGCAGAACTCATTGGACCATTGTTCAATTCTTCACTTCATATAGAGTCCTAAGAGCTATTTATAGTGTTATGGGGAATGAGTGCTGGGTTTGAATCCCATCTTTGTCACTTACTAGTGACACTTATTAAATGATCATAAACCAGTCATTTAATGTCTGTGAATCTCAATAATTCTCATTTAGTAGTAGTGAAGACATGTGCTTCTGGAAGTGCAGGGGTAGAATGCTTTTGACTGAGACCTAGTTACTCCCTCTTGGCTGACTCCCAGCCTCATGTAGACAGTTCCCTTTATTCCTAGCTTCCTCTTTATGGCCTCGATTCTCTCTTTAATTACTGCTCTAGAAACTATCCTACCTCTAGAGATAAGTCAGTGCAAAAGGGAGAAATTGCCTGAGGCACCATCAGACCAGCTTCCACCAAGCTCTATGTCTGGGTCTAGACTCCCTTTTTTTTCTTCATTTAGGAATATATAAATATATGTGTAAATATATGTGTGTATATGTATATAAATGCACACATACATAAGAACACATGCATATGTGTGTGCCTAGCACATAGTATTTAATAATAATAATTTTATTTAGATATCTATGTATACACACATATGCTCTGGGGAAAGAAAGACAGGCAAAAGACTTCTTTCTCTTTTCTTTCCCTTTCCCTGGGGTGGGGAGGGAGCTAAGATTTCTTGAATCTCAGAAGAGAAACACTGGATACCAGATGTACTTATACTACATACCTACTTCATAGGATTGTTTGGAAATTACTTTGTTTTATATATTGTATGTGTATCTGGGCATGTGTATGTGTGTACACACAATGCACACATGTATGTGTGTTCATGTGTATATATACATATACACACATACATGGATACGCATATACATACATACGTGTGCACACATATATAGGCAACTAATTGACACAGTGGATAGAGGGCCTTGCCTGAAGTCAGGAAGACTCATCTTCATGAGTTCAAAGCCAGCCTCAGACACTTACTAGCTGTGTGACCCTGGGCAAGTCACTTAACCCTATTGTTTTGTTTTGTTTTGTTTCCAGTTTCTCATCTATAAAATGAGCCAGAGAAGGAAATGGCAAACCTCTCCAGTATCTTTGCTAAGAAAACCTCAAGTGGGGTCACAGAGAGTTGCCCGTGACTGAAACAACCAAACAATAGCATGTATATATGTATGTGCATATGTACATATACACACATATACATTTGTGTGTGTGTGTGTGTGTGTGTGTGTGTGGTGTACATCTTCAGTAACATTATTTTCCTATCTAGCTCTGAGCCCCTGGAAATTAGAAATTGAATATCTCTCTCTCTTTCTGTGTCTGTCTCTCTCTCACTCTCTTTCTCTCCCCCCTCCCCTCCTCCTTAGCTGCTTTTGAAACACAAACAGACAGTAATGTAAGGGTTAACTGTAATTTTATCTCACCGGTTTTCAGAGAAAAGGTGAACAAAATGTAAACACACTTTAAAGAAACACAGTCAGGCTTTAGAAGAAATACACGCTCTCCTAGAGTGGGATGGGGAAACGGGGAAACGGAGTAACCCCCTTGGATCTATGAGTCTTTGGCGAGTTCAGCAAACCCAGAACTTGCCGAGACACTCCCTTGGTCCCTCCTTGATTCGGCTTTGCTCCCATTCCCTGGCAGTCATGCTCTGTGGTTTCTACTGGTCTCACTCTCTTCTTTCTGTTTAATTTCTGGTGGGACTTTGGCCAGGTTCCCAGCACTCATTCTCACGTCTGATGCATGCCCACTATGTGTCAGAGCTCACTCCCGATGTCGGTAGCCCAAACACAGTGTGGTAGCATCTGGAGCACAGGGCAGCTTGACCCCCCTCAGTTGTTTGTGGCTTATCTCCTATCTTAGGGAGGAGGGAGAGAGACTAAGGTCTCTTGTATTTCAGAAGATAAACACTGGACCTCAAAACACATTTATATTACCTACTACCTCACAAGATCGTTTCAAAGAAAGTGTTTTGTAAGCTGTGTAAAAAGCTGTGGAACCATGGGTTGTTGTTTTATTAGTATACCAGCATTTTAAAGTCTCTTTATTTATCAAACACATAGACAGGCGATTCTTACTAGAGTGCAAATGTTTTGGATGCTTCTTTTGACTAAATCTATAAAATCCCTGTGGTTCCAGCCTGATGAAAATATAGTCTTTTTGGAGCCCTCATATCATCCTGATTAATTAGCTCTAGTGCCTTCTCTCTGCTAATTATCTCTAATTTATTCTGTATGTAGTTTGGATGCAGTTTTTTTACACTCTGTCTCTTCTCTTAGAGGAAATACCCAGTATTATGTGAGCTCCTTGAGAGGAGGGACTTTTTGCCTTTCTGTGTCCTCCTGGGGCTTAGCATCATGCCTAGAATTCAGTAGGTGCTTAATAAATGTTTATAGACTACCTGATCACTAGCTAGGAAAGTCATCGATCTTTTTAAGTCTCAGTGTTATCATCTGCAAAGTGGGTATTGTAATGTGGTACCATGTTGGTGTTCAGTCATTTAGCCGTGACAGACTCTTTCTGACCCTGGGGACCATAGCATGCCAGGTTCTTCTATCCTCTACTACCTCTTCATGTCCATCCGTCTTATCCTCTGCCATCCCCTTGTCTTGTTGTCTTCAATCTTTCCCAATAGTATGGTCTTTTCCAATGAGTCCTGTCTTCTCATTATGGGTTCAAAATATTTCATCTTCGCTTCAGTATTTGACCTTCCAGTGAATAACCTGAATTAATTTCTTTAGGTATTGACTGAGTTGATCTCCTTGCCATCTGAAGGACTCTCAAAAGTCTTCTCCAGCACCACAATTTGAAAGCATCGATTCTGCAGCACTCAGCTTTCCTTCTAGTCCAACTCTCACAGCCACACATTGCTACTGGACTAACCATAGCTTTGGCTAGATAGATCCTTCTTGGCAACATGAGAACTCTGGTTTTAATATGTTGTCCAGATTTTCCATAGCTTTCCTTCCAAGGAGTAAGTGTCTTTTAATTTTGTGCTTTTATTTTTTTTTAATTTTGTATTTTTAATTTTACATTTTACCTAACAGGATTGTTACAGGGGAAATCTGCTCAAGGGCACTGAGACATTGTGGCTGGCCGCTGCCTAAGAGTGGTAGTAGCAATAACTGTGCAGTTTCCCATGAGACCTTGAAGGCTATCGAAACACACCAGTATTATTAGGGCCTTTAACTGATGTTACATGGATCTCTTTTGCCTACGTGGGCATTTTATAGGTGGGATTGTATTTACACATGGATTTTATTATCCCATCATTACAGACTTTTCTATGATTTGGAGATCTCAAAGCATTTGACAAGTCAAGCATGCGTAACAATGTACTTCATGAGCTTCCCATGTGCAATCTAATATTTGTTGGGTTTTTTTTTCAAAAAACTGGGACAATTAACTTTTTTAACTCATGTAGTTTCCATTTATGGTTTCTTGAAATATAGCTCTGCAAACCCAGGTTTTAATAAAGCCCATTATGATTCAAGTGGAGCTCCTGAACAACGCTTTAAACCCCAAATCACTCTGGCTCTCACTGATTGGCCGATAATAGGTCCCAACCCAAGCCTCACTTGCTCATTGTTTGGATTCTGGTGGCTCGGAGTGATTGCAAATAGCACTTTGTCTTTATTCTGACCAGAAACTCTGGGGGTCTTCCCCTTCCAGACTGATTCTTTTCTGAAGGCAAACTAGGCCTCAATTCTTAACTGGCCTTCAGTTACTGGATGGGCATCGCCTCAGACAAACTGGGATGTGGCAAAGGCCTTAGCTTAGAGAGGCCAAAGTCTCCCACTGCATCCTGGGTCATTGCCATTCATCATTACCTATGTCTTGCCACTGAACTCCTGCGACTCTAGATGACTGCACAGCTCTGCTCACTCAAAAACCAATCCACTTACAAGTTAAGACATCACTCTCCTGATGTCCTTGGTCCTCTTTGAGAGCTAAGGATGGAACAGCAACGTGTACCCTATAATAACATGAGCATTATGACATTGAACTCCCACACATGACACATTGGTATGTAGATTTAGGAGGGGGTGCAGGGCTGTTACTGTTTTGGTTGGCCCACGTAGGTTATGCAAGTCTCTGTTTAGATGTGGCTTAGGGGAAGGCAAGAAAAGACATCTCTAGCATCTCCTCCTCCCACTCTTCACCTAGGGAGACTTTGACTCCTGCTGGGAGGGTTAGCAGGGAGTTTGGGGACCTGAGGTGGCCACTTTGTTCTCTTCAGGCTAGAATTATATCTATCTGCTCCCTTGAGTATAATTAGTCTAAAGGAAACAATTTTTAGGTTCAAGCTAAACTCCTAAATTTCTAAATGAGAAAAGGAGGCCACAAGCTCTATGTTCAAGGCTTAACTCCCTTTCCACCAAATGCCAGTTACACGTGAACACACACAGCAAATAGCAAAGAAACCCATTCGCCCAAATCAATAGCAAAATAGAAGCCGGAGGAATTATCCCTAGGACAGTATATACCAGCCAACACAGAGAGATAAAGAGCTTTCCTCTCTGAGAGCGAGATAAGTCAGTTCAGCCAAGAAAGAGTCCTAGATCTTACTCAAGGGGAAATTCCCTTGTCTCTAGAGTAGCAAAATGGAAATAGGGACAGAATTGGAGTTCTAATTGTTAGCTTCTTCCCAGAGTTTTTCTCCCATCATGGACCTGAAGGAAGGTTGGAATCATCCATCTTCTCTCTTGAAGCTAGAAGCCAGAAGAGCCTGGATCTCTCTTCTCTGTCACTCTCACCAACTTTGTCTGTCCCTTACACAGGTGTTGGGCATTGAAGCAACAGGATCCTGCCTACAAAATGATGACATAGTCAGAAGGTGTACTTGTATAAAAGTGATTAATGATCCCAACAATAATGATGTGTCTAGCCTCACTCTCAAAATCTAGGTGATTACTGGTAGAAGAGCCCTCAGTAATGAGTGACCAGCTACAGTAACCTGCAGCCAAAATGCTTCAGTGTTTTCTATCAGGGAGAGCATCTCTCTCTCTCTCTGTCTCTCTGTCTCTCTGTCTCTGTCTCTCTGTCTCTCTCTCTCTCTCTCTCAGACACACACACACACACACACACACACACACACACTCCCATGTTCTCATTTTCATGTGAGGATTTCCCTTCCATAACTCACTTTAGTTAATCTAGAAAATAATCATTCTCACCAATACTTCCCATCTTTTTAAAGGTAAGTTCTTCAAAATAAACATATTAGCCTTAATGGAATTTGGTGGCTAGTGTTTTTTCCTTTTAATTCAACAAATTTTAAAAAATGGGAGTAGAAAGCGGGTACAATTAGGAAAGAAAAGACACAAATACCAGTGTGTTTTGTTGGGGTTTTTCTTGCTGGCAGTCAGGGAAGTATAAGCTGCTTGTCTTTCTTCCTACGTCTCTTTCTTCTTCTTCCTTTTTGGAGGGAGGGTTAACTTGAAATTAAGTGTTCAGACAGTGGAGGGCTATTCTCCTACCAGGAACAGAGGAGTGAGAGAAGAAGGTTGTCAGGGTCTTTGTGTGTACTGGGCTTAACAGCTGTGCCCAGATGGACTGCTTCCACAACCACTGCCCACATGTCCATGACCTCAATCACCCACAACAGCAACTCACTAAGAGCAGAGGGTAGGGAGAATGGAAAGAGGCTTCAGTGGGGAAGGGCTCCACAATTCAGAGCCCCCAGCCTAGCCTCATGCGTCTCCCAGGACTCAGTCAAGATGAAATATCTCTGTGTTCTTATTCTTCCCTGCGCTGTCATCTAAGACTAGGTCCACATGTGAGTGCTCCCTGTGAAATATGGGTAAAAGTCTGCTTGGTTGCCATAGGTCCTTCTGGTGCCCTTAACCCATTTGGCAATGCTCACTGACAATCTAGGCAGGCCAACACATGGAGTTTCATTCAATAGCTGGGAGGGAATAATTTCACACTCAGATTCCATTTCAAATGAGTTTTCTTCTGGACCTTTGGGGAAAAGCCTCTTGGGGAGGACTGGTTCATACTGAAAGTTTAGGGGCTTGGCAGCCTCAATATGGCAGCTGGGGATAAACTCTCCAGAATGAGCTTCCTCTGGGCCATCTGAAGAGTACCAAGTAACTACCAGCCACTTATTAAAAGGAGTTTGTCTGCCCACAGTCAAGCCAGAGAGAAAGAATACTTTTGAATATCTCCAAATAAGCCTCTTGCTTTCAGCTTTCTTCTGGATTTGCAGTAATAATAATATTTAGCATTTATAGAGTACTGCAAGGTTTGCAAATATTGTCTCCTTATAGCTCCGCAATAACCCATTTTACAGATAAGGAAAATGAGGCAGATGATGGTTGAGTGACTTACTCAGGGTGACTAGGATAGTTAGTATCTGAGACCGGATTTGAACTCAGATCTTTCTAATTTCAGACCAAGATTATTATATATTGCTCCAGGAGAAACCAGAGTTTCAAATTCCACATCTGACACTTAATGATTATGTAGCCTTAGACAAGTCTCAGACCTGGCTTCTGAGGCGGAAAAACGGAGGCGGTAATATCTGTAGGAACCATATCAGAGGGCTGTTGCCAGGATCAAATGAGTTAATGTACTTACAGCACTTAAAACACTGTTTAAATGTCAGGAATTATCACCATTATTATTACTGGCAATCTTGTTTATTTCCCTGTTAACAAAGGCACAAGCTATTTTTGCTGTGTTTGTCTGAGGTCACCCAAATCGACATTTACAACGCTGACTGGACAGAGATTAGATTTTGCCCAACAATTCCCACCACCTAGGGGCAGAGCTCAGAATAGAAGTCAGGCCAAGTCTTCTATCTGAAAGTCTAGGGCCTAGTTTCTCCCTCATTGTGAAACTGATAACAAGCTTTCTCTACTCTAGAGCTTAGATACAGGCCAGCCAAGAAGCCGAAGCGGGCAGGGGACCGATTCCCAGAATAAATCCAGGAGGTTTGCAACAAAGAAAAGAAGCCTTTTGTGAAATGTCTAAAAATACTTTCCTTCTTGAAGGACACACACGTACAATCTACTTATTTGTAGCTAAAATGGCAGGGGGGGGAGGAATTTAACCAGCTCCCATTAGTGCAAAGGCCAAAAGTAACTTCCAAAGGGGATGAAAAGCAAACAGCAGCTTGGTGGGGGCTGAGTTACAAGCAGGGCTCAATGAATAGCCTTCACATAGACTGGTGCTTGAGAACGAGCACAAGGTCCCACGTAAGGTTAAGACAGCAACACACATAATAAGAACCATGTATCCAGCCTGGAAGGGCACTGGGAGGGAGGTGACTCACTCCACTCCCCTTTGCACCCTCGATATTCCAGCCAAATTGGACCATTAGCTGGATCTTGTCCTGCCTTCTCCCATCTCCATGAATTCACACAGTCTCCCCTGTACTCCTTTCACTTGTCGAAATGCTTTTCATTCAATGGCAGCCTCTTCCTCAAATCCTCCTCTGAGATTGTTCATCCCATCCCCCTTTTTCCACCCACTCACACCCCCTGTAAAGGGCAGTGATCTCTGAATCCTCAGTTTCTCTTATATATCTTTCTCTGGATCTTTGCTTTCACCTAATCACCTCCAGCTTTCCAGCATAAGTATCTTACTCATGCCTTATTGTCATCTACTGCTGACTTCAGGTCTATTAGACTTTGGACACGCAATGTCTTACTTACAACTTGAACAGAATAAATGATTTCCAAATTGTAGTAAAGACAAAAAGACAAAGGAAGGGACAGAGCACAGAGATGCTGAGCTCTCTGCTCAACCCTTAGGCCCTGCTTGGCAAAACCCTAAGAGGGAATACCACTTGGAATCATTAAAAAAAAAAAAAAGTCAGGCATTTGTCGAGGGATTGGATTTGGGTTCATTTTCACACAGTCTGCTACACTAAAAGCGTGTTAATTAATTATATGTTTTCTGAAAATGAAGAATTTGGTAAGTAAAGGAAATATTTCCATAGCCTGAGCACAGAAGTGATTTATGAAGCCAGAAACTGTGAGGCCAGTATGGCGGGTTGGAATACAGCCACTGTGCTTTCACATTATGGCTATTCAGACCTTGGCCTGAAGGTTTTGGTCATTAACTGTGAATTGTCACTTGATACAGCAATCTCTTCCAACATGAGCCTGCTGTCATGTTTGTTTGTCTCGTAAAGAGCCATACAGGAGTTATCCCCCCTCTGTTCTTCCTGGGGGACGAAATCTTTTCATATAGTATCATGTATTTTATTATTACCTCCATAGAAATATCTCTCCTGGGGTGTCTAATTTTTTCAGTCTTCCAAAGAATTCTACCAAGATGCTTCACCAAGGCCTCTACCTCATTTTAGCTGGGTTGCTATGAGCAATGAGGAGGAGGGCAATTTGACTTGAACTCACAGGGGACCTGGAATTGAAAAGATAAAGAATTATCAACGCCATGTAACAATGGCCCTTGAATGGTCTCCTTATAACCTTATGTGAAAACCAAAGTTTCATCAATAATTAGTGCACTTGAACAGGAAAAGTTTAGAAGTGATCCATATGCATGTATGTGTCTTTATATGTGTGTGTGTTTATATGTATTTATATATGCATATATAGTTAATAAAGTTGGTAAATCTTGTCTCAGTTTTTGGAGTGCTGTTTTATTTTCGTGATCTCAAAATTTGAAAATGGTGCAGGCATTTAGGATTTCTGAGAGCTTCTCAAAATGAGGGTTCATTTGGGTTTTGCTTTTGTGTCCCCCCAAACCTAGCACAGGGCAGGTATTTCGTAAATGCTTGCTCAGTTGTATTGTGAGCTTCTTGAGAAGAAAGGGATTTCTGACTTTCTTTGCACCCCCAGCAATAGTACCTGCCGCGTGGTAAACTCTTCATTAATGCATGTTGACTTGACTCGACTTGACTTGACCTATGCTTGCTTCTGCAAAAACCATACGTGATCTTGATAAGCCCAAAGACCCCAGTTTCTGGGATAAGAACTCATTATTTGACAAAAATTGCTGGGAAAATTGGAACATAGTATGGCAGAAACTAGGTATAGAGCATCATCTAATGCCATACACCAAAGTCAAGTC
>CM053590.1:202933325-202959231 GCA_028646515.1 Pseudochirops corinnae | reverse complement strand
GAGAATAGACTGGGGGAGGGGGGACACACTGGGATGGCTGTTTTGGGACGGTGGGTGGGGGAAAGAGGGGGAGAAAATATGTAACTCAAAATCTTGTGGAAATGAATGATGCAAACTAAAATAAAATTAAAAAAAAAGAAGTAAATATAAAAAAAAAGAAATGTAGAATTGAATTAGCTTCAAAATCAGTGTTCTTTCCACTATAATAAATTTGACTATCCTCCATAAAAATGCATTTTATATATACATGACTATATTCCATCCTATAATATTTAATTGATTGCTGTGCTTTTTATCACATGTATTTCTGAATATATTCCACTCCACCAGACATCCAGTGAGTCCTCCCTTGTAATTAAGCTTTTTTTAAAAAAAAGTGGAAAAAAGTTAGATAAAACCAATTAATATATTGATCATGTGTGACAGTATCTACTTTATTCTACACCCTTAGTCCCCTACCCCCAATGTCTGTAGTAGAAAGGTAGATGCACGAATTTTTGTGTTGTATTTGAACTCTTCTTTCACCTTTTCATATCCTGTTCTGATTCCAGAAGTCCATAGGTGTGATAAGTCCATTCAGAGATCTTTGAACACCATCTTGGATACTGATTGGTCAAGTTAACAAAAATAGGAAAGTTATAATTGTTGGAGTAACTGTGTTATTTTAGGCACTGAACTATTAGTGGAGATGGATTTATCTAGCCATTCTGGGAAACAATTTGGAGTCATAACCTAAAAGCTGCTAAACTGTACATATCCCTCAATCAAGTGATACCATCATTAGTACAAAGAAGTCAAAGAAGGTGGGAAAGAAACCATATGGACCAAAATGTTTGTAGCAGTACTTTTGTTGTAACAAAGGATTGGGAATAAAGTAGATGCTCACACACTGGAGAATGGCTGGACAAAGTGTGCTCTCTGTGCTATAAGCAATGACAAAAGGGATAGATTTAGCAAAACCTTGCAAGATTTGTATGAACTGATGCAAGGTGAATTAAGCAGAGCCAGGAGAACAATTTATACAGTTTATAATGACTACTACATCATAAAAGAAAAACAACTTTAAAAAACTTAAGAACTCTGAGCAATGCAATGATCAGCCATAGTTCCAGGAGACTGATGATAAAACACTTTGTGCTCCTTTAGATACAGAGGTTATGGAGTAGGGGTGCCGAATGGGACAGATATGTTCAGATATGACAAAAATGTGGATTTATTTCACTATACTTATTTGTTTTGGGTGAGGGAGAGAGGGAAGGAAACCTGTAGAGGAGAGAAGCTAATAGTACTAAGGCTGAAAAAGAAGAAAAGAAAAAAAAAAAGAACTTTAATGCAACATTTTTTTAAACATTCAGAAGAAAACAGAAGGAAATTCAGAAAGAGACAGACAAGAAGGACAGTTTTGGTAGTGTTATTGTTGAGTTGTTTCAGTCATGTCTGATTCCCTGTGACCTGATTTGGGATTTTCTTGGTAAAAACACTGGAATAGTTTGCCATTTCTTTTTCCAGCTCATTTTACAGATGAGGAACTAAAATAGGGGTAAGTGACTTGTCCAGGGTCACACAGCTAGCAAATATTTGAGACTAGGTTGAATTCAGGTCTTCCTGACTCCAAGGTTGGCACTCTATCCATTATACCACTTAGCTGCCTATCTTTGTACTATTGTATTGAATTAATTATACATTCTTGACAAAAATCTAAGCCATACAAAATGTTCACCGTTTCATATACGACCCTTTTTTCTTTTCAGTGTATATGAAAATGCTCAGTTTTTTGATGTCTGTCAAGTTCAGAATAACAAAAAGCTAAAATTAAAATTGAGAAAGAATATTAGCAAGGGGAAACACATATGTTTGCAGATGAAATATTAAAAGAGATGGAGGGTTGATGAAGCATGAGAGCAAGTGTGTTCTTTCTAAAGGATTTTATTCCTATTAGCAGACTTTCTCCTTGAAGACAAAATATCAGAACTGCCTGATGCTTCTGGCAGATTTCCAGACTGTATGACTCACCACCAGGCAAAGTCCATCCCTTGGCATCTGTCTACCTAACACCCGGTGCTGATCTTCATAGCCTCCCAGCGTCAAAGATCCAAAGTGTGTCCTCTGGCGAGAGAGCTGACTCAGAAGTTGCCTGAAAAGTGAAATCTTGGCTTCCTTTACTGACTCAATTTTTCTTGCCCTTGTCTGATCTTGTCTCACTTTCAGAATTCTGCTCCCTCAGTGTGGCCTTTTTGCAATAATCCCAGATGTTCCTAAAGAAGATTTCTCTGAGAAGGCAGCAAAGTGTTCTTGTTATCAGAACAAGAATGAGTATAGAACTAGCATTAAGTGATGCTGGATTCTACTCCAAATATCAACATGGGTGAAGGAGTGAGATTATTCCCCCTGAGAGAGTCTCTCTCCCCCTCTTCCCCCATCGGAGCACCAACTGCCTACACCTTCCCACTCCCTCACCTTTTTGCCACTCCCCAAGGTCTCACAGTCATGAATCCACTCCTTCTGCTATAGTAAATCCAAAATTAGCCCTCCCCAGTCCTTGTCTTCTTTTCATCCTTCTTATTCTCTGGACTTTATGTCTATTGTCACACAGCGGGAAAATTGCTGGATTTAGGCTTAGAGTACCTGGGTTTGAATTCTATCTTTTGCCACTAACCAGTTGAATGACTTTAGAAAAGTTACTTAGCTTTTCTGGGTTTTGGTTTCCTAATCTGCAAAACAGCAGAGTGGGACTCAATGACTTCTAAAGTGACACTTTCAGCTCTAAATCTCATAGAGAGTTGGGCTTAGACTTAGTCAGGGAGACCTGAGTTCAAATCCTACTGAGACGGATACTCGCTGTGTGACCCCAGGCAAGTAATTTAACTTCTTTCTATCTCATTTTCCTCATTTGTAAAAAGAGAGTAATGATAGTACCTCCCTCCCTTCATGAAGATAAAATGAGATAATATTTGTAAAGGTCTTTGCAAGCTCTAAAGCCAAATAAATGGTAGCTACTGTTATTGTAGTTACTGTTATTTATTAACCTATGCTTTTACACTGAGTTCTTTCTTCTTCTTCCATTTCTTCCATTGTCTGGCACTCATCGAAATCGAGTTTTCTCTCAATGCTACCAACATCTCTTGGCAACTTTTACAAAGTTCACTGTATCTTGTCGCACTCTCCTTGTTCTTTCAGGGCCATTTTCAACGCTTCCTTCTGATACCATCATCCAGTAACCAACTTTAAAGCTCTCTCTACCCCATCTAAATCCTCACTGCTATTATCTAAGGACCTCTGTTCACTCTCTTTCTCCCTTCACAAATAGATTCAGATCTGACTCACAGTCTTCTTTTCTAAGCGAGTATTTCCCTCTCTACTTCAGATACCCTAATCTCATGCTTCCTCAGTCTCTTTAACTACTCTGAATTCTATCTTCAGTGTCCTTCATCCATGCACAAGAGTAGTCATATTTTAAACAACCTTCCATTCACCAACAGTGAATTTGCCTCCATTGTTAGCACTTCTAGTTATGGTTCTACTTGTCATCAAGGGATGGGATAGCAAGAGGGTATAGTCATGACAACATGCTTATACTTTCCAATCTGATCTGCTTAGAACCCTGGCAGACCCTGGAACCACCTATGGAGATTCGTTTCTTGTTTTTGATCTGTGCCTTTGAAAAGAAAAGGGAAAAAATCCTTTCAATCTTAATTACTCTTGCATCTGATTTCTTTTTCTAGCTATGAAATTAATTACTAAGGGTCCAGTCTTTGTTTGCCTTCTAATTCATTTTTGTGCCCCTAGTGGTACATTTGGGGGCAAATCTGATTTTTTTTAATCTACAAAATGAAGTTTAATATCAAAAGTGCTTTGTACAACAAAGCTTTACCAATTAATTATTATTAATGTTATTATTCGTGACCCTGAGAAAGTCTTCTAAGGGCTCTAGGTAATTCTAAAGCTATGAGCTTCTTTTTCATTAATTAATTATTTTAACATTCATTTTAAAAAATTTTAAGTTCAAAATTCTCTCTGTCACTCCCAGTCATACCCCATCAACTGGAAAGGTAATCAGTATGATACCAACTATACCTGTGAAGTCACACTAAACATATTCCCATAATAGCCATGTTGCCGAAAAACAAAAACAAATAAGAAAAAAAATGAAAAAAACATGCTTGGATCTGTACTTATAATTCATCAGTTCTCTCTCTGGAGGTTGATAGGATTTTTCATCATGAATCTGTTGGAATTGTCTTGATCGGGTCTTTCACATTTGATCATCCTTATAATGTAGCAGGTTCTGTGTACAATGTTTTTCTGGTTCTGCTCAATTCACTTTGTGTCAATTCATATAAGTCTTCTCAGGTTTTTCTGAAACCAGCCTGCTTGTCATTTCTTATAACACAATAGTATTCCATCACAATCATCTAGGATAATTTTCTAGCCATTCTCCAACCGACAGGCATCCCCTCAATTATCAATTCTTTGCCACCATGAAAAGAGCTTCTCTAATTTTTTTTTGTACATATAAGTCCCTTTTCCCTTTTCTTTGATTTCTTTGGGATACAGACCTAGTAATGGTATTGTGGATCAAAGGGTATGCGCAATTTTATAGTCCTTTGGGCAGAGTTCCAAATTGTTCTCCAGAATGGTTAGAACAATTCACAACTCTACCAACAGTGTAATAGTTACCTATTTTCCCACATCCTCTCCAGAATTTATACTTTTCTTTTTCTGTCACGTCAGTCAATATGATAGGTATAAGGTGACACCTCAGAGTTGTTTTAATTTGCATTTCTCTAATTAATAGTGATTTAGAGCATTTTTTCAAGCGACTATAGCTTTTATTTCTTCTTCCGAAAACTGCCTATTCATATCTTTTGACCATTTGTCAATTAGGGAATGGGTCTTATTTTTATAAATTTAACTCAGTTTCTTATATACCTGAGAAATTAGATTTTGTCAGAGAAACTTGATGTCAAATATTGCCCCCTCTCTCCCAGTTTTCTTTTAATTTTGACTGCATTGGTTTTATTTGTGCAAAACCTCTTTAATTTTGTGTAATCAAAATGATCTATTTTACTTCCTATGATTCTCTCTATCTCTTATTTGGTCATAAACTCTTCTCTTATCCATAGGTCAAACAGGTAAATTTTTTAATGCTTTCCTAGTTTATTTGTTATATCACCCTTTATGTCTAAACCATTGATCCATTTTGACCTTATTTTGGTATTCAGTGTGAGATGTTGGTTTATACCCTGTTTCTACTAAACTGCTTTCTAGTTTTCCCAGCAATTTTTGTCAAATGGTGAGTTCTTGTCCCCAAAGCTTGGACCTTTGGGTTTATCAAACACTAGATTGCTATAATAATTTACTACTGTGTGTTTTGTACCTAATCTATTCCACTGATTCACCACTCCATTTTTTAGTCATTACCCGATTGTTTTGATGATAACTTAAACAACTCATTCCTACATCCTCTGTCTAGTCCTTCTAACTTCCCTGATAATGATAAAGTTCTTAGCAGTTACATGTATAATCTTTCCCATATAGGAATGTAAACAATTGAAACTTTTTGAGTTCCTTATGACTTCTCTTTCATTTTTACCTTCTTATGTTTTTCTTGAGTCTTGTATTTGAAAGTTAGAATTTCTATTCAACTCTGATATTTCCATCAAGAATTCTTGAAAGTCCTCTATTTCATTAAATATCCATTTCCCCCCCTGAAGAATTATACTCAGTTTTGCTGGATAGGTGGTTCTTGATTGTAATCCTAACTCCTTTAAAGATCTTTTGCAATATCACATTCGAAGCTTTCTGTTCCTTTAACATGGCAGCTGCTAAATCTTGTGTGATCCTGACTGTGGCTCCCTGGCATTTGGATGGTTTCTTTTTGCCTGCTTGAAGTATTTTCCCTTTGCCTGGGAGATACAATATTGCTGGGTATTTTCATTTTGGGATCTCTTTCAGGAGATAATTGGTGGATTCTTTCAATTTCTGTTTTTATCCTCTGCAGAGTAGTTTTATAGTTTCTTGAAAGATAATGTCTAGGCTTTGTTTTTTGAACATGGCTTTCAGGCAGTCCAATAATTCTTAAATTATCTTTTTCTAGGTCAATTGTTTTTTATGAGATATTTCATATTGTCTTCCATTTTTCATTTTTCTGACTTCATTTTGTTTTTTCTTTATATCTCGTGGAGTCATTAGCTTCCACTTTCATAATTCTAATTTTTAAGGATTTTTTTTCAGTGAGTTTTTGTACATATTTTTTCTATTTGGCCAATTCTGGTTTTAAGAAGTTCTTTTCTTCAATGAAGTTTTGTACCACTTTTACCATTTGCCAATTCTGCTTTTTAAGGTGTTATTTTCTGCAGCATTTTTTGTCCCTCTTTTATGAAGCTATTAATCGTCTTTTCATGATTTTCTTGCATTACTCTCATTTCTTTTTCTCATTTTCCCCTACTGATCTTAATTGATTTTAAAAATAATTTTTAACTCTTCTAGGAATTCTTTTTGGGCTTGTGTTCTGCTCACATTTTTTCCCCTTGAGGGAATAGCTTGTAGCTATTTTTACTTTGTTGTCTTCAGCTGAGTTTGTGTCCTGATCTTCCCTGTCACTCCTTTTGATGTTCAGGTTTTTTTTTTGGGGGGGGGGCATTATTTGCTTATTTCCCCCAGCCTATTTCTTGATTTTGAACTTCTGTTGCCAAGGTCTGCTGATATTACCTTTGTCAAATCTCTCAAATATGTCCCCCTTATCTGTTCTGACATTGAGACCACTCTAGTGCAGACTCTCATCATCTCATGTCTAGACTATTGCAATAGTCTTCTCGTGTCTTTATCTGCTTCAAATCTCTCCACTCTAATCCATCTTTCATTCAGCCACTAATGTGATTTTCCTAAAGTACAAGTCTTATTGTCTTTCTCCCACTACTCAATAAACTCCAGTGGCTCCCTCTTGCCTCTAGGATAAAGTACAAAGTGTTCTGTTCATCATTTAAAGCCCTTCATAACCTAACCTACTTCTACCTTTCTAGTCTTCTTACACCTTAAAACCGATAGGTACTCTTCAGTCCAATGACGCTGACCTCCTGGCTGTTCCATGAGTAAGATGTCAAAGCATTTTTGTTGGCTATCCCCAGTGCTTGGGATACTCTTGCCTCTGCCTAATGACCTCTCTGCTTTTCTTCAAGTCCCAACTAAAATCATTTCTTGTACAGTAAGCCTTCTCTAGCCTCTCTTTATTCTAATGCCTTACCTCTGTTAGTTATTTCTCATTCATCCTGTACATAACTTGCTTTGCACATATTTGTTTACATGTTGTCTCCCCTATTAGATTGTAAGCTCCTTGAGGGCAGGGTCTATCTTTTGACTCTTTTTGTATTCCCAGGGCTTAGCACAGTACCTGGCACTTAATAAATGTTTTTTGATCGAGAAGATATTAGGTTATTTAGAGACAATGCTGAACCTGCAGAGGCAATGACATGGGTATTGGATAATTCAGGTCAAGGACAAAAGAGAAGTATACTTTTAGCTGGGAGGGAAGATAGTGTAGAAAGGACATCGGACCTTGAGTTTGGACACCTGGGCTTGAGTTCTGAGTGTTACTTGGTGATGTTATCATAGGTAAGTGTGAACCTCAGTTCCTTTAGCTGTAAGACAGGGTTTATAATACAGCTACCATTTCTGTAGTTCTTTTAGTTTTGTGAAGCACTTACCAAGTATTATCTCATTTTATCTTCATAAATAACCTGGGAGGTAGATGTTATTATTATTTCCATTTTATAGTTGAGGACAGAAATTAAGTAACTTGCTCAAGGTCACATGACTAGTAAGAGTTTGATGCCAAATTTGAACCTAGGTGTTCCTGATTCCAGGCCCAGTACTCTACTGCACCATATAGTGA
Source organism: Pseudochirops corinnae (assembly GCA_028646515.1). NCBI lineage: Eukaryota > Metazoa > Chordata > Mammalia > Diprotodontia > Pseudocheiridae > Pseudochirops > Pseudochirops corinnae. Next base: position 202,951,340 of record CM053590.1, on the reverse strand, counting down.
CCCAACTATATCACAAGGTTGTTATGGAGAGAATACTTTTCATACCTTAAAATGTTACAGAAATCTGGATCAGAATGATGGCAGCACTCAGAATGAATATTAAAGTTCTGACTTTCAAGGAACCAATAAATGATGGAGTTTTGTTGTGACTTTTTATCCTTTGCAGGACCCAGACAGTACTTTGGGATAATACTTATTGAAGTTTATAAGGCATTTGAAGGTTAGTAAAATACAGTATATATCTTTTATCTTATTGGAACCTCATGCTGACTCTTGTGTTATCATTCCCACGTTTTGAACAAGGATCAAAGACATCACATATCTAAATAAAAGTTGGAGGGGGAATTTTGAACACAGGTCTTCATGATCCCACCTCAGGTATCCATAACATCACGTTGTCTCACATGTTTTAAAAAATAGGCTTTAGAGCTGAATAACATTGAACTCAAATGGGTTATTTGGCATTTTTTTTATTCTGGACTTGCCCCAAATTTCAGTTATCCTAGGTTTTATTTGGAGACCATAATAGGAAGTTTTTAAAAGTCCCAAGTAAAGGGAAAGAATGAAAAGTCGTGAACTGAGCTGAAAGTACATTGTATGATTCACAGAATCCCAGAACTGAGAACTTAGAGGGACCTCAGCAGTCACTTAGTTTAGTTGTTGTTACTAAGTCATTTTTTAAAAGTCATGTCTGACTCTTTGTGACCCTATTTGGGGTTTTCTTGGCAGAGATACTGGAGAACTTTGCTATCTCCTTCTCCAGCTCATTTTACTGATGAGTTAAGTGACTTGATGAGGATCACAAGGCTAGCAAGTATCTGAGGCCACATTTGAACTCAGGTCTTCCTGACTTCAGACCGGCCACTCTGTCTGCTGTACCACTCCCTAGCTAAAAGGATTCCCCTTTACCTCTCAAGAGCCTCTTGAAAGCAGAGACAATCTTTTGTTTTTCTCTGTATTCCCAGAGCTTAGCACAATGCCTGGCATGTAATAAGTGTTTGATAAATATTAGATGACTGAGTAAAAGGTAGCCCATTCTATTCTTGGACAGCTCTAATTCTTAGAAGTATTTTTGTTTCTGCTTTTCCCCAATATCTAGCCTAATTATGTGTCTGTCACTTTCACCCATTTTTCCTGCTTCTGCCCTCTGGGGCCAAACAGAACATCTAATTTCTCCTCCATATGACAGCCAGTTGCATACTTGAACACAACTATCATTGTCTACCCTGAATGGTCTTTCTCCAGACTGAACCTGCCCAATTCCTTCAATGATACTGTTCAGACTACATCAGGTACTCCTGGAGGGCCCCAAAGAGGTTGGGGGAACTCCATCACCCAAGGCTAGAAGCCCTGCCTGTCTTGGGTAGCTTGTGCAAGAAGAGACTGAGATGAAAGTCTGAAAGCTATTCTGATCCGAGCTGGAGCTGTTTTCTTCCAGTCCTTACTTGTAAAGGACTTGAGAGACTTGAGAAAAGAACAAAGCCCATATCAAATGTATTGTAATAAGGGAATTTTTGTTGATTTTCCAGTGTTAAGTGGGTGTTACCCAAGATGTAAGTAAGTGGGTCTGTAACAAATACATATATAAAGGAGATTGAATATGGCCTTAGAGGTAAAAGCATTAGCACGGGAGGGGAATCTGAAAAGGCCTCCTGGAGGAGGCAGTGCTTTGGCTTAGTCTTAAAGAAAGGCAAAGAGATTCTACTAACGAGGAATTAGGAGAGATTACATACCAGGGCTGAGGGACAGCCTGTGCACAGATGGAGATGGGAGATGGACTATCATGTGTGAGAAATGGCAAGTAAGCCAGTATGTCTGGATTGTAGAGTTTGTGTACAGGAAGATTTGGAAAGGTAAGAAGCAGTTTATATTTGATCCTAGAGGTAACAGGGAGCCATTGAAGTTGAGTGAGGGAGTGGGTTGCATGACATTGTCAGACCCATGCTTTAGGAAAGTAGGACCAGTTGAGATTAGAATAGATTCAACATGGAATGGTCAACAGGGTTTCATGATTTCTTCCAGTTCCATTCAGCCACATAGAAGTAGGAGCAAAAGAGGCAGATGATAGAATTAATCCAGGATTGGAGTTTGGCAAGTCATGACAATTGGTACTCAATGGAACAAGCATTTGAGAGTAGAGGGTAATGCAGAACTGAAGTGGTTCCCCAAAGGATTTGAGACTGGGAAGGGAGGAGAGTTGAACCTGAGCAGAGGTGATAGGATATGGCTGAGGGATGGAGGGACTGGAAGTCACAGTGAGGAAAGAAAGTAGATTTAAGAGAAATAAGGTACAGAGAGATATGAAGCAATAAAAGATTATGATAAAACATAGAAATGGAATACTGGTAGGTGATGGCAAGATCCAAACTATGGCCATCTCTGTATGTTGCTAAGGTGGAGTACAGCAAGAGTTCATGGGAGTTGATTAGACTGAGAAACTGAGAAGTTAAGGTACCTGAGGGAACTTCAGTATTCATATAGATTGAAGTCACCTACCTAGTAGAAGGGCAGGTGTTAGGATGGAAAAGAAAACTGTGAGCCAGGCATTGAACTCATTGAGAAAAAATGAAGAATGCATGGGATAGAGAAGGGCTCATTAGATAATGGCTACCAGAATTTGGGTCGTGTGTTAAATTTGGATCATATGAGCATCATACAAGTGAAAGTTTCTTATTTTTTAATTATAATTTTATTTTTCTCAATAACATGTAAAATAGTTTTAATATATTTTAAAAATTTTGTGTTCCAAATTCCCTCCCTCCCCTTTTTCATTCTTCTTCCCTGAGATGACAAGAAATTTGATATAGAATATACATGTACAGTCTAGCAAAACATATGTCCATATTAGCCATATTGCAAACAAAGACACAGACCAGAGAGAAACTCAAGAAAAATAAAATAAAATGGTCTGCTTCAATCTGCATTCAGACTTCATCAGTTCTTCCTCGGGAGGTAGATGGCCTTTTTCATTCTAAGTCCTTCAGAGTTGTCTTGGATCATTGTATTGCTGAGAATAGCTAAGTCATTCATAATAATAGTTCACCTTTGCAATGTTGTTGGTACTATGTGAAGTGTTCTGGTTCTGCTCACTTCACTTTGTACCAGTTCATATAGGTCTTCCCAGGTTTTTCTGAAAGCATCCTGCTCATCATTTCTTATAACCTAATAGTATTCCATCACAATCATATATTCCAACTTGTTCAGTCATTCCCCAGTTGATGGACATCCCCTCAGTTTTCGATTCTTTGCCACCACAAAAGGAGCCCCTATAAATATTTTTGTATATATAGGCCTTTTTCCTTTTCCTTTGATCTCTTTGGGATACAGACCTAAGTAGTGGTAAGACTTAAGTAGTGGTATCAAACCGAGGTTTCTTAGTGATGATGGTAGGAGAGTCTGAAGTGGCAATGGGAAACAAGAAATGTTCATATCCCACTGCAAGTAGTGAGTTTGGAGTATGAATTAGAATATAGCCAGTACTGGAAAGACGGATGAGGACTGAGTGTCATCTGGAGGGAGCCAAGTCTCAGTGAATGCTCAAAGGGGCAAGCAAGGAAGTGGTGTAAGATGAAAATCACTTTGTTAGTTAAGAAGCAGAAGACCCAGAGGATGCAGGAGAAGGGGCTCATGTGATAGGAGTAAGACACTGGGAAAGCTGAGGTGAATATAAATGAGGTGATGGACCGTTGGAGATTCAGTTCACTGAGGTAAGGAAAGTAGGGAGGAACAGAAGCACATTCACAAGTGAGAAATGAAGCTAGGAACAGTATCACAAGGCTGGCTAAGCAAAGCAGGGGATTAATAAGTTGAACATTGATCCTCAAGATTTAGGCACAGCCCTCAACTTCCAAATCTTCTGTGTTTTGTGTCTTAGAAGGCATCTGGAAGCCTGTCTCTTAGCACACATGGGCAAGAGGTTGTGTTCACATTCACTGCCTCTTCCAGGGGACCTTTCACACATCCAGGAAGCTGTGTCCTGGGCCAGTTTGGGGCAAACCTGGCAGTATTACAGCCCTCTTGAAACCTAAAGAGGAGGCAAGTGGCAATGTGATCCAACTCCAGACTGAGCCAGTTATGTTGTAGCTTTTAAGGCATCTGGAAGCCTAGCAAGGAGACAGGAGGTGATATCTTCCCTTCTCTCCCTCCCCACCATCCCCAGCCATGAGCAGGGCATGACTGTCTTGTGACCAGACCAAGAGCATGAATTTTAAAAGTACATTTAATTAGGATTCAAACATCTGGCAGAAGAATAGAGAAACAAACTCACAAACATCCCTGAGAGATTACAATCTAGAGCAGGCGAGACTCATACTTCAGAGCAAGGAAAGATCTTTTTGTCTCCCTCTCCTTCTCCAATCAAAGCAAGATGAGCATAGCCTCCCCTGCAAGCCTGGGTGTGCTGGCAAATTCTTTTTCATTTTAATTTTTTTAAACAAGTGGCTCTCTGTTCAACTTCATCTGCATTATTAACATTTGCTTTGTCACTTTTTCAAGTCTCCACAATTGACAAAACAATAAATCAAGCCCTGATTGGTAGTAATTTTCTGATTTCTGAAGTGTAAATGCTCTCACTGAAAATTTGGGCTCCAAGACAACTCTGTTTTTAGGAATTCTTGAACTTGAAGATTGTTGTTTCAACTACTCCCTAGCTCTCTGGGAACTCAGGAACATGCTGGGGTTCCTGGGCTCCTGCATGGCACCCACTCTCCATTTGGCTCCCAATCTCAGAAGTCTCCACTAAACTCTCTTCTTTCTTTATCCCCAAGTCCCTATCAAGCTTCACTATAATCACTCTGTCTATCCTTCCTCCCAACAGCTTCTCATGATGCAATCATCCATCTCCCAGCAGCACATACATAGTGTTCCACAGGAAATGGAGGCCCCGGGAGGTCTCCCAATGAGCTCTCTGGGCTCAGGTGCCAAGGAAAATATAGTTGTGTTGGAGCTATAGTCCATACCCTCAGAGATGCCTCTATCCAACATAAAATAAAGGGGAGGTGGGATAGTAGACTAAGTTAGTAGTTCTCAAAACTTTTGGTCTCAGAATCCCTTTATACTCTTAAAAATTATTGATGAGGCCCTTCCACCCCCCCCCCCCAAAAGAGGTTTTGTTCATGTGGATGTTTATTAATATATACCATATTAGAAATTAAAATAGAAAAAAATTTTAAATGTGTTAATTCATTTTAAAATAATAAACCCACTACATGTTAACATAAAGTAATATTTTTTTAATTTTTAAAAAGATATGTTTTCCAAACCAAAAGTCTAGTGAATGTCATTGTTTTATATTTCTTTTGCAAATTTACTTAATGTCTGGCATAATAGAAGGTAGATGGAGCTTCAGATCTCTTTCTGCATTCAATCTATTGTGATATTTTTTGGTGGAAGTATATGAAGAAAATTTGGTCTTAGATATATAATTGGAGAAAGGAGTAGTATTTTAATAGGCAAATCCCATCTTAGTATTATTATGAAAAATAGTGACCTCAAGGGGAAAAACTATTGTTCCCCCCAGGGGTCTACAGACCAAAATTTGAAAGCAATTGGACAAAATGATAGATAAGATTCCTTCAAATTCTAAAATCTATGACTCCATCTCTAAATATAATCTTGACTTTTCCTCATTTCTACCTTCTTAGAGAGCTGGTGGACAAAAAAATGTTGGGCATTGAAAGCAAACCTAGCAATTTCTAGGAAAATGTGTTTTTCAACATGACCTTCCCCCAAAAAAGGCTCAGAAAAAAAATCAGATTTTGGAGTGGGAAAATACCTTGTATGTAAAACCCTTTATTTTATAGATAAGGAAATGGATGCCCAGAGAAGCTTATTGTCTGGCCTGGGGATTATACAGTCGATGATGGAACCAGGAACTAGAATTTAAGCCTCCCAGCTCCCAGCTGGGGAAACCCCCATACATTTGTTTGTTTTTTCAGAACACCATGGAGTCACTCTTCAGCGATCTCTCTAGGATAAAATGTCACAGCCCTGGGTAAGACCAGGAGAAGAAAGAAGACTTTAATGCTTCATTGTATTGAACAAGTTTTAATATGGCTGTAAGTTTTCCAAACCCTTTAATTCCATGTATCTTATTACTAGTTGGCCTTGTATCCTGAGGTTATTTGGTGAAGGCTGCCAGGGTCAAAATTAAATGAATAAATTGAGTGAAGAGGACAGTAGTGGGACTATTGAGAGAATGCTAGGCTCAGGGCAAGGAGGAAGGACTGAACAAATGACCGGGGGCTCTTCCTAAGTACCTTGTTCCAGGTCCAGAAGACGGAATAGAAACGTTGTCAGCAATTCGGTCCTATCCCGAGGCAGGTTAGGGTGCCTTTATCCATTTACCCCCCTGTTTGATCCTAAATCTTCTGGCAGGAGAGCTGCTGTTGCAGGTGCCCGTGGCCTGAAGGTAGCCTCTTTATGCATACCTATCTAGCCCTCAGCTACTCCCCTAGGAGTTGGGAGATCAAGGTTCTAGTCCTGGTTCCTTCATTGCCTGTGTCATTTTTGTTGTCTGTTGTTGTTTCATTGTTTTTACAGTAGTGTCCCTCTCTTCACGATCCCATTGGGGGTTTTCTTGGCAGGGATACTTGAGTGATTTGCCATTTCCTTCTCCAGCTCATTTTACAGATGAGGAAACTGAGGCAACCAGGGTTAAGTGACTTGCCCAGGGTCACATCGCTAGGATGTGTCCGAGGCTGAATTTGAACTCAGGAAGATGAGCCTTCCTGACTCTAGCCTCAGTGCTCTATACACTGTGCTACCAGGCTGCCTCATGTAATCTTAAACTAGGTAAATTAATTTCTTTGGGTGTGTATTTCTTTATCTATGAAATATAGAACTTAACTGATAATATTCTTTCTAGCTCCAAAATCTGATTTTTCTGAGCATCTCTGCTGGGTCAAATTGAAAGCCAGACTATACCTCCAAGCAAATCCAGAGCTGTTTAAAAGCCAAAACTATTTCTGGCCAGTGCAGAGCTGGGCCCCTATTGAAAATTAATCATATGCCTGGGAAGCAGATGATCATTTTTGGGTTTTAATTAGGAGGATATCTTTGGGACTGTTGATGTTAATATGGTGACTAAGCCCACCTAAGGATCTCTAATGAAAACTATTTAGGTCCCATCATAATTCTGTTGTTACTCAGTCACAGATGTTCTGACATAAATGGGAGAAAGAGATTTTTCTAAAACTCTAAACAGGGATGTCCTTTTGGAACAATCTGAAAATGTCAATAAGATACCTGTTATTTAGATGAGAAACAATGAAATGAATCTTCAAAACCAGTTGTTAGCAGAAGATCAGACGTTTAGAGGTACTGTTCTTAAGAATGTGTCTTTTTTCAGAACCTGGCATGCACATGTGATAGGTAACATTTTCCTCCTTTATATGGAGAGGGGTCAGGAGCCATATATATAATATGTACAAGATTTATGAGATTTGGCAACTGATTGGCTATGTGGGGAGAGTAAGAGACGGGTTTTGAGAATAGCCTTGAAGTTGGGCACAGGAGCGACTGGGAGGATAATAGTGTCCTTCACACATGCACAGTAGTGTAGATCTAGAGCTGGAAGGGTCCTTATAGGCTCTCCAATCTCTCTCATTTTACATATGAGGAAACTTAGGCCTGTGGAAAGTAAAATGATTTGCTCAAAGTCACACAAGTAATAAGCATCAGAGGTAGGATTTGAACCTATGCTCAGTAACTCCTTGGCTGGTCCTCTTTCCATTGGGCTACATGTTATCTCTCCTGAGAGAATGTAAGCTTTTGGTGGCAAGGTCTATTTCATTTTTGTCAGTCAGTAAACATTTATTAAGCATTACTGTGTGCCCGGTACTGGGGATACCAAAAGAGACAAAAGACAGCCCTGCCCTCGAGGAGCTTACAGTCTAATGGGAGGAGATAATACACAAGAGCAAATATAGGCAAAGCAAGTTGCATACGGGATAAATAAATATTATTTAAATAATAATTAAATTTAAAAATTATTTTTGTCTTTTTATCCCTACATTTTTGTTCAGCAATTTTTCAGTTGCGTCCGACTGTTCACAGTGCCTTTTGGGGTTTTCTTTGGCACATATTCTCCAGTGGTTTGCCATTTTCTTCTCCAGGTCATTTTACAGATGGGGAAACTGAGACAAGTAGGGTGGAGGTGGAGACTTGCTTAGGGTCACACAGCTGGTGTCTGAGGCCAGATTTGAACCCTGGAAGATGAATCTTCCAGTCTCCAGGCTTGGCATTCTATCTACTACACCGTCTAGCTGCTCTTCCCTAGCACACAATAAGTACTAATAAACGCTTATTGGTGAATTGGTTTCAGTTGGCAGTCTCAGCTGGCGATCTCACTCATTTTGATTTTTCTTTCTAGATCATGCTATCACAGAATCTCAGAAAAGATCTCAAACCTCATTCGACCTCTACCTAAATAGTTCATCTTCTCCACAAAATTTCAGACCTAATTTCTGAATTCACTTCCTCTTATTTCCTCTTTCTTTCAAGGAAATAAAAAGATGTGCACATTAAAAAAGTACATAAAAGATAACTACAGAGTTGATGGAATGTGATCTCAGCAAGGAAGGCAATGGACAGCACACATGGTACTCCATGTGTGAGGAAGCCAGTAAGCCTTTATGTTAGACTGAAGGGTGTGTGGAGGGGAGAAATGTGTAAGACAACTGGAAAGGTAGGAAGGGACCAGGTAGGGAATAGCTTTAAATGCCAAATAGAGGATTTCTTATTTGATCCTCGAGGTAATAGGGAGCCATTGGAGTTTATTGAGTTTGGAAGGAATGGGAGGAAGTGGCTTGTCAGATCTTGGCTAAAGTAAACCACTTTGGCAGTTGTGTGTAAAAATGGATTGGGATGGAAAGAGTCCAAGAGGCCAGTGAGACTTTGTGATTGCCTAGGTGAGAGGTGATAAGGATCTGAACCTCAGTGGGGGCCATGAAAGTGGAGAGAAGTGACTGCACATGAAAGTTTGCAGAGAAATACAAGATTTGACAATGGTTTGAATGTGTAGGGGTGAGTAAGAGAAGAGCATTGAGGGTGACACCAAAGTCGGCAATGTGGGTCACTGGAAGAGTAATGTTCTCTACAGAAATAGGGAAATTCAGAAGAGGGATGGATTTGAGGGGGGGAAGATGAGGAGTTCTCTTTTGTCATGTTGAGTTTGAAATGCTGTAAAGTATATCTGGTTGAAATGTCCGATAGACAGTCATTGATGCAGGCCTGAAGCTGAGAGAGACTGGGGCTGGATATATTGATGTGGGAATCATCTGTATAAGGATGATAATTAAATCCATGAGAACTGAGGAGATCACCAAACCAAGCGAGAAATAGAGAGAGAGAGAGAGAGCAGGAGCCAGGACAGAGCCTTGTGGATATGACATGGATTGGGGGTAGAGAACAGAGCATTGGTCAGGAAGAACTGAGTTTGACTTCTTCCTCAGACACTTACTATATGTGTGAATCTGGGCAAGGCAAGTGTCTTCTCATGGCCTCAGTTTCCTTATCTGTAAAATGGAGATAATAATAGGACCTGCTTCCCAGGGTTGTTGTGAGGATCCAATTGGAGGCCTTAGGGAGATTAGTTGAGTCGTCTAAGGTTGCACTCCCTTGAGTAAGGGAGTGATGTGGTCAGATAATAAGTGTAATGCTTTTTACAGACCATACAGGGTTACATCTGTGTCTTAAAGAAATGCCATTTGGCTAAATGTAACTAGAGCAACGATGATATTTTACATACCAACATTTGTCAATTTTTAAATGAAGGGGAAAGAATAAAGAGAAAAGAAAAAATAGCTGTTAGTGTTACTTGTTGGTGTACAGCAAAGGAGTAGAGGAAATACCAGACGGGGGAGAAAGAACCCAGAGGGACGGAGTCAGGAAAGCCCGAAGAAGAGGGATTATCCGGGAGGTGGTCAGCAGCGTGAAACGTGGTAGAGAGGTCAAGAAGGATGAGGACTGAGAAAGAGCCGTTCAGGTTGGCCATCCAGAGATCACTGGTAGCTGAGGCAGGAAGCCAGACTGCAGAGGTGTCTGAAGGGAATCAGAGCAAGGCCATGGGTGTAAACAGCTTTTTCAAGGAGTTTAGCTGACAAGGGGAGGAAAGATATAGGATGGTAGTCGGCCAACATGCTATGCCCTAATTCACATTTTTTAAGGATGACTTGATCATGTTTGGAGGAGGAGGAAAAAGAAGGAAATAGAGAGCAACGGAAGATTAGAGACAGAGGGATGGTAGAAGGGGCAATGTGCCTGATGAGGCAGAAGGTGATGGGATTGGAGAACACGTACAGGGTTTGGCCTTGGGAAGCAAAAGGGCCACCATGTTATCAGAAACGGGAGTGAAAGATAAGGGATAGGGAGATAATATTAGAGTCGTGTGAGGATGAGAGAAGAGGGAATTCAATTAGAGTAGGAAGGGAAGCTCATAGTTGAGAGAATGTGTGGAAAGCATGTTGTAGGAAGCTTGAGGGTAGAAGAGAAGGTTGAAAACAGGCATTGGTTTTCAGTTGTCATTTCTTTTCACTTCAGTGACTAGCCCGGTGCTATCGACTTTGAATGGCAGAAAAACACACTTCTTTTCAAACTTACATGAGCTCTAATAGCATAATAAAATACGGCCTATGGTAAAGTGCAATAGGGTTAGGAGACGCGATGTTTCTGGCCTAGGCCAAGCCTGACATTTTAGCACCTAACCTGCCAACACAAAGCCTCTCTAGCTTTCGTTGGAGAGTAGTTTAGGTTTTCTTTCAGCTGCAGAAATTTCTCCCAAAGTAGTCATGGATCTCTTCCAAATGCAGACATTTCTCAGGGTACAGGAACCTAACCAGAGGTTCTGAGTAATGCAGGTATTTAGCCAACCAGTAAGACTGTTGGGTGTTTTAAATAATCAAAAAGCCTGTGATAAGTTGACTTTCCAATAATGGCAGGATGGCAGGTAGTTAGTTGGCAAACAACTTCATGGATTGGTGGCATGGAACACTGACCCCTGATCCCAGTCTGAAAAGGAAGACAGACAGAGGCAGAAGAAATCAAGATACGTCCACACAAGTTGTTGAACATATTTTTCCAAATGGGAAACTGCTTGAATATGCATATTTGTCAAGAACGTTTTCTTTTTATTTTCCAGTAGGGGGAAGATAGGAGAAAAAATTAAATGCTTATTAACTGAAAAGTAATGAATTAAAAATAAAGACGGACCCAAAGAGAAAGAAAAGAAATCAAATTTGAGTTCAAGTGGGTTCTGTACCATGATTGTATCAGGAACCACTTCTTTCAGATATTTTCTGTGATTCATTTTTAAAGATTTCCTTATGTCCACTTTCTTTTCTCTATAATCAGCCCTGCACAGTACCCTTAGATTAATGTTTTTCCAAAAAAAAAAAAAAAAAACCCAACCCTCCTTTTATCATGTCACTTTTCTGCTTAGGAAAAGATAAAGTTCCACTTCCTCTATTTGATGTTCCAACACCCTTCCCTGAAGTACCTGTTCCAAACCATCTTATCTCTCCTCAAGCCTCCCACATATGGCATCCTGACTCCCAACCCTCTCAGGCCAGTCTCCTGCCTTGTACTTAACTCAAAAAATTGAAACCATTTTCTGGTAACTCCATCTTTACCCTTACTCATCATGTCACATCACTCAGACACTTTTCTCAATTAGCTCCCCCTTTGATCCAATCTCAGATCAAAAGGTGCCCTTCTTCGTGACAAAGCAAACTTCTCTGCACGCACCCTTGATGCCATCCCCTGCCAACTTCTTCCACATATTGTCCCCATTTCTTCCCCCTCTTGTCTTCAGTTTCTCCTTATCTATCAGCTCTTTCCCTGTTGCCTACCAATAGGCCCATGTCTCCCCTATCCTTAAAAAACCCTCACTAGATCCAACTTTCCTCACTATTTTTCACCTTATATCCATCTTCCTTTTCATGGTTGAACTCCTTGAGAAAGTTATCTACAATCTGTTCCTCTACTTTCTCTCCTTTTACTCTCTTCTAAACCTTCTGAAATTGGACTTCTGATCTCATTATCCAAATATATCTATTATATCTGTAGATGCAGCTCTAAATAGCTACCCATATCTACTTATCCTTCAGCACACACACAGACATGAAATTGCCTTCTCCAAAGTCACCCAATGGTCTCTTGATTTTCCAGTCTAATAGTCTCTGAGTCCTGATCCTCTATATGATCCTCACTGTAGCATTTTACACCTCCTTAATACTCTCTCAAGGTCTCTAAGTTTTCATGACACTGTTTTCTCCTAGTTCTCTTCTCATCCACCATTCCAATCTTTCTCAACCTTATTTTCAGGTTCTTTACTTGATGGCATTTCCATTTTATGCCATTTATGTTTCTCAGATGCGATGCTGTGCCTCCCATTTTTGTGTCTTTGCACTTGCTGCATAACCCCCGTGCCCAGCCAGCATGCACACCTGGAATTCTCTGCTCCCTCACCTCTGCCTTTTGTTTTCCTTCATGACTCAACTCAAACCCCATCTTCTTTAGGAGATTTTTTTTTCTGGTCCCACCAGTTGCTAATGCCTCCACCTTTCAGATTATCCTCATCTACTCTGTGCATGTCTTCTGCAGCCCTAAATACTTACATGGCGTCTCCCCTATTAGTATATCTGTTCCTTTGAAGTAGTGACTGATTTTTCACCTTATGATATCATTGAGGCTTGGAATATAAAAGTGTAAAGCCAAGCATGAGCAGCTTTCCAGAGGATGACTGCTGTGAACAGCTTTCAAGGTTCTGATTACACAGTATAGTGAACACTCTGCTTATTCAATAACAAAGCAAAGCAAAACATTCACAGATAATCAAGGTGCAGCATTCACAATATTATAACTTATCATAGAAAATCAAAATACAGCATTTACAATGTTACAACTTATCACTAAAATGGCCACATAGTTTTCACCAGAGTGGTCACATAATTTTGAACAAAGTACATTCATTTAGTCACTCATTTAGTAACTCAATCATTCAATCATCCTTAAAGAGGCTTGCCTCCTTAAGAGACACAAAGTACAATAGTTAAAGTTCTCTACTCATGGGGCACACTAAGTTACAAATCAGTCACTTATTCAGTCATCAATCACTATTGACTATTCATTACTCAGATCAATTACTGATCACTACTCAGTTATCAGTCACTATTCAGTACTCTCTTAAGAGGTTGGGAAATACACAAGCCATCCACCCCTCGGTCACAAGTAAATCACAACTTCATCACTACTCAGTACCCATGGAGCAGGCAGCTCCTGCCTAAATCCACAAAATAGTCATCTGGGTTCAAAGGCAGACAGCTCCCAGTTCCTTGCCCAGCTCTCCATGCAGGTCCTGCTCTACACTGAAGTTCACAGTGTCCAGTCCTCCTTAAATCTGTCACAGTCTCTGCTCCTGGGAAGTCAAGGCTTAACAAAGCCACAAGCAGACAAAGTACCAACACCACAGTCATGCTTCCTCAGTTTTCTGCAGCTCCAGCTGGTCCTCTGAAATCCTCAGCAGGTTGGTTGGCCCTCAGACTCAGCAGAAGTTTCAGTTGGTTCCCAGAATCAAAATAATTTCATCCAGGTTCTCAAAATAAAAATCATCCTCTCCATCGTGGGCCTCTCTTCTTCAGCCTCCAGAACCTGGCTCCAAGAAGATCTGTCTGTCCCAGCATAAGGGTTCTCCCTATGTACACACATGACATTAGCTCCTTCCTGTTACATCAGCAATAGGTGTTCATACCTTCTGTTTCTTTAACAGAAGCTTGATTACTAAGTGCTAAGTACCTGTTAGCTTTGCCAATACAAAGGGATCAAGTTACATTACTATTACAAAAAGCTACTTAATAAATGCTGATTGACTGACTGATCATGGAAATATTTGACATTTACCCACAAACTTTTGGATTACCTTGGGCTATGTTCTATAGTTTTAATTTTAATAATTTCATCTAGAAGAGACGTATTAGAATGTGCCTTATAACACATTCCTTAGCTTGTGGTAAGAGAAAAATCCAGCTATCTCAATCAAAGACTGACCAGAACTTGACTCAATGCTGGAGAAGAATGAATGAGCATTTCCTACTTAAGTGCCTCAAATCTCTTCTCTGACCACATTCCCTGTTTTTCAGTTTCTCATCCTTCCTGACTCCAAGGTGTAGCACCAATGCAATATTCACAGCACTAACAATGACTGTAAATATGCCAGTATAGTTCTTAATTGCAAAATCTAACAGACTCTCCATACAGAAGACAGAAGCAAAACATTTATTCAGACACCAGGAAACCAAATCCATCATAGCAACATAGAAGTTAATACACTATAACACATCCTTTAGCCTTCTCACAAACCAACACTCACAAACTTAACTGTCACAGTAGGGGGCAAACACTCACAAGTCTAGCTGTCTCCCTGGATGTGTCCTCTCTCTCTCTCACCTCAAGCTGCTTTGACGCTCAGCTTCAGGTGGGCTCTGCTCCACCCTTCAGCAAGCTCCTCCCACCACAGGCTCCATGTGATTACATTTGGCCTATTAGGGAGCAGGGAAGATTTTCAAATTACCATTACCATTACACAAGGCCAACATTCTGTCCAATGTGCCATCTAGGAAGGGTACTAGCAGTTACAAAGTTTAGGAAAGGTCTTTTATTTAAAGATAGTATCTGAGATGAGTCTTGAAAGAAGTGAGGGATTCTATGAGCTGGAGGTGAAGTATTCTAGATATGACAGACAGGTGGAGTACCATGTGTGAGGAACAGAGAGGCCATGTAAATTGACCATAGAATGAGGGAAGTAGAGTATTGTGTAAGGAGACTGGGAAGATAGTTTGGAGTCAACTTTTGAAGAGTTCTGGGAACATTCTTTGGATGTAAGCCATTACTATGGTTCATCATGGAGCACTGTGCCATTTATCTGCCTGGCCATGGTGTCACTCAATGTTTAGAAGACAATTCCATCAGTATTCACTTTGCTGCTATGAGACTAGTTTCCTGGTGATGGAAGAGAAAGGTTTCTTCACCCTTTTCATGTGTGTGTGTGTGTGTGTGTGTGTGTGTGTGTGTGTGTGTGTGTGAGTGTGTGTGAATGTGCTGAGGAATAAGTGGATATGGGTAGTTGTATATAGATATATGGATAAAGGATTATATAGGATACCTCAGAGTGTATCTGGCTTACTCACCCATAACACTCCTCCCCTGATTTTTCAGATGAGAAATCTCAGGCTAAAGGAGAGAAGTTAACTGATGCCTGGATCATTCAGGCAGTAAACAACGGTGTTGAAATTTGAACCCAGGTCCCTTGACTCTAGATACAATGTTCTTTCCACTGCCTCCTATGAATATTCACCTGCACGAGACAGTTATGAGTTAAATAGGAGTCTGTGGCATGAGCTCTCTAGTAGTCAGAAAATGGAAATATTTTGCCAACAAGTATTTATGGATTTCCTACAGGTTGCTGACTCACGTGAAGTGCAGCCTTACAATAAATAACTAGAAAGATTCCCATTTCTAAATGGCTTTGAAGTTTATGAAATGCTTTTCTCACAACATCCGTTGAAGTAGGTCATGTAAGCATTATTATCTCTGTCCTATAGATAAGAAAATTGAGCCTAGGAAAGGCAAAGCAACTTGCCAATAGTCTCACAACCAGATATGTTCCTCTCCTTAAGATGTTTTTAGTCTACTTGAGGAGACAAGACTAACATGTAGTCATGGACACTGGAGCTTTCTTTCCTATGACTCCATCATTGTGACTTAGGCACATGCCCTGGAGCTATGTCATGAGACAAGAGTTTCTTGATAGTATAGTAACCACATCCCCTAGAATGAGACCCCAAAAGTTCATACCAAACTCCACCCTGATATGATAATAAGATTCTAGGAAAAAACTTAGGCAAATGGAAGATAGTATTAGTGATAAGAAGGTCATGAGTTCATATGCTCCCACCACAATGAACCCTGATGAGGTAAAAAAAATATATTTTTGAAGACCTGGACCTTCATCATCAATGTCCCCAAAGAAAACAAGCTTATAATTCTGGGTGACTTCAATGTTATCATGGGCATAGACCATCAGACATGGCAGGAAGTCCTTGGGAGATATGGAACTGGAAACAGCAACAGCAATGGTCATTTATTATTTGAAGACTTGTATATCTCATGACCTTCTCATCACCAACATTGTCTTCCATTTATCTATACACAAAACTTCATAGATCCAACCTCATAGCAAACATTGGCATTAAAAGACTATGTCATTGTAAGGAGAAGAGACAGCTGGGACATTAGAATGATGAAGGGGATGTGTGGTACAGAGTGCTGAACTGATCATAGACTTATCCTCTCCAAGTTAAATATTTGAATTCAACAAAAGCAGCAGCCAGAAGGCATGACAACTACCAGAAGACACAATGTCAAGAGATAAGAACACTTCTCCATGTGCAAACAGTGTGTTACTAATTTGGAGGGAAAGCTGAGTCAACACACTGTTGGCAACAGTGGAACAGAAAAAGAGTGGGCAGCTTTTAGTGATTTGCTGCACAACCTTCACTTACACATCTGGGCTGGAACACTTGCAAACATCAGGATTGGTTTTGCTGAAAAGGATAGTGAAATTCAGAAGCTACTAAATGAAAGATAAGAACTCTACAGGATTTATCAGAGGATAGTTCAGTCATCTCACAAAAGGCAGTATTTAACCCCATCAGAAGTAAAGTGTAAGCAAAGCTTAGAGAGATGCAGGATTCTTGACTCAGGAAAAAGGCAGATGAAATTCAGTTTTACATTGACAGTAGCAATCCAAAATGTTTTTATGATGCCTTGAAAGCTATTTATTGGCCAAAGACCTTTGGAGCATCTCAACTACTCAGTACTGATAGAGTCTCACTGATCAGTGATAAGGATATGGTCATGGAGAGATGGGTGGAACATTTCCACAGTATTCTCAACAGACCATCATCAACCAATGCTGAAATCATTATCTGTTTACCTCAGGTTGAAGTCAATCTTATCTAGTCAAACTTCCAACTGAAGAAGAGGTTTTGAATGCCATTAGTTGCTTCCTCTGTGGCAAAACACCTGGTGCTGATTCCATTCTAGCAGAGATCTACAAGGCGTGGTGTCCCCTGCTCATACAAAAGCTGATGGAAATCTTTGTTATATGACAAAAGTAGGTTATTCCCCAGGAGATCAAGGATGCCACTATTGTCCATCCACATAAAGAAAAAGAAAATAGGGGCCAAGGCAAGATGGTGGTATAGAAGCAGCGAAAGTCCATGACTCTGCCATAACCACCTCAAATGCCTATAAAATATGACTCTAAACAAATTTTAGAGCTCCAGAACCCACAAAGTGACAGAGAAAAAAAATCTCCTGCTGAAGGCAGCCCAGCAGGCAGACAGGAAGATTCATCTCAGCATGCTGGGAGCCGAGACCAGGCCTGCTGTGGTTTTAGCCCCAGGGTGGCCAGGACCAGCCTCAGCACTGGATCACCAGCAGCTGTGGTGGTTTCCAGAATTACCAACCCATAAATGCCAGAGACAAAGTGAAAGGTCAATGGAACTTGGCTGAATTTGGGGGGGATGGAGGACCAGGTCTGGCCCCCTGCCCCAAGAGCCAGAAGTAGCAGAAGTGGCAGAATTGGCGACCCTGCAGTCACCTCCATGTGTCTGCTTCAGAAGCTCCCGGCCTGCAGATTGCAGGGGGGCCAAGTGACCATTCAGAAGCTAAGTGCTCTTGCCTTAACCTGCCTGAATTGGGACTATGATCTTAGATTGTGGTCCTGAGGTGCATGACCAGTGAGCCAAAGCTGATGAGGGCTGCAGAGATGGCAGCCTAATAGCTCCAGCAGCTGTGAAAACCCTAGCAGTTTGGGACAAAGCTCTCCCCCCTGGAAGCAGAGTTCTACTGTGGCAAAGAGCTCAAAAGTCAAGTAATTGAATGGCAACATGAGCAGGCAAAGAAAGCAAAGCAAGCACAGCCATCCAACTTTAGATTCCTTTTTTGGGGACAAAA
>CM053590.1:202909925-202932825 GCA_028646515.1 Pseudochirops corinnae | reverse complement strand
ATATGATTTACCTGCCCCCCCCCACCCCTTGGGTCTTGAACCTGAGCTCTCACCACTAGACCATATTGACTTTACAGTGATAACTTTGTTCCAGGAGAGAATCTTTGGCAGACAGCCCCTAAGGCTTAGCACTCTGAAAAGGATGAAAAGAAAACTGTATGAAAGACTAGAAGCCTTGTGTGCATTGGGCTTTCTAGACTACTTTAGCTTCAGTGAAGATGGGAGTGAGGGCGGGGAAGAGTATCACAACTTTAAACTGACAAAAACCTATGTGTGCTTCTTTTAAAATTTGTAAATAAACTTTGATCAGTTTGTAAATCCTTACCCTTTTACATTTTTACTTGAAGTCACAGAGTGCGCAAGAAAAAAACGCAAATGAAAACCAGAGTGCGGGGAGGGCTAGCAATACTGGGGCTGGCATGCACGCCTTATTTCTGTGATCTTGTCCTCTCTTTTCTCCCTTTAAAAATCTCCTTCTCCTGCTTCCCTTGGTTTTCTTTTATGTTCCACCTCCCCACCCGCTCGGCTTTTCCCAGATACAAAACAGTATCCGGTGTTTGTGGGCCACAAGCCAGGACGGAACGCCACACAAAGGCACAGACTGGACATCCAGATGATTGTGATAATGAATAGGACCCTCTACATTGCTGCCAGGTCAGTGGCATTTTTCCTCACTCCTTCCTTGGAAAGCTTTGTACATCCAGAAATGCCTTGGATTATTCAGTCACGAATTTATTTGTCATTTGATGAAAGCACCTAACCACTTATTTTTAAAATCGTAAAATACATAGTAATTTTTAAGTCTTCTTGTAATCGTTATCATTATTTACTTAAAGGCTCTCCATTCTGGTACTTTAATTCGTGTTTCTGTGAGAGGATTGTATATTTCAGGAATTTAAACCCAAATGATCTACAGTGAAATTGAACGCATACATGTGTGTAGTTGATTTTTTTTTTTAACAGATTTTTGTCTTCATCAGGAATTGCTGGTGAGGAACTTCTACCGATATAAATCATCACAACTCTCCTTAAGAGAGTTGCCCAGGCACTGAGATTAAGTGATTTGCCCCAGGTCAAATAGCCAATATGTGTCAGAGATGGAACTTGAACGCAGGTCTTTAGGACTCTGAGGCCACCCAGCTCTGTCTCTTCCTCTCTCTCTGTCTCTGTCTCTGTCTCTCTTCGTCTCTCCCCCCCCTCCGCCTTTTCTATATGTGGATGTTGTTTGTATACACACACACACACACACACACACACGTGCACAGGCCTTATAGATAGGTGATTTCACTGGTGTGGTATTTCTTCTATCAACTCAGATTATAACTGCCCCTGCCCTACCACTATGATAAATACCTACATAACACTTCTATCTTGCTGCTTTCTATAGTTACTGTGTTCCAAAACCTGGTCTAAAATTCATGGTGAATTGATTCTTGGGAGTAGCCAAAGTCTTGAACTGATTTGACTAATTGCTAATCTGTTCCATTAGTAGCCAGTCTTTATGTGTTGTTATGGCCAAAAAAAAATTGCCTAATGATTGTTCCTCAGATGATTAACCTCTCCCAACTGGTCCTCACATGATAGGTCATCTACTCAAAGTCTTTTCACCTGGTTAGGATTTGCCAGACCTTCTGCTCCATTGTCATAACATTTGAAAGCCCCAGTGTCAGGGTTGAAAGGGTGCCCCAAAGCCAAGAAGAACTCTGCTTGGCTCTGCTGCGCTCTTAACATTTTTATCAATTATTGGATCAAGGCATAGATGGTACACTCAGAAAATTTGCAGATGACACAGAGCTTATTATACACTATGATGGAGTCAGGCTCCAAAAGTATCTTGACAGACTAGAGCACTGGGCTGAATCTCATAAGATAAATTCTAAAGGCTTGCACTGTAGTACAAAAAAATGAACCTCACCAGTACAAGATCTCAGTGGGGAATGGCTGATTAGGAGCTGTTCTGAAAACAATCTGCTGATTTTAGCCAACTCCAAGCTCAATGTGAGTCAGCAATGTGATGTAGCAGCCAAAAGAGTTCATGCAATCTTGGGCTGCATTAAGAGATGCATAGCCTTCAGGTGAAACAGATATGGAAGCTATTTCAGGGAAATAATTATTTATTGATAAGCTAAATAATTCTATTTATCAGTAAGCTCACTTCTGGACAGGATTGCTCCACTAACAAATTGGGGGAAACAGAGTCTTGTGTGGGCAAAGAGCATCTAGATTTCAGCAGGTCTGGTAAGCTTTCTCGGGACATCCTTGTGGACGCAATAAAGAAGTACTACTGGTTATATGACAGGACCTGAAGAATTGGGATGGTGTGGGATAGTGGATAAAGTCCTGGATTTGGAAGTCAGAGGACCTCAGTTCCAAACACAGCTTTGCTGCTTGCTCCTTGTGTGATCTTCGACAAGTCTCTCTCTGACTTTGTTTCCTTATTTGTAAAATGAAATGCTTGAATAATGTGATCTCAAAGGACCCCTTCAAGCTTTACATCTATGGTCTTATGGATAATAGATCAACATCAACCTAGAAGGAAGTTCAGTTCTCATCTGTCTCCTGTTCATCATTGTTATCAATGGATGAAGACAAAGATGGCTAATCTATTGATATCAAGAAACGTGAAGGGTTAGCTAACATATCAGCTGATGAAATCAGGGTCCTAAAAATTCTCCAGAGAGTGAAAGAATGGGCTCAGTTATAACAAGATTAAATTTCAAAGGGAATGTAAACTCAGCACTAATGTCTGAAAAATTAACACAGTACAAGTACAGAATAGAGAAGACATGATGAGGTTGGTCTGAAAAAAGAACAAAGGTTTTTAGCTGACTCTAAGTTCAATATGTATCCACAAGGGAGGAGTAAAAACTAATGAAATTTTGAGCTGCATTAATAGAAACATAGTGTTTAAAATAGTCTTGATAGTTTTTTATGCTGGTCAAAGCATATCTAGATTAGCATATGCATTTTGGGGTACAACATTTTAGGAAGGACATTTGCAAACCAGAGCACAAATTAGAGAACAGTGACTACATTGGTGAGGACTTACCAAATTCTGTTCGTGTAAAGTTTAATCGAAGGAACCGAGAAAGTTTAGCCCAAAGAAGAGAAAACTAAGTGTAGTATAATCACTGTTTTTCAGCATCTCGGGGGTTGTCATGTGCAAGAAGGATTAAACTGATTCTATGTAGCTCTGGAGGGCAGATTTGGGACTAAGTGACAATGACATGGCCACAGATTTAAGCTCAATGTAAGAATGAACTTTCTAATAATCAGAGCCTTTCCAAAATGACATGAGCTACCTCATGGGGTACTGAATTATTGAATTTGTTCCAACAAGGGCCAGAAAAACCCCTTGTTGGGAATGCTATGGAAGGAATTCCTCTGTGAGTCTGGGAACCAAACTAGATGTCTGGTATATGGGTCTCTGTTTTATCTTGAAGGGAAATTTAAAAATTATACGCCAGAAACATAATACCCAGAAAATGGGGACAATCAGACATAGATTATATGACTAGGAATGAGTCGGTTAAGTAAGAAACACAAATTGGTATTGGAGGGGAAGAGTTGTTGAGGAGGAGATGAAGACCTCCTTGGTCCTTGGTCCTTGGCCCAGAGAGAAGGGTTTCCATCACTGATCTTGATGAGAGCTGCGTTATTTACCACACTTACCTGCCATGGCTCTCGCCTTAGAGAACAGAAATTGAATTCCAACTAATCTTGACAAGTTGTAGAAATACATGCTCCTATTTTTAAAACTGTTTAAATAGAGCATTCAAGAATAACAATTCCTGGGGCTATTAATGTAAAGAGGAAACCCAAGCTTCATAAACAGGACATTGGGCAGGACTGGCTGGGTCCTTTTGAAAAGGAGAATGTGATCCTGGGATGTAAACTTGGGAGGGAATCTCCCCAGAGCCCTGACCGAAGCCAGATTTAATTGCAACTGTCATTCAGCAACCCCTTCTTAGATATTTACTGTATGCAGCCCACTGTTAGTAGGTGCTAGCTGAGACACAGAGGTCAGTAAGACTTAGGATGTGTTCTCAGGGAGCTTACAGTCTAATTGGGGGATAGGCCAGAGATAAGACAGACATACCTGGAAATACACAAATTAGAATGTGGTAAGTGTGTAAAAGAAGTAGAGCTAAGGAAGAAATCAGTGTCAGTTAGGGAGAGGGAGAGAGATCAGGGGAAAGGATCCATAGTAGGGTAGGAAAGGGGCTGATTTTAGAGTCAGAGGATCTGAGTTTGAATTCTGGTTCTCTCTCACTACCTAGGGGACATAAAGCAAATTGGTCCTCCTCTCTGGCCTTTAGATTCCTCATTTTTAAAATGATGAGGTTCGCCGAGATGACCTCCAACATGCTTTATAGCTCTAAGTTTATCACCTTGTCAAGTAATACTGTGTGAGGTTGGTGTCACACACCTAAGCAATCTGGGCAAAATTTGCAGGAAAGACAGAGGAAAGGAACAATAATGAAAATTAGGCTCTGAGGAAAAATATATAGAATTTGAGGTGAAGACTTAGGGGAACAGATGAACGAATTTGTGAAAGAAAAATACTTTCTTAAGTTCTTTCTATGTGCCTAGCACTTTGCTAAATTCTGGGGCTACAAATATAAAAGAAAGATGGTTCCTGCTTCCCATGAGCACATTCTATTAGTAAAGGAAGACAACACATATGCCTGGAAAGGGTGCTTGGGTTAGGGAAGTCATGAGGAGGGCAGTTGGCTCCATAGGACAATTGGCATACCTTCTCCAAAAATAGTGGTGGCATTGACTTGCCAAATGTACCCAAAGCAAAAGGTAAAAAAAGGGAAGGTCACAGTGGCATGGCAGGGAAATAGTAGAGAACTACAGAGACGGCCTGTTAGATATGGGGAATTCTTTGTAAGATGAGATTTAGGGAATCCTAAAGCTTCAGGCAGAACAAGGTGAAGAAGAGGAAACGTTCACCTTCAGCTTCCCTGTGGCTCCCCCTCCAACATCAGAACTGAGCAGAAGGTGCAGAAAAATAGACAAGAAAGGAAGACTAGAAAGACAAATGGGGTCGGGAGAAAGTCTAGAGAGAAGGTGGAGAGAGAAATGAGAAGGAAGGGATTTGGGACAAGATGCATTTATCCCAAAGTACATGGAGAAAGGGGGATAAATGACACCAAACGGGCCGGGGTTCCCTTCAGCACTTTTTCTAGTACCTAAATTGTGTGGGTCATTGAATAGATATTCTGCATTGATGAGAATGGCCAGATGAATGGGTAGGTAAACTTTGAGAAGAAATGATTGAGGTAAGGAATTCCTTTCTTGGGGAGTTTCGAAACATCATGTTATGGGATTTGGGAAAATCAGGACAGAAATTTTCAAAGAAAAGGTAGTCAAGATTCCCATGACATGATACCGATTTAGTTCCTGCTAGATAGAACCTGTCATTTTATGGCCAAGAAAAAACAAGACAGTTCTCAGTGTCAGAGTATAGGATTCATTTTAATTAAATAAGCAGGCACACTTTACTACATGGATTAAACTAATGAGATGGGGTAAAAATGCAAAAAATATCCCCCATTTTGACGCAGATGCCTAGCTTTTTATTCTTTCTGTTACCACACGAAGTTATATGGAGCTATAATGTGGCCACTCTTAGGAACACAGCTACCATAGACACTTATCAAAGAGCATCTCAGCAGAATTAATTGAAAAATGTCTTCAGCAACCATCCCTCAGGCATAATATCAGCTTTTCTTGAATGCCATTAAAATTTTTTTTCTAAATGTTGCAGTGCTAAAGGTTACATTTGTACTCAATTATCTGAAACCTGGTCAAAACAAAAGATTAAACAGCCTGTCTGTGAGAATGTAGGCTGACTTCAAAATCCTCTGTGAATTGTTCACTTTGCTGGTGCTTCTCTAGAAGAGAAAAAAGAAGAGTAAACACAGATGAGGTAGCTCAAGTGATGTGTAATAGCAGGAGCTCTTGCTAGATGCGCCTCAGGAGAACTGGGTCCCAATCCCATCTCTGCCTCTACCTATGGGGTTTGGGGCAGGTCACTGAGGCTGTCTGGGCCTCAGGTCTTTTTTTTTTTCCTCAAGGGAGCTAGAGAACAGGAACTGAATTTAAAACAATCTTGAAAGATTGATGGAGTGCATGCACTCCGCACCCCCACACCCTTTAAAAAAAAAAAAAAAAGATGGGTATTCAGGGATCCCTAAAGTGCTTCCTAGTTTTAAAAGCCTGTGACCTTAGAGATAGAGGTTGTTTAAAGCTCAACTCTAGGTAGGAGTAAGGTGCTTATATTTCATGAGGTAGAAAACCTTTGCTATAATTATGCAGACCAGTTACAGGTTTTATAAATTAAGGTGAGCCATCCAAGCTAATAAACCCTGAAAATACCTGATATGTCTATTTTAAATCTAACAAGCAGCCTCATTCTCCCCAAGGTGACATGCCACCTTGCTCAAAATGTGCAGTCTGCCTGGGATCCCAGTTTTGCGTGTCTCTGGCCCCTCCTGAAATCACTTCCCCAATATAAAGAGAACTAGGAGAGAAGGTGTTCAAAGCTGCCACTCTGAGAACCCTTCCTCCTGGGTGGCCCAGGAACCTGCCAATTGCATTGTTTAAATTTCCTTCCTGCCTTTGCCACAAAATTCAATTTTGCTGCCTGGAAGTGGGAAATCGGAAATACTAGGATTAAGCCAGTTTGTGTTAGAATAGCTTAATTAACAAACAGCTGTAGGCTCTGGAATGCCATAGGTGGGGGTGAGGGGAGAACCAAAACACCTCTTTACCTTGATTGCCTGCAGCTACAGACGTGCAGGTTTCACACTTGAGAGCCCTTTTAAGGACTGGTCCTTCAGAGATTTTGCACATGGCAAGTCCTTGTCTTCATCCAAGAAAGCAGGGCCTTTCATTCATGCCTTTCCCTGCTTCCCCCTCCCACTCACCTTTCTTTGGAAAAGGCTGCTCAGTTCCCAGGATTGCTCTGCTTGAGAAAGCTACTTTCAGAATTCCGGGATTGGGAGGCTGGGGCCTCTTTTGAATCACTATTTTTATCTCCTGTTAGGTTTTGTTTTTAAAGAAAAATCTCAACTACTAATTAACATAAACAGGCCAAGCCAGGAGGGGACAATCTGAGAACTTTCTGAGGTGTTGCCAATGCATAATAATTAGTTCTTAATTTACAATTCAGATGCATGACTCTCACTTTTGTCCAGGGGGGACCAAGGAAAGGGGAGTGTAGGCGAGAAAGGAAGAACTGAAGTCATCCATAAAACTGATAACAAAGTAATAGGTGATTTTCTGCCAGGACCTGGACCCAGGCGCCACCAGTAAAGTCAAGCGAATAATGAAGGAAGCTTTGAAAGCAAACTACAGTTCTGGTTTCCTACTGACGCCTGAAGAAACTTCCCAATTCAGCAATTTTCAAAGCAGACTAGCCAGTCTTCCACCCCCAAGTATTCAGTGTTCAGCGACAGGCAGGGGATTTTTTTCTCTTTTTTTAAGCCTGTTCCCATTAACAACCCTGTCTTTCCTCCCCCACCCCTTCACGTGAGAGGAGTTCTACTTGGTCTTCTTCTGTGTGGCTGTAAGGATCATTGTGTGCCCTGCTGCTAGAAGCATCCCCTGGTTTTTTGGCCAGAACTGATAAAAATGAAGAGAATCCTGGCTGTAGATGGGGGAGGTGAGAAAGGGGGGCCTGTTGGGAGGCAGAAAATCTCTCAGCCTAAAGAACCTAGTTTAAAGCTTGGGTAATTTTGCAGCCCTGGGACTTCCTGCATTTTAGAAAAATTTAATGTTATTTCAAGGGAAAATGAGATGTTTTGCTTTCATTCACTAACCCCCTCCTCATTTCCCCAATTCGGTGGAGTTCTTTCCTTTTCTTCCAACTTTCAGACAAAAATGTCCTTGTACTCAGCTCATACAGAAGGGAATATTTCAATATAACCCCAACAGCTGAGCTGCTGATTGTTTCCCTCTTCCAAGGGGCGATTGGCAGTTCGGTGTAAAGAAAAGCAAATTCTCAGTAAAAACAGGAAGGTGAACAGAAGACAGAAATGTAAACTTTTGCAGGAATGTGGCTTACACACTAAATTGACTCTAATAGTGTGAGAGACAAAAAGCGACTTCTTGACACATTTTTGTCACCGACATCTTCCTTTCTGATTTGTCTGTCAAATCATCAAGGCTGAAAGCTATAGTGAGAGGTTCAAAAGAAAGAGGTAGAAAAAGCATTAACTTCTTGTTATCTTTCTGGTTGAATAAAAATGTGGCGTATTGAATACCAAGGATTTTTTAAAATGCCATTTTAGTCATTTTTAGAATAGGTAAACATCTATAAACCAAGCAAACATAGAATTCTCTTTCCTGAACCACTTATATGCATATTTTGTCATTTTATCAGAAGGGCTTCTTATTTCTTCCTTTGGAGTAAGGTACAAGTTTATATTCTGTTGTGCTTTATCAGTAGAAGCAGACTATTATCAGAATTCTCTTGTGTAGTCTTTGCCCTTTCTGTTTTGATCTATGCGTGTTCATAGGGGTGTGTGTGTGTGTGTGTGTGTGTGTGTGTGTGTGTGTGTGCGCGTGTGTGTGTGTGCGTGTGCATGTATGTGTATAGATACTGTACATACAAATGTCCGCAAATGACTGATTCAACAGAAAATGAACTGTCTTGACTACTTACCGCATTGCCTTTATATGAATTTTCCTTTGTTTACAGGGACCATATTTATTCTGTTGACATAGACACACCAAATGCAGAAGAAATTTATTGTAGCAAAGTAAGTAGTTTCTAAACCAGGATTCTGGAATCAAGGACTCTTGATTCCAAGAGAGGAAGGTGTGATCTCATTTTCAACTAGTGTTTATATTTGAAAATACATGAATTAAGATATGTACCTAACATCCTTTAGAGGATTACGACCACAAATATTTTGTGAATTTTTAACAGAAAGATTTGTTCTGTGTGTAAGGTTTTATATTCTGGAGCTGAACAAGTCTGGTGTGGTAAAAAGAACATTGGACTGGGGCGGGGAGGGAGGTGGGGAAGTGAGGAGACCTGGGTAATGGTATTCATTTCAATTAGCTTTGTGACCTGGAGTGTGTGACTTCATCTCTCCTCCTCTCTTATTCAGCTTTCTTTTCTTTAAATTTGAAAAAGTTGGACTAGATGACATATGAGGTTCTTCCAGCTAAAAATTTTGATGATTCTACTTGATGAATTCATTATCCGTCACATGCCTGTTTGCAATGTGGAGATCTATACAATTTACATACTCCCGTAATATTTTTAATTGTTACGCTTGTATTGGAAAATCCCATTTTGAATCATTTCGTGTGCATAGGCACATCCCACAGCATAGATTTAATCACTCAGGTGTAATGCTCCCATTTCTTGGCATTTGAAGTTCGTCCTGACCTTTTACATTTGTATTACAATGAAAAGAGCACTGGATTTGAAGGGAAAAGGACTTGGCTTTAAATCCTGTTCTGCTAATCACTACCTGAGTGATCTTGAGCAAGTCACTTAATGACCCTGAATGTCATTTGCTAAGTGAGGTTCAGACTAGGCGATCTCTAAAAGCCCCTTCCTACTCTAAATCAAGGATGGCTCTCCATGATGTAACCATCCCTCATTTCAGATAGACATAACAATCTCTCCTGAGATTCTTAAAACGACACGAGGGGAAGGTTTAGTTTTATAAAAATCTCTTAAGTTTAGTAAGATCAGAAGATCCCCTTGGCCTGTTAACAAATTGGATTCTTTTGCTTACCTAAAATAAATGTAATTATAGAAAAAAAAATCTCCATACATTAAAAAAACAAAGGCATCTTTGTTAAAAGGAGACGCAATGAAAGGAGAGGGCTAGAGCAGACATTTAGAAAAGTTAGTTTGGCTACTTTTTGGTTAAACCCACTTACTAAGCTTTTTTTCAGAGCATTCTATAGTTTAATGAATAGAGAGCCGCTCGAAATGGAATGAACACTTTGCGTCACTGATCTTTTGTTGTTATGGTGAATTAATCACGGGGAATGGGTGCTGAGAGCTTTCAATGAATATATGTTCGGCTCCTCGTTTCCCCAAGGGAACTCTTACTTCTGAAATCAAACGCAACAACCTCCGAGCTCTAATTGATTTCTTTCTTGATCCCTGCAGAAACTGACATGGAAATCTAGACAGGCTGATGTAGACACGTGCAGAATGAAGGGAAAGCATAAGGTAGGCAATTTTCTTTCCTCCTGAAGCTGCCACTTTGGTTTAGGTTTTTTGACTGTTAAATCAAGTCGCTGTCTGTGATGTGGAATAGATACTGCCATTCACGCCTTTCCTAGTAATGGCTTTTTCCATCAACTTATTGAAGGCTCTAATTTGCAAAAATAGTTTGCTTTTAATGTGATGAAACATTACGACAGCCGCAGCCAGAGTGGCATTGTGAAATGCTCCCATTGCACTAAGGGTTGTGGACACCATGTTCACCACACATACACTGCTTAGCACTCTCTGTGAGAGCTAAACATTGCTGCCCTTTGCCCATTGGGAGTTTCCTTTAAGGACTCATAAAAAGCTACAAGCAGACTTACAGGGTTTTATGCCTTTGGTAATGTAGCAACACAAAAAAAGACCCTTGAGCTGTGAGTCTTAGCTACATCAAGACCCTACAGGATCACCTGGCGTTAAAATTAATACTGTGAAATTTCACTTCTACTGTTGTCTTTGCAGCATAAACTTTAACCCTTCAATTTGGGGCTTCATTTGTCTTTATTATATAGCATGACGATGTAACTACAGCATCGTCTGTTTATCATATTAACTACAATTGAATATATCACAATATACAATGTGATATATACAATAGAATACAGAACAGAAGGTTGATGTAGTAATATAATAATAAAAATGTGAGATTGACATGGCAATATTATATGATAAATTGTGATACAAAAGTTCTTTTATGCCTAATGGTATATGCCTAATATTATGTGTTATTATAATGAACATTGTCATGACTATATAAAGCTATACTTACGTAGCGGTACTCTCTGATAATAAATAATACCAGCAACTCAAAGCTCATTAGCGTGACACAACGGAGAGCTGAACTCAAAACCAGAGACTCAAGTTCTGTCCACACAGAAGAAATTTATCGCAGCAAAGTAGTACATTCGAGCAATGTAACTTTTTACTAGTCACTTAAATGTCAATAATGCTCTAGACCAGAGGTGTCAAACATGTGGTTTATAAATAGTCCAGATTAAGATGTTATTGGAAATATTTAACAAGATAAATAAAAATGAATTAAAATATAGATAATATTGAAATTTTTTAAATTTAATATTTATTTGTAACTTTTTTAAAAAACTGAGCTCCCAATTCTCTGCCCCCTTCAATTCCCTCCCCCTACCCATGAGAAAGCAAAATAATATTATATTTTAAAACCAAGTCAATATGTAGCCTGCGCAAGTCCTTATATATGGCTTTGTGGCTCCTGTTTCTATTTGAGTCTGATGTTACTGCTCTAGACACCTCAGAAAGACTATGTCCCAGAGCAGGTGCCAGCTTACACTGGTTGAGGAACTTTCCTTACCTGGGAGTTCCGTATACCAAGGAAATCACAGGTGTAGGCTCTATCCCTATTTATTATTCTAAGCAACACCCATCATTTTCCCACACGCAAACACAAACTCACTTCTCTTCTGAACTTTCCTATTTGTATCAGGGGGACCCACCATCCTCCCAGCAAGGCGACTTTGCATTCGTTGGCAGAATCGCGCTCCACTCTCCGCTCTCTTCACCCCACAGAGCCAATCATTTGCCAAGTCTTGTTGTTTCTATAGCAACTCTCACAACTGTCCCCTCAAATGGCCACTACCCTAGTTCAGGCCCTAATCAATTTTTTTCCCTCTGCACTATTGTAGCAGCTTCCCAATGGGTCTCCCTGTCTCTTCCCTTCCCAATCCGTCCTCCATGTGGTTAGCAAAGTGATTTTCCAAAAATAGAGTTCTGACCATGTCATCCCACTGTTCTAATGGCTCCTTTTACCCATAGGCAGGGACATGCCAGTAAATGTTTTAGCAACCAGTGCTGTGAGGGGGAGGGAGCTAGTGTATAACTAGCACGCTTTAATCTGCATTTTTAACACTTTGTCCATCACTCTCTTAAATCTAGAAAAGCCAAACAACAAGGGGCAGCCAGGTGGAGCAGTGAATAGAGCACTAGCCCTGGAGTCAGGAGCACCTGAGTTCAAATCCAGCCTGGGACGCTTGACGCACTTACTAGCTGTGTGACCTTGGGCAAGTCACTTAACCCCAATTGCCCTCCCTTCTCCCTGAAAAAAAAGAAAGAAAATCCCAACATTTAAGCAAGCCCTAATTGGTAGCATTTGCTAATTTCTTAGGTGCTTACACCTCAGAAAATTAACACCTCAGAAGTCACCTCTTAGCAGGTTAAAGAAGGCTTTAGCATACCTCTAGCTCTAAGATTCAGATACAGACTCCTAGGTCTCACATTTAAAGTCGTTCACTTCCTGGCACCAACCAAAGAAGAACAGAAGGAAGGCAGGCAGGCAGGAAGGAAGGAAGGAAGGAAGAAAGGAAGGTGGGAAGGGGTTGGTTTTGTATCTTCAACATCTGACTCAGTGCCTGGAGATATTTAATAACTGCTTTTTGATGAGTTGATTTTGTATTTTTCCTAACACCTAAGTATAGTGTTCTATGTGCATTCTAAGTTTGTCCTTCTAAGGCATTCATTTTAAGAAGCCCCTTAATAAAAACTTATTAATTCATTGATTGACTAATAAAATGGAAATTCTTTGTTACCATCATCTTTTGGGAACAACAACATGGATAGAAGAATAGCTACTAGGCTTCCTTCATTTTAACCTTGATGACAATGAATCAGAATACAAAATGAATGATGGGTTCTATTAAAAGAAATTGACCTGAAAAAAATACATTTGAACTATTTTCCCCTCAGGATGAATGTCACAATTTTATTAAAGTTCTTCTAAAGAAAAATGATGATACACTGTTCGTCTGTGGAACCAATGCCTTCAACCCTTCTTGCAGAAACTATAAGGTAAATGTTACTTTTATATGTCTGGAACCATATGGTTAGGAGGCACTTTGTAATTTACTCTGTACCTGCAACAAGCTAAGAACTGTAATTTAACACTACCCAGTTTCTTTTCACTTGTTCAACTTAATGTGTTGCTCCACATGAGTGAGCTTGAGAGTAGACCTCCCAGCTTCCTGTTTGATCAGGATTGATTGACACATCCTTAAGGATCCTACAGAGCAAAGCTAGTTTCTGTAAGACCCCATTCTTTGCCCAGTTGACTAATACATGGTTTACAATAAGCATAATGTGAATATATTGTTTTAGTCTCTTCTTTCCTCCTTTCATCTCTTCTCTTCTTCCTCTCCTTTCCTGACTTCAACTCTCCTCACCTCTTCTTACCACTCCTGTTCCCTTATTCCTTTCTCCCTTCACCTCCGTCTTTTCCTTTCTTTTCCTTTTTCCTCTTCCCCTCTTCTCTTTTCCCTCTCCATCTCCATTTCCTATTCTCTCTCCCTCCCTCTCTCTCTCTCTCTCTCTCTCTCTCTCTCTCTCTCTCTCTTTCTCTCTTTCTCTCTCTCTCTCTCCCCTCTCCTCTCCTCTCCTCTCTTCTCTCTCTTCTCCTCTCCTCTCTTCTCTTTCCTCTTCTCTCCTGTCCTCTCTTCTCTCCTCTTCTCCCTTCTCCTCTTCCCTCTCTCTCTTCCTCCCTGTCCCTCTCTCTCCTCACACACATAGACACACACCAAACACATTTGTTTTATGAGAATTTCCTGATTTCAAAAATATGCATCCGAAGCTGCAAGTTTACTTCTACACAGACAATTTTGAAGAATTTGAAAGTCTTAATTTCACCTTGTAATTGGATGACAAAGAGTCTTACTCGACACTCTCTATTATACAAAGAATATTTCCAACCACTTCTCTGAGAGGCAACACTTTCAATTAGTCCTGATTAAATTGTTTTTTAAAAGTGTCCCTGAAGAAGATAGGGAGCACTTAGCATCCTGGGTAGTGGTAGTGGAAGCAACAGCACTGATATATGATCCTGTCTCCATCTGTTTCACTTTGCTGGTACCACCTATTTTTCTCTGTGGTATAGAAACTGTAAAGACCATCTTCTGGAAAGTACACCAATACATATGCTGACCAGTGCTAGAGCCCTGTCTTTTGTTTCTGTTCAGCTAGACCCCTGAAGGAAATTTTTGCATTGGGTACAAGCTCGTCTCCCACTGGTCACATTTTTGATACGAGGCGTTAGTCTGTAATCGGCAGCAGTCTGTTATCCCTACCCCAATACATCCCAACTTGCAATTGATTGTCCCATAGCAAACATCTGGGTCTTCAAAATCAAATCCACCATTTAGTATTCAATTCCTGTTTGTCATTGTTTAGTGCTCATTAAGATTAATTCTCCTAATAAATCCCATGCTGGAAAGCTCTTCTTTATTATAAATGCAGGTTTTCTTGGCATTGCAACATAAAGCATGTAAATGGTCTTACTTATTCTTTTTTCAGATATTCTATTCCTCATGATACATAACCCATGTTGATTCTTACTCATCTTTGCTTGAACTACCCATCCCTGCTGGGAAATACGTTAGGGACCTGTAGGAAGTCACAAGAATACATTTATTGACTTTCCTTGCCCATAATCTTAACAATATGGATGGCACTGAGGCATCACGGGCATGACATGAGAAGATCTATTCTCAGAAGCATAAGGTGAAGGAGGAGCTGAGGCTAGAATGTAGAATTCCAGGGAAGGAAAACTCAGTACAGTGTTTTTATCCTAAAGTGTCTCAGAAATGATTAATGTCTGTAAAAAGATTGGGGCACAGTGGCTACATAACTGGAAAAAACACAGACCATCTACTGTGCAAGTCCCATAGTTTAAGAGCTTAAGATTTATTAGAATAACTTGATGGGGAAAGGAGGATTATTTTTTTCATGGTCTCTGACTCTTGAACTCTGTCTTCGGTTTATACACACTGTGTGCCCCTCAAGGAAGGTGAATGTGTTGGAAAGATTATAATTTGAAATAGATTTGCTGATGCTTAGCCATTAAGGCTAAGAATGAGGAACCTAAGCTATGCTCTCTGGGCTCAGTTTCCTCATTTGTAAAACCCTTTGTTTTGCCCTTGATGGCCTCTAAGGATCTTTCCGGCTTTAAGTCTCTTATCCTCTGCACGCCCTCCCCCCTTGTTCACTAAAACCTTTGGAACTTCAACGTGAGCTTGAGTTGGCTATTTGTATAATTATCTGTGCCCTATGGTGAATTAATTTCCCTGGGGTTGCTGTTAAGTCTGAGATTTTATGACTAGTGCATGGATTAATTCTTATTTCATGGAAATAGGATTTCTCTATGGCACAGACTACTCTGCTGTGATACCGTTTAATCTCCACATCCTTCCAAACATCCAAATCAGCAGAGGACAATTTCACATTATCTTCTAGCTCTGATTTAGCTGCTGCCACATTCTCAGAAGTAGGTACACAAAGAAGAAATTCTCCCCTCCCCCAAGTGTCTTGTTTCTTTTTTGCAGAGTTTACAGAGTGTGCACTGCTCTGGGTAAGGGTGCAAAATCCCACTCTTGAATCCCTTCCAGAGCCTCAGACCAAAGAGTCTGTCACAGTTCAACAGGAAACTTGTGCTCAGATAAAATACCAGCAAAAGGCTTTAGGAAGAATGGATTGAGGTGTGGGGAGAGGGGAGAACAACAAGATCATTATGTTTTAAGCAGTACCCGACTGTCATATTTTCTTAGGAGGATTCATTACAAAAATATCGTAGCTTTATGATACACTCAACTTGAATTTGAAAAAATCCACAGCTTTAATAAAGGTCATTTCCAAGTTCTTAGGAGTGGAGCAGACCCGTTCCATCACAGAGACTATTCACAAGAGATGGGGCCAAAATCAGCAATTGGACAGTCCTCCCTGATGTTCCTCCAGATAATTTCCTTTTCTTGGATAACGCTGGGAACTTTGAACTAATTCAAGTGACCATTCAGCATATTGTCCTTAACTTTGTTATATCTCAGTTTCCTTCTTTGTACTGAAGCATCAAACATATAATGAAACATAGCTAAATGGAGTCTTTAGAGACAATAAGGATCTTTAGAGGTAGCTAGGTGGGTCAGTGGACAGAGCATTGTGTCTGGAAACAGAAAGACCCAAGTTCAAATCTTCCTTCAGATTCTTCCTAGCTGTGTGACCTTGAGCAAGTCAGTTAATCTCTGTTTGCCTCAGTTTCCTCAGTTGTAAAATGGGGGTAATAATAGAACATACCAATATTTGTAAAGCACTTAGCATTCTTCCCTTCCTTTATCCCAACTCTAATTCACACTGATGAATCAGTCCTGAAAGAACAAGGTTCCATCTCTCCCTCAGGTTTATAGAGGGATGGGGATGATTCTTCTCTAAGTAAGCTTGAGTGACCATTCTATTGTGTTTTCCCAGTATTGGTTGTCAGTGACTAGCAAACTGGTATCTTTTCACTAATAAACATCAATTAGATTTATAGGAGAGTGTTTACCAAGATGACAGGGCAAGAGCAGAAGTGTACTCTCTTCTACATGACATTGGCCTCCGGAAAGAGTGGGCTCAAACTTAAAGACTTTTCTTCAAAGCATTGGCCCCATCAAGGTCACTTCCCAAATGCAGTACAGCCAATGGATGAATCTCTCCTTGTGGCAGGACCTGGTAGTTTGGCTTTGGAGTCAATCTACTTGCTGTTCTGATAGACTAAGATCAGATCTCCACAAGCTGCTGGGAACTCCACCTCTCAGACCTCTGCTGGGTCTTCCAAGGTCACAGCTTAGGCTATTCTATCTCCAATACTCCTTCATCCAAGTCAGGAAAAAATAGAAGCAACAGCAGATCTTTATATTCATGGACCACATGTTGACCCAAAATTAGGTCGCTAGCACTATCCACACATGGAGACTTATAACAGTCATTGATTACTCACTCAAATGAAGTCAGGCAGGAAAGAGAATTTCACTCTGGCCAGTTAAGGCCAGTTCCAACTTGGCAGTCAATCCCAAATCTGTTTCTTCACCACATGTTTAGTGGACTAGAAATGGAATATCTGCTTATAGCCCAAAGCTGGGGATCAAGGCTTTTCCATCAAGCATGCCTAGAAGCAGACTTACAAAGCCTCCTGTGGTACAAAACAGGTAGAATACGACACGTGATTGAGGAATGGGACTCCTGTTGACCAACTCTCCACTTCCATAAACAATGGTTGCAAAGTTATTCTTGATACACCTCTTCCATTCCAGTTAGTGCTCTGCCTTCAAATTACCCTTTATCTACATAATTATCTGCTCCTGTGTTGGATACTTTCACAGAATATGAACATGTTAAGAGATTGTTTTCATCTTTTTGTCTCCCATGCCTTAGCACACTGGCTTCCATAGAAGTGATGACTCTTGAACTTCATATAGGGAGAATTATAAAAATGCTTAATAATCATGGAATAGAGAAGTTGGGAGGGGGGCTTAAATTGTTGAAATGCTACATTTCAGAGAGGTTCCATGGATCAAGGAAGGAGTATTTGAAGACAGTAAAGCACTGGACTGGGCATCCAGAGATCTGGGTTTTAGTCTCACCTCTGCTGCCAACTTCATATATGCTTTTGGACAAATTACTTCACTCTTACAGGGGGCAGGGTATTAGTCTAGATAAATAATATGGTCCCTTATACCTCTTTAATCAATTTTAAGTCAAAATGGCTTCCATTATTGTGCTTGCATCTATTCCTTGTTCTACGTTACTTATGCTATATTCCTCCAAAAGCTAAAGCCTAGGAAAAGTGCTGAGAGTTGATTCTTCTGAGATTTGACCTACAAGGGTCAGGTCTCAATAGGAAAAAGAAAAACCAAAAATTTAGACAAGTTCCTATATAATGCATGACCCAGACTTGTGGGTCATTGAAAAATAAAGAAAAGAGAAGGTTTATTTGGTCCTGAAATGTCCAGATGATTGCCATAATTCTTATCATTTTACTGATAGAGACCTCCATTTCACATTCTGGGTTCCAGAACATCCCACACATAGCCAGTTCTTGTTACTGAATAGAAGCAACTGTTTCTTTTAGATGGATACTCTCGACTCCCTTGGTGATGAGTTCAGTGGAATGGCCAGGTGCCCCTACGATGCCAAGCATGCCAATGTCGCCCTGTTTGCAGGTAAATGATCTGCCCTAAATTTGCTGGGATTTTTTTTAATCATTACATTTCATTTCATTTCATAGATCTAAGCCTGGCAATGTAAATCTCCTTTGGGGGTATTTGTGAATTCAGAATTGCTCTTAGATTCTCAGGTGTCAACTATAACTAATAGTGTCCTTTTCATTGGTGATTAATTTGGAAATTACCCCTTCTCCTCTCTGTCACCTTGATTCATTCCTTTGT
Organism: Pseudochirops corinnae; assembly: GCA_028646515.1. Classification (NCBI taxonomy): domain Eukaryota; kingdom Metazoa; phylum Chordata; class Mammalia; order Diprotodontia; family Pseudocheiridae; genus Pseudochirops; species Pseudochirops corinnae. The sequence goes on along the minus strand of CM053590.1, from coordinate 202,914,360 downwards.
GATTTTCAAACCAGATAGGTCATAGAACACTGCCCCATTTTAGCATAGAAGGTACTTATTCTTTAAGAGTACTGCCTTCCACTGCTCCCCCCTGCCAATGCCTAGTACAGGATTGTCCTCTCTGTGTCTTTGTGGATTGTCTGAAATGGACTGAGAGTCTTCACTCAGGAGGATGTGGAGAATCCAAAAGGCCTTAAGTCTCTATACCAGCAGACTTCAGGCATTATAGCAAAAGCATGAAGTGGTCAAGGTTCAGTCCTAAATCCATCAGAGATGATTGTTAACACTGGGGCCTAAAGAAAGTGATCTGGAAATAACACACAAGGAATCAAGGGTTTCAATAGCCATGTTTTCCCACCTCTAATTTTAACCCCATCAAGTCTTGACAGATGGATTCTGCCAGTGGAAAATGCAAGAGCAGTTCCCAACTGTGGAATGAGCTTCGTTCTATAGCTCAAGAGCTACAGATGATAAGCCATTGGTTTTCATTTCAGATTTTTATTTAAGAATTCATTATCAGCTATGTATGTGAGGTGTGTGTAGAGAAAATTGTTGGTATAATAGTCACTGGTGGAGCATATGCTATAGCTGGCTATAATTTCCTCACAAAAGGGAAAAGTTAGCACTGTGGTGTCTGTGGGGAGGAAGGGGGAAATGAGGCCTTTTGTTATAAAGCAGGTTGGCTAACATTTCCTTATTTATACTATTATCAGGACCCCTGAGGAGGCCTGATTCCCCAACCTGTACTTTGTAGAGGTGGGTTGTATAGGAGAAAGAAAGCCTTCCCTGGGTCATCTTCTAGTCTAGGGCCCAATATTACTGTGGAACAGCACTGTATATGAATGCATACAGTCCCAGAGTCCTGTGTGGCACCTTGGACAGGAGCAAGGCCAGTAGCAGAAATGCCCTGGGATCTTCTGAATTGCATAGCTCCCACCAGTCCTCTAATATCTACAAGAACCTGCACGAACTAGTGGCAATGAAGAATGATGGCTACAACTGCTCAGTTAATTGTGTGCCTAGTTTGAGCAGAGAAATTAGAAGGTATGTAGAAAGAGGATATCCTGTGCGTTACAGGGTAGGAAGAGGCAGGATGGCATAGGGATAGGGAACTGGACTTGGGGTCAGGAAGATATGGGTTCTAATCCTACCTCAGATATTTACTAACTATGTGACCCAGGGCAATCCATAAAAATACATGGGGATAGTGGATACCAACTGAAAGTATAGGTGCCCCAGGGGAACAGGTAGGCTTTATGTAGTGCTTTAAGGATGTGGATAGATATGTGGCAAAGCAAGCCACTGTTGGTCTTTCCTCTTTGAGAAGCCCTCATGAACTTCCCTGCTGGGCGCGGCATCTTTGATAGGCAGCATCTCTGCTGATAAGCTGGACTTGCCCTTCATAGGCCATACATAGCATCTTTGCTGGATGGGACAGTTTACTGTGCCCTAGGCTTGCAGATGCAGTTACAGCCTTCACCACCTCCAGCTCCAACCTCAGGCTCAGCTACAGCCTGGGGAGTCTGCTGCTCTTTTTCAGAAGGAATAGAGATTCTTAGTTTAAGACTAACAAGTATCTCCCTTTCTGTGTCCTCAAGGCCCTGACTGGGAACCCTTGAAGTCAGAGGAAAATATTTTCCTTTTCTTTTCCTCATCTTCCTTGTTCAAGGCAAAATACCCTCAGTGAGAGAGACCTCACTCTAACTTATGGTGATCATCCAATACATTTCCCAAATCTTGGTAGGCTAGGCCATAACCAGGCAGTGACCTCTTGCCAAATAATTACCAAATGGCTCTGGGGTTTAGGCTTCCCCAGTTTTGTTTCACGTTGTCGTTGTTGTTTTCAATTCTAAACTTGTCTACTTGGTCTTGGCAAAGAATGGCTAGAAAAAAGGTTCAGAAGTAAGCCTGGTGAATAAGTTCATTATTTCTGCTGAAAATTTAGTGACTTTCTTGGCCCTTTAACATACTAATTAATTACTCAAAACCTCATATTTTTAAAGAGATATAAATTAATCACTTATACCTAAAAGGACCTCTTCCTATCTAGATATATAAGTAGCTCATATACAAAGGAACTTCACCTCCAAAACTGGCTAAGACTGAAAGGGACTCCCCCTTAAACATGCTTATGTATATATAATTATATGTGCATACATATGCATGTATGTATATGTGATACTGTTACAGTAATTAGCTAGTTTTAAGCTTGGGGCAATATAATGAATGGCTCATTAGGTCTCTCTTAAGCTCCATGGAGTTTATTTTATATAAAAAGTTCTAAGTTTAGTTATAATCACTTTGAGCCTCCAGTTAGGAAAATTCCTAACATCTAAGCAGACACTGGACTTTCTACTTAACCTTGCTTTTATATCTGTTTCTGATTAACTCTTGACCTCTTTGTGGTAGAAGAAAAATTCAGTTTCCAGGAAATATCTGGATTTTTAAAAAAACAGAAAATTATATTATAGTGACTGGGAATCTGATAAGGGAGTTACGGGAAGATCTGGCTTTTTCTTGGGATTTGCCATAGCCTATATCCTCCTCTCTGAGATGCCTATAGAGCCAATGATTCTCCTCAATATCTCTCTTCTTTACCACAGCTCAATCCTCTACTTGCTAAAAATCCTTTGTCCCCACACTCCATTCCCCATTCTGAGATAGCGTCTTCCTTTTATATAAATTACTTAGGATGTGGTCCAGTTGCTCACACACAACGGCTTTGATTGAAGCAGGTTTACAGGCCCTGTTCATGCTTAGTTCTGGTTATTTGATTCAGTCAAAAACTGCTTTTTTCCTATTCAAGTCAGCATAGCCAAATGGTGGTGGTTTCAGCTCTGCCCTTACATGTACACATACTTATATTCATATGTATGTATCACAGTGGGACAGTGGGATATATAGAAGGCAATCTGGAAGTAATGCAAAGAAAGGCAAGGTTTTATGGAGCTCAAAGAGCAGTATCTCCTGAAATCTGATATTAGCCCTCCCTCCTTCCCACCACCACCTCAGTACACACACACACACACACACACACACACACACACACACACACAGAGCCTTGGCAAATGGCTTCTGCTAGTGGAGGGTGCCAAAGCAGTTCCCAATGTTGTGTTGGGCCTCCTTCCATAGCTCAAGAGCTATAGACAATAAGCCATTGATTTCCCTTTCAATGCATATATATGCAAATGTGTGTGCACATGTACATCATGGTATCTAGGTAATCATGGGTTTCTATCTTTATTGACAACACCAGCAAAGAATCTCTAAAACAAAAACTAACAGGTGGAAATTCTTTGAGTCTACTGACTCAGAGTTGGTGTGTCTAATGTTCTAAACGTGGAAAGACTCATTACCAGAAGATTGCTGAGCTGATGGACTTTTTTAGGCCACAGCAACTCACAAAGTACTATCTACTAAGGGGTGAAGGGGTTGCAATTTTCAAGGGCCGCTTTGATGTAATCAAAAGTATTGAAGTGTGTAGCTAGGTAGATCTATCTCATTAGCATTTCTTATTTGTGAATGGCCTCATGGGCCCTACTTAAGTGCAGAGAATTATTTAGGGCAACTTGAACCAATTAAAATGTCAATGCTTTTTGAAAGAGGTCATATAGCAAGGCAAAGCCTTTGCTTTTTACCTGAACTAAAGCTGAAGAAGCAAAATGATGTAGATAATGGAAGATTTGTTTTAATGATTTGTGGGAGCTATTTTTAAACAATGGACTATACTAAAGAATGGAAAATAAATGTGCAATTTCTTAATGGAAAATAAACCATGCAATTATTTTGCCATTTTATTCCTGAAAGAATATAATCCATTTTTAAAAATACATCAACAAAATGACTTTCTATTTTTAAATATAATTTAATTTAGGCAACTAGTTGGAGCAGTGGATATATTTGTAGACTTAGAATCAGGAAGACCTGAATTCAAATCCTACCTTAGGAGCTTGCTAGCTGTGTGACTCTGGGCAAGTCACAAAACCTCTTTGAACTTCAGTTTATACATCTATAAAATGAAGAAAAGAATAGGACCTACTGCGTGAGGTTGTTATAAGGACCAAATGAAACAATATGTGTTTGCTTTACAAACCTTAAAATGCTATGTAAATGTTAGCTAGCATCATCACTATCATTACCATCACCATCATCACCATCACCATCACCATCATTACCATCATCATCACCATCACCATCATTACCATCATCACCATCATCACCATCACTATCATCATTATCATCATTATCATCACCATCACCATCACTATCATCACCATCACCATCACCATCATCATCATCATCACCATCATCACCATCACCATCATCATCATCACCATCACCATCATCACCATCACCATCACCATGATCACCATCATCACCATCACCATCACCATCACCATCATCATCATCACCATCATCACCATCATCACCATCA
>CM053590.1:202877451-202909425 GCA_028646515.1 Pseudochirops corinnae | reverse complement strand
ATGGAGTGCTGTTTGTTTTGGCCAGCAGCCCATTTCTTGGAAGTCTCCACATCTTCTCCTCTTCTCTAAGCCGCTAAGATGGCCTGCTTGGACTTGGCCTGGGCCGCCGTAGGGCCCTTCTTGCGCAGCACCGTCACCGTGTCCCAGTCGCTCTCGGCCATGGCGGGGCTGTGAGGGGGGAGTCTCTGCTCTCGGGGAAGCCGGACTCGGGGAGCAACGCAATGCAAGGCAACGCAAGGCAACGCCCCGCCTGCCTCGATTTCTCACTACTCAACTCGCTCACCGTGCGCCCTACGCCAGCGAGGTCAATCCCACCTCATTTTTCACTGACTATTACCCAGAAGTGGAATGGAGTCTTTCCTTTCATCTTCCTCACAGAATCCCTTTCTTCCTTTAACATATGGTTTAGATACCATCAACTGCTTGAAGCTTTTCCTGATTCTCCCCAAATATTATTATCCTCCCTCCCACACTCCCTGGACTTGTTTGTGTGTGTGGCATGTACACATAGACAGACAGATTAGATGATAGACAGCATGTTCCAAACGTCTTAAAGCTGTTTTTGAAGCTCTGATAGCTTCAGAACTATAAATGCTACCGATGTTAAAAACTCAAAATTTGAAAAGTTAATTACTTAAACTATTTGAAAAAACTGAGGAACTCCTTTTTTTCAAAAAAGGCATAGATATAGAAAGGTTCCAAATATTGAAAGTATTTTGATAACTTGGTAATATTTTGTTACACTGTTAATGGAAACACAAATAATGCATGTGAATTTCTAAATAAATTAATATGAGTAATATTATAAAGTAATAATTTTGCATTATATGGCATAAGAAATATTTACCCTTGGTAAAAGAAAGTCCTGGAATTTACTTACGTCATTCCTTTAACTGTACTTTGAGCTCTTATTTCTCCAAGTTATCTGTTTTCTTTGGGGTCTGTAGGGATGCCAGTGGAGAATATGGGCTTTCAGTGAACAAACATTTTTTTAAAAGTTTATTTTGCATCTCTTGGTGTCCCATATTGCCAGAGATACAGAGGAAGGCAATCCCTTCCTTCAAAGAGCTCACACGGAGTTCTTTGTCATCAAGAGGATAACATCTAAATAAATCTGTATATGCAAGATACATGCACATAACTTTCCCTTATATAATAGAAGAGGGAAAGCATTGGGTTGGGCGATCGAAGGGAGTCTGAGAAAGGCCTCCAGCACAAAGTGTGATTTGAGTTGAGTTGTGAAAGAATCCAGGGAAGCTAAGATGAGGAGGCAAGGAGAGAGATAATTTCAGGCATAGAAGACAGCCACTGAAAAAGAAAAAAGTCAGAAGATAGAGACAGTCATAGCTGGATCAAATAGTTCTTGGAGGTAAGCAAATTACAAGATCAGAAAAATTAGAAGAATATAGGTTATGAAATGTTTTAAATGCCAGATGGGAATCTATATTTGATCCTAGAGGTAACAGGAAACCACCTGAATTTTTTGAGTATGTGGGCAAAATGGTCAGTACTGAACTTTAGGAAAATCACTTTGGCAGCTATCCACAGAAGAAAGAAGAAAGAAGAAGAAATAAAAAGAAGAAGAAAGAAGAAAGAAGAAGAAGAAAAGGAGGAGGAGGAGGAAGAGGACGCGGAGAAAAAGAGGAAGAGGAAGAAGAGGAGGAAGAGGAGGAGCAGGAGAAAACTAACATTTACATAGCACTTACTATGTGCCATCTCTGTACTCACCACTTTACAATTATTATCTTGTCCTCCTTTTTCAATCATTAATTAAATTCTTTACAATGTTTTTCTTACACATTTTGCATCAGCAAGGCATTTTAGTCAATATATGCCTACAGTGATGCTCTCCATTGTCCTCTATCTCCATGGGGACCCCTAGCTTTAAATCTTCAAAGATAAATTAAATTCTTATTATTCCATAACTTGCAGCCATCTGCCATCAGTAGAAGAATATGGGCTTTAATAATTTGGGACCTAGTTTCAAAGAGAAACTTGGACTCATTAAAAGCACTGATCTATTTTACAAATGCAAACCAGGCCCTTCTCTTCTTCATGTTCAATGCTACACCATTTGCAATCCGTTTGCTAGATTACTAGTGATGGATAAATTCTATAGATTATTAATTCAAGTTCACATCAAAGTTAAGATGAGACATTTTTCATATATTTCTTTTGTTTTCCTATGTGAAAAACTAGTCTAAACTCTTAAGTTAACCAGCTCTGGTACAAGAGGCTCTGCAGTTTTCTCAAGTTTGCAGCTATCAGCACATGGTCCATTCACAAAGAAGAACACGTGCTTACTCTTAGAAATCCTTCTCTGACTTGGAATTTTTACTATACCAAGAGAGGGAGACCAAACAAGGATTCAGAGGATAATTGCCCTTGCTTTAATCTGCTTTAACCTGCTTGACAAACATCTTCAAAAATCATATGAATCACTTTTTAAAGTCATGTTTGTTTTCTAAAAATCAGAGGATAGTAGATCATTTTCTGTTCTTTAAAAAGTCACAGGAAACAAAAAGAATAATACTTAATAAGGTATTAATATGTTAGCTAAGCATAAAAAATCTATCTACAATCTGTAAAGGTGTAAAAATGTTTCCACATTCAATTAGAAGCAGAGAAAATCAGTGGCTAGCTAAAAACTTGCCCCACTGTAGGTAAATAGAGATCAATAAAAGTAAGAAATGACTATATGGGGTTTGACACCTCCATATCTATAGGAGGACAACAGGAAGAAAAGAACTTTTTTCCTCCTCCATTCCCATTAGCCATGTCTCCTTGAAGCATAACTCAATAGGAGACACAGATCCACAACTGGAGGCAGGAACCAGCTTCCTAGAGGGGGATCTTTGGCATCAGAGAAAAGAGACTATCGTAAAGATTCAGTTGAGTAGAGCAGCAGAGAGACCAGGCTCTGTGAGCAAAGCTGCCCACAGAAATGCTACACTCAAGACAGAGCAGCATGAGGACCCCACAAGAAGAGGAAGGACATCAGGACATTAATAGACTTACCATGGCCATACAGATTTGCTTCATGTGTGACTCACTACCTGTGCACTCTACATTTCTGTTCATACTTTCCATGAGTATTTTTTGTGTCTATGGGAGATTGTCACCCACTTTTATGGAGATAATATGACCTCACCTTTTATGTGTCTTTTACTATATAATCTAATGTCATTTATGTCACATTTTTACATGTAGTATGTAACATCTTAGCTAAGTCTTTGACTGACTGTTAGAGGAAAACTCACTAGTAGGTTCAGATGAACCTATTTTGGGGGGTTTTAGGAGTACAGGTTCACTTCAAATTGGGACTAGTTCTATCCCTAGGGAAGCAATCTGAAAAATGAACAACTGTTTAGTTGAGGAGGTCAGCCAGAGGGGTTGATTCACATCTTTTAAGGAAGTATGTATGATTATGACATATAATATAGGAAATACCTTGCAGGATTTAAGGTAGCATTTTTCTTGACCAAATATATAAACACTTAAAACCCCTTGAATTTAGGGGTCAACACAAGATGGTGGTGTAGAAGCAGGAAAATGCCATGAGGTCCCACACAATAACCTCAAATACCTATGAAATATGACTCTAAACAAATTTTAGAGCTACAGAACCCACAAAGTGACAGAGAGAAACAAATTTCCTGCTGAATATATATGTGTGTGTGTGTAAACATACGTATATATTTTTATATAGGAGAGTATATGTGTGTATAAATATGTATGTGAGTGTGTGTATATATGTGGACATGTATACAGAGACAGAGGGCGTAGGATCAGTTGAATAGGAAGGGATGATGTCTAAAAAATAAAATTAAGAGGTGAGAGAGGAATATGATGAGAGGAGATACGTAGAGACAGAATAGGGTAAATTATCTCATATAAAAGAGGCAAGGAAAAAACTGTTACAATGGAGGGGAAGAAAAGGAAGGCAAAAGGCAACCTTACTCTCATTGAATTTGGCTTAAGGAAGGAATATCATACACACCAAATTGGGTATCTTAGCCTACAGAAAAGTAGGCGTGGAGGGAATAAGAGGCTGAGTGATAGAAGGGAGGGCAGATTGCAGGGAGGGTAGTTAAAGGACATACTTTTGAAAAGGGACAGGGTCAAAGTAGAAAATAGAATAAGTGAGGGGCAGAATAGGATGGAGGGAAATATAGTCAGTCTTTCAAAATATATCCTCTATGGAAATGTTTTGTATAATTACACAGCTACAACCTATATTGAATTGCTTATCTTCCCAGTAAGGGTGGGTGAGAAGGGAAGAACGGAAAGAATCTGGAATTCAAAGTTTTAAAATAAAATGTTTTATATATATATATATGTGTGTATATATATATATATTATTATTATTATTATTATTATTATATGCAACTGGTAAATAGATGTGGAGACACTGGGGTATGGAGATCCATCTTGTCCTACTGGAAAATCAGAGGGGAGATGGAGGAGGATATGGGAGAGTGAAGACTGGGGGAGGGGTATGCAGTGGGATCACTGTTTTGAGGTGGTGGGTAGGGGAAAGATGGGGAGAAAATTTGTAACTCAAAAATCTTGTGGAAATGAATGTTGTGAACTAAAAATAAACCAAAAGAATATTTTAAAAAACCCTTGAACGTGAACTTGGGGTACTAAAGGGTTACAGAGGCAAGTAAAATCCTTTTTTACATATCCATAGTTGTAAGCAGTTTAGATGAATGGCTATTCATATTCTACTGATCTCACTTGTCATCTCTTCATATAACTCCAAATTTCCTTGTGTCTTTCACATTTGTCATTTTTATAATATCATAATATTCTGCTACATTAATATATCATAATTTATTCATCCATTTCTCAATAGTCAGGTGGTTTCTTGTTTTTCACCATTGCAAAGAAAACAGCCATGGCTCCACAGATTCTCCAAATTTCTCAAGCCACACCCTTTTATAGCCTACTCTCTCTACTATGTGTTGTTCCTGGAGGACAAGGATTGTTTTTCTTTTGTGTTTATGTGTACAGCATTTACCAAACTGCTTAACAAACAGTAAATGCTTTTCCTTCTTCTTCCTTCTTTCTTCCTTCCTTCCATCCTTCCTTCCTTTACTTCCTTCCTTCTTTCCTTTCTTCCTTTCTAGCTTCTTTCCTATCTATTTATATCATTAGGTTTCTATGTTCACAGATTTCCAATTACTTTTTCTCTTATGTGGTCATAATTCTAGTCATCATCATATGGATTTTTAAAAATTATTTCTTTATACTTTTTATATTTGTCTCTATTAATTACATATAGTATTTCATGAGGGTTCTCAATTTTATTTTTGTATCATGAAGCTTTTTGGTTGTTTGGTGAAGTCATGATAAAGCCCTGTTCAGAATACTATTCTTATATGCATAAAACAAAAGACATAGGACTCCAAAAGAAATTTATTATATTCAAATGAAGATGCACTTTTTTCCCCAATAAAGTTTTTTGACCTCTTGAAATCTGCCCATATGTGGTGGCTAGGTGGCACAGTGAATAGAGCACTGGCCCTGGAGTCAGGAAGACCTGAGTTCAAATGTGGCCTCAGACACTTAACACACACACACAAAAAAAACTAGCCATGTGACCTTGGGCAAGCCACTTAGCCACAATTGCCCTCCAAAAAGCCAAAAAAAAAAAAAAAAAAGAAAGGAAATCTGTCCATAGATATTGAGGGTCCATGGACCCTACATTAAGAATCTCCATATTACATTAATATGTCTCAATTGGTCTAATTATTCTTTTATTTTTGGATAATTGGCGTTTATACTTTTCACTTTCAAAAAGTAACAAATAATGTTATTATGGATATCTCTGAATAAGCAGTTCTTCTTCACTGGTTTTCCATAACATTTTCAAGGTATAGTCTCCCAAATAGAATTTTTGACTCATAGGATAGCATTGTTTTCTACATCGCCTTACCTTTGGGAGCTGTCAGATTGTTCTTCAGAAAGGTTCTCCAAGTTTGACAATTCACTCACAATGACAGAGTATACCTATTTCTCTGCAACCTTTACACACTAAATTTCATTTTTTAAAACTATTTTTGGCTATTTTGCTTGTAGGATGGTATTTAAGGTTATTTTTATTTGGATCTCTTACTATAAGAATGATTGAGAATTTTTCCAATATTAATTATTTGTTTTTCCTCTTTTGAAAATGTTGAAATACGTATGTTGAAATGCACACATACTTGTATAAAGGTGTGTATATGTATATGTATATGTATATGCATATGTATATATGTGTGTATGCATGTGTATGTGTATATGCATACATATGTGTATGTGTAAGTGTATGTGTAGATATTTTTTCTATAGTAGATGGACCTCAGTAAATTTTAATAGTTCCTTATATATTTTAGTTTTTGAGATTTTATCTACCATATGTATCATAAATATTTCACAAACTGTTATTTATAGATGCCAAAAATCTTACATTATTTACATAATTATTATTTAATGCAATCAAACATATTTTTCTTATTGACAATAATTATTTCTATCTATTTAATTTGAACATAGCCCTTCCTTTATCTCCATATATTTATAAGTTTTTTTCTCTTTTCTTATTTATATTTTATATTTAGGGATGTTATTACACCTATAATATCTCACTCAGATGCTTCACTATAGTAGTGAAAGTTAATAAAGCCAGTATGGTACAGTGGACAGAGTGCTGACCTTGGAGATAGGAAGGGCTGTGTTCAAATCCAACCTTAGATACTTAATAACTGTGTGACCCTGGGTATGTCATTTCATCTCTGTTAGCCCCAGTGATTTTTGTTTGTTTGTTTGTTGTGTTGTGTTTTTCCATCTATAGAGTGAGAAGTAAGACTGATTGTCTCTAAGAGTACTCAGAGTTATAAATCTATGATCCAAGGACATGACAGTAACCCTAAGTTCTTGAAGGCTAGGTCAGTGGAAAACAAGTTATGATAAGATCTGCTATACTAGGAAATACCATTCAGGTGGTAGGTTATGTCCTTCCAAAGTCTTGCCTTGCTACTTACCACCAATAGGCCAGCTATCAACTAATAATGACTTTTTTGACCATCTGTTGCTGTTCAATCATTCAGTCATATTCAACTCTTTGTGATCCCATGGATCATAGTACACCAATTATATCCATGGGGTTTTCTTCACAAAGATACTAGAGCGGTTTGCCATTTCCTTCTCCATTTTTTTTTAACTTTGATCTTAGAATATGAATATGGTGTCTTCTTTGCCATTGATCTTGAATATAGCTTAATTTATAAATGTGTCTCTTCCATTTTTAAATCTGATATTTATCCCCTTCAGTTATCCTTCCAGTGGGTTGAAATTTTCTTTTGTCTTTTGATTTCATTTATCGTCAGGATGCCAATGTTGATATAATTCAGTTGCTCTAGTATTATGTTCATTAACTGGTCACTGGACAATTTTACATTTAAAAATGACTGTAGTTAAAGGGCCACTTAATGGACTATTGTTTCTAGACTGCATATAAAATGTGTGTGGGGTTGGGGGGAGGGGAGAGTTCACCTTGAGAGTACTTTAAGTTAATTCCACATGGAAAGAACCTATTATCTTATGATCTCAAAAAATACAATTATTTTTTTTTAAATTGGAGATGTTTCTACTCATTTGCTTTTGTCACTGACAAAGGGAATATGCACTAGGCAGTATAGCAGTTCTTTATATTTTTTCTTAATTTTGCTTTTTGTTATGGTAAAGTTGGCATTGGGACAGGGAAAATCAAAACACAAACTCAGAAGAAAACAACAAAGAAAAAAGTAAAATATTGAAAATCTCAAGGAAAAATATGAATTTGTCTCAAGTACAAAAAGAACTCATGAAAGAGCTCAAAAAGGATTTTAAAAATAAAATAAGAGAGGTAAAAGAAAAATTGGGAAAAGAAATGAGTGATGCAAGAAAATCTGGAAAAAGAAGTCAAATGCTGGGTAAAGGACACACACACACACACACACACACACACACACACACACATGAAAATGCTGAAGAAAATAACATGTTAAAAAACAGAATAGGCCAAATGGTAAAAGGTGGCACAAAATCCACTACAGAGAACTCCTTAAAAAGCAAAATTGGACAAATGGAAAAGGAGGTACAAAAGTTAACCAAAGAAAGTGATTACTAAAAATCAAAATTGGATGGGGCAGAGCCAAGAAGGCAGAGTAAAAGCAGGAACTTGCTTCAGCTCCTGCTCCAACCACCTTTAATACCAGTTTAAAAAAAAAAAAAAGGACTCTAAACAAATTGTAGAGCTACAGAATCCACAAAGTGACAGAGAGAAACAAATCTCCCACTGAAGGCAGAGTGGTAGGCTGACAGGAAGGGTCTATCACACCAGACTGGGAACCAAGTGCAGTGCCCAGAAACCCCAGAGCAAGAGGTGGCAGAGGCACAGTGGTTGATTCTGCTGCCACGTGGCTACCTCCAAAGCTCTTAGCCTGCACATCATAGGGGGACCAAGCAACCATATAGAGGGTAATTGCTCTTACTTTGACCTGCTTGGATCTGGGTCGCTGTCTTGGGCAGTGGTCCTCGGCTGAGGAATGCCTGTGTGTCAAAGCTTGTGGGAGCTGTAGAGAGGGCACCATCATCATAGCTCTGGCAACTGTGAAAACCCCAGAAATTTGGGACACAGTTCTCTCCACTCTGGGAGCAGAGTTCTACCCTGGCAAAGAGCTCAAAAGTCAAGTAATTGTCTGGTAAGATGAGCAAGCAGAGGAAGCACAACCAGACCTTAGAATCTTTTTGAAGACCAAAAGAATCAAAACATGGAATGGGAAGAAGTCAATGAAATCAAAATTCCTGTATCAAAAGCTTCCAAGAAAAAATATGAACTATTTACAGGTCATGAAGTTGCTCAAGAAGGATTTTGAAAATCAATAAGAGAAGTGAAAGAAAATTTGGGAAGAGAAATGAGAATGATGCAAGAAAATCATGAAAAGCAAGTCAACAGTCTGCTAAAGACACAAAAAATTATGGGAGAAAATACCTCAACAAATAGCCTAACTCAAATGGCAAAAGAGGCCCCAAAAAATCAAGAGAAGAATACCTTAAAAAATCAAGTTGTCCAGACGGAAAAGAAATTTCAAAAGCTCACTAAAGAGAATAATTCCTTCAGAATTAGAGTGGAGCAAATGGAAGCTAATGACTTTATGAGAAATCAAGATACTATAAAATAGATCCAAACAAATGAAAAAATAGAAGGCAATGTGAAATATCTCATTGGAAAAGCCACTGACTTGGAGAATAGATCCAGGAGAGATCATTTAAAAATTATTGCACCACCTGAAAGCCAAGAAGAAACAATTTGATTGAAAAAGAGTCTAGAAGTCATCCTTCTAGAAACTGTAAAGGAAAATGTCCCTGATATTCTAGAACCAGACGGCAACATAGAAATTGAAAGAATTCACCAATTACCTCCTGAAAAAGATCCCCAGAAGAAAACTCCTAGGAATATTATAGCCAAATTCCAGAGTTCCCAAGTCAAGGAGAAAATATCACAAGCAGTCAAGAAGAAACAATTTGAGTATTGTGGAAACCCAATCAAGATAACACAAGAACTAGCAGCTTTTACATTAAGGGATGAAAGAGCTTGGGATATGATATTCTGGAGGTCAAAGAGCTAGGATTAAAACCAAGAATCACCTACCCAGCAAAACTGAGTGTAATATTTCAAGGCAAAATATGGTCATTCAATGAAATAGAGGACTTACAAGCATTCTTGATGAAAAAAAAAAAAGAGCTGAACAGAAAACTTGACTTTCTAATATAAGAAGCAAGAGAAGCATGAGAAGGTAAACAGGAAAAAGAAATCATGAGAATGGCATTAAGGTCAGCTGCTACACTTATGTTAAATTATCTCACTTGAAAAAACTACAAGCCAAGACTAAAATGGAGGGAGAGATGGCGTGCGATGTTTTTGTTGTTGTTGTTGTTGTTGTTCAAAAATTTTTGTGCGCTTAATGGAGCCTCTGAAGCTGAGATGCAACAAAGTATTCTGTCAATTCCCTGTCAGTTGTGCTAATATTAGCCTAACAGTCAATGATAAGAAAACAGATTCTCCACCAGTCAGCACTTCCATATTTAGATCTAATAGTTATGGCAAATGGTGAATTTTAAATGCTTTAGATAAGTTCACTGACCTTGGTAGTATACTTTCCAGGGATGTCAACAGAGATGATAAAGTTGGTGCATCCAATGCCAGAGGTAGCTGAGTGTTTGGTAGACGCCAAAGGAAAGTAGGGGAGAGAGGAGATATCAGACTGCCTAAAAAATTGAAGTTCTCCAAAGTCGTTTTACTGAACTCATTTTTGTATGCCTGTGAATCCTGTACAGTAGACCAGTGCCATGCCAGGAAACTGAATCACTTCCTTGAATTTCTCAGGAAAATTCTGAAGGTAACTTGCCAAAAAAAGGAAACAGATACTGATATTCTTTCTCAAATTCAACTGCCATGCTTTCAGACTCTCCTGCAGAGAGCACAACTCTGATGGACTGGCCACATTATTTGAATGCTAAAAGTACATTTGCCTAAAAGACTATTTTAGAGAACTCACACAAGGCAAGTATTCACTTGGAGGCTAGAAAAAGTCTTATAAGTGCACTTTCGAGATCTCTCTGGAGATCTTTGGAATCAATTGTGAGACATGGGAGACAATGGCATAGACCACCCAGCATGGTGTTCCCACCATGGCATTGTGCTCTGTGAGCAAAGCAGAATTGCAGTAGCTCAAAAGAAACATGTGACATGCAAATTTAAAGATATATATCCACTTCAAATGTTCAATTGACTATTTATGGCCCACCTATGCTAGAGACTTCTGGGATCATACTGATCTGATCGACCACAGTTGGACACACTGTACCTTGACCCTAACATAGTGATGTCATTTTAGTCCTCTACAAGCATGAACAACAACAACCAACACACTTGTAACTCCTAAGAATTTTATAATTATTAGGGCACTTATAAGAAGTATACATAGACAGAGGGTACAGGTGAGAGATGTATATGGTGGGATAATATCTAAAAAGAAAAGTAAGGGGTGAGAAAGATGAATGCACTGGGAGAAGGGGAAAAGGAAAATGGAAAGATTATCTCACATAAAAGAGGCATAAAAGAACTTTTACAGTGGAGGGGAAGATGGAAGAAGTGATAGGGAGCTCATAAATCTTCTCATCAAAATTGACTCAAGATGGGAATAGCATACATACTTAGTTGGGTATAGAAATCTATCTTATCCAACAGGAAAGTAGAAGAGGAAAGGGATAATTGAAGGGGTGGGATGCTAAAAGGGAAGGAGTTTGGGGGGAGGTGATGGTCAGAAACAAAACACTTTCAAGGATAGATAAAGTGAAAGGAGAAAGTAGGATAAAGAGGGGGAAAATTAGATGGAAGAAGATATGTAGTAATCACAACTGTGAAAAAAAATTACAGCAAGTTTCTCTGATAAAGGTTTCATTTCTTAAATATACAGAGAACTTAGCCAAATTTATAAAAAAAAATAAGAGCCACTCCCCAATTAATAAATGGAATTTGATCAAAGTTGATGACTAGGCTGCTTTCAAATGAAGCAACCAAGTTGTTACTAAATCACTATTGAGAGAAATACAGATCAAAACAACTATGAGATTCCACCCCACACTTATCAGATTTCTTAAAATTACAAAACAAGAAAATGGCAAACATTGGAGGCAAAGTGGGAAAACTGAGACACTACTACACTGCTGATGGAAGTGCAAACTGATTCAATCATTCTGGAGAACATTTGGAACCACACCTGAAAGGTGTGTTTAGGTCTGAGCACCAAAGAGATTTTTTTTAAATAAGGAAAAGGCCCTGTATGTTAAAAAATACTCATAGCAGTTCTTTTTGTAGTAGCAAAGAATTAGAAAATGAAGGGATGCCTATCAGTTGGGGAATGGCTGAACAAGTATGATTGTGATGGAATGTTATTGTAATATAAGAAAGGACAAACAGGATACTGTCAGAAAAGCCTTGAAAGACCTACATGAACTGAGGCAAAATGAAAGGAGCAGAACCAGGAGAACATTCTACACAGTAACAGCAATATTATATATGATAATCAACTGTGAATGACTTAACCATTCTCAGCAAAACAATGATCCGAGATAATTGTAAAGGACTTAGGATGAAAAATTCTGTCCATCTCCATCACTGATAGTCTGAATGCAGATTGAAGAACACTTTTTTTTGCTTTCTTTGTTTTTCTTGTTTGTTTGTTCTTGGTCTATTTTCTTTCACAACATGACCAATATGGAAATAGATTTTTTCATGACTGCATATGTATGTCCTATATCATATCATGTGCCTTTTCAGTGAGGGAAAGGGAAAGGAAGAAGGGAGAGAATTTGGATGAGACTCTCAGTAGCCATTAGGCCCCCCCTCCCCTTTGAAGACCCAGATGCTGGTGTTTCTCTCTCTCTGGTAACTAACTAGGTATAGATGTAATGGTCAGACAGCTAGAAGCCCTGTCTGTTGGTTTGCTGAATTATATTATTTTCTCTGTATTTTTCTCTGCCTGCAACTTTTGTTTGTATTCTCTAAAGTTTAGGGTGCTGACTTTTTCTCCTGAACAAGGTAAATGATATATGTATGATTAAAGTAAGATTGTTAATCCTTTTTGAGTTGCTTTCCTTTAGAAAAGCAGATCTAAGAACCTGTGCCAACAGCCATCCTGGGTATGCTAGGGTGCTTGCTGCTACATCGATCCAAAAGGGTAAGAGGAAGTGGTGCCTTGTCTCAGAACAAAGTTCTAGTCAAAGAAATGAGGCTATAAATAGGAGAAAACAAAAGAAAACAACCACAATGAACAAATACTATATATTATGAGAAAGAAGCATAGAGAGTTAAACCCAAAAGAGAACAGTAAGTCTGAAACAAATATAAGTAGAGCATGCTAGAAAATAAATTGCTTAACAATAAGTATAACAAGAATGACTAGAAGAAATGGAGCAAGAGATAAAAATGAAATTATAATTAAAATAAGAGTTTGTGAGGAAAAATTGCATCAGAATACATAGCTTAAAACAGATTGTGGAAAACTTTGCCCAAATAGTGGACTCCATGAAATAGTATGAAACACTGAGAACTCAATCACTACATGAGGGGGAAAAGCCACAATAGAAACAGTTAAAGTAATGTAAGGTAACTTCTACCAAAAACATCTTACCTAGAAACACTGTTTTTTGTTACCTTAGGAAATGAAGTTTTAGTTTGCTGAAATTTCCAACCAGGGACAGACTGAAATAGTTCTTCCTCAGACCCAAACTTGGTCCAGATTCTTGAAGACTAAAAGTTCAGTGTGTGGGTTTCACTTGGGATCATGTCACTTTAGGAAACCTAAAAGCTTACTAGTACTCAGCTTGAACTGCCACTGAGATCTTGGAATAATATAATATTCTATACTCTGAGACATTCTCTGTAGAAGTTTAGAGAGCCCAGCCCTAATATAAAATCAGAATGAGCAAATTGTTAAAAAAAAAAAAAAAAAAAACATGTTTTGATAATTGTATTGGCATATAATCTTTCTCTTGGATTCATATGTATTTCACTTTATGCATTTAAAAATATTATTGAGAAAAGTTCTAGATGCTTCAACAAACTACCAAAGAGATCTATGACATTAAGAAAATACAGAAAAGATTAAGAAACCCTTATAGCCTAATCATCTATGTGACATTTAGAGGCTGTTCTCTGTGAACAACCTTATCAAAGAGGGAGGACTTCAGGTAACACCTGAAGGAGCACTGGGGGATGTACCTATGAAAGCTATAAAGTCCCTGCTATCCATGATCTCACATTTTAAGTGGAGGAGAAAACACATCTAGGAGGGTTCTGTTAGAAGGCAGATGGAAGCTCCCAGGGATCCTGAAGGTTCAGATACAAGACAGATGGAAAGGGCTCAGGGCCCTTAAGGTGCATTAGCAGCTCAACTGTCAATTCCTTGGGGCTCTGAAGGGTGTAGTGGCTTAGCAGATGCTAAAATCTTTCACCTTCCTGAACAGACATTGATCTTCCGCTTCCCCCCCATCCCCATTCTTTTTTTAAATTGTATTTATTTACTTTTAGTTCTTTTTAATAGGGGATAGTTCAGAGTCCCTCTCTGATTAATGTTTCTACAAATACAGGAAGATTGGGCAAAGGACAACCATGGAGACTTCTTTCTACTGGGCCTACTGGGTGGAGATTTAAGATGTAATTATCTACAGCCTTCCTCTGAACTCAATGTTCCTAATCACTACCCAAAATGGAAAGTTGTTCTAACTTGATTTGTTCTTGAAAAATCCTGGGTGGCTCTCAGTGATTAATACTTCTTTAAGCAATCACAAATTGTATTATTAATTACATATGAGAATTCTACATAAAAAAAAACTAGTTTGTGAATCCATATAAAAAATTCATATTCTCTCTCTTTTTGAAAATTGGGGCAACTTTCCTATTCTCCATCATATCATAATTTTAAATGTGTAAAACAAAATACATAGGGTCCTACAACAATATTAATAATAGTGATAATAAGCTAGTATTTATACAGTACTTTAAGGTTTAAAAAAGTCCTTTATACATGTCATATTTTTTGAATATTTTTAAACAACAACTCTCCAAAGCAGGTACTATTATTCTCATTTTCAGATGAGGAACTCAGGCTGAAAGAGGTTGTGATTTGCCCAGGGTTGCAAAGCTAGCAATTATCTGAGGCTGAATTTGAATTCAGGTCTTCCTGACTACAAGTCTAGCACTAGGCCACCTAGCAGACAATTATGTTGAAATTCAGGTATCAAAATATTTTTTTTAAGTTAACCCAGATTAACAACCTCTAGCTTAGAGGGTGCTTCCCTGCATGTCACTCAATCTCCTGTATCCCTAAGCCAAATATAAAAACAAAAGTCTGTGATTCAATGCTACTAACAGTAGCACTAAGTGTGGTCTAGTTACCACTGTTGGGGTATAGATGAAATATAAGTGAAACTGCTACTGATTTGCATATTTGCTTCCCTGGCTATTTGCTGTGTCACTTGCTTGGGGCATTGTTTTATGGTATTACTGTTTAACAATATTGCACCTCCATTTAAGGAGTGCACTCTTCTAAAACCAAGACAGCTACATCTACTGTTCAATGCTTTGCATAGTTATTGATACAAGATAAGACCTTAATGAATGTTTGCTTACTTTCTCCTTCCTTCAGAGTTCAAGAGTACCCTAAGGAGTTTTGCTATGTCTTTACTTCCATAGGTTCAATTCTCCAGTGGTTCAATTCCATCCCCCACCCCATTGTTGAATACCAGTGACTAATCCCCGCATAATCCCTTATCCAGTTCTTACCAATTACCCTTTTCCAAAGGGTTTATTCACTTTGGAATTATAGCAAATATAAAAATATTCCCCATCATACACACACACACACACACACACACACACACACGCACACACACATACACACACACACACACCCCTACCTCCAGGACACACTCTTAGCTCAACTCATACATAATATTGGTCCCACCAAATTCACTTTCAGATGAGGTATAACTGATGAATGAATCCTCACCTCAGCTACCCTAGGCTGAGTCCCAAAGGTCATTCTTACTTCTCAGGATATGTCTGGCTGGCTACAAAACCCAGAAAACTCTTGGAACCATAGCATACCGTAATGCCTTCCTGAGCTTTCGAAACTCAAAAAGATTGAAGGCTCCAATTCTTCACATAAAGCAGAAAAAAAAAATCAGAGGTCAAAGAACGAAGACCTTTCAAAGGACCACAGGGCCTCAGAGGGGAGAAGACTGAGGCGGCTAGGTGGCACAGTGAATAGAGCACCAGCCCTGGAGTCAGGAGGTCCTAAGTTCAAATCCAGACTCAGACACTTAACACTTACTAGTCCTGTGACCTTGGGCAAGTCACTTAACCCCAATTGCCCTGCCCTCCCCCCTCCAAAAAACAAACAAACAAAAACAGGGAAGAAGACTCCAAGACTTCTCCTCTTGTTGCATTGTCCATCAACAGAGGGCTATGAATGAAAAAGTCAATGAGATCCATCAATAGTGCAGTTGAAGAGGATTAAGCAAATAGAGCATGCTGGAGCTTACTCAGTCTTTTCAAAGATGGTTCTGACTTTGAAGCCAATAGGAAAAGGCTCCTTCTAACCATGCAGATAGCATGCCAGAACTACAATCTTTCCAAGACACTTCCATAGCATGATGACTCTCCTAGAAGCATAGTCCTCACCCTCTCTACATGGGAAGTTGTATCAGTCAAGCAAGCCGATACAATCTGCTTCTGCACCAACCCTCAGTTACATCTGCTTTACCTCTGAATTGTGGTTTGGTAAATATTGCCTTCATAGATCAGGCTCTTGAACATGTAGCGAATAATTTGCTTAGAAGCTGTTGTGATACTTTTGAGTTAGAAATTCACCAAGTTTCCTGATTTTAGAGGTAAACATAGAGAATAAAAATAACTCTAACAGTGTGGAGTGCTTTGGCTGAGTAAAAGAACACTAGATAGCCCTTATCTGGCTCCACTTGAAGGTCCTCTCTCTAGGGGTGACTTTTCCTCCACCTGCCACCATGAGGTTCCAATACCCTGTCTAGTGACTGCTTTTCCTGGCCAACTATTTCAGAAAGATCCCAGCCATGCTTCCCTTTACCAGCTACTCACTGGCCATTTTCTTGATAGTCTGCCAACAGTCAACTATTTTTCTGGGAACACATAATTTTTCCAATACAACCCATGTACAGTTCTGGAATAATGAGCCAGTTGTTCCTATTCTAAGATCTTCCTCTATGGCCATACTTGCCATCCCTGTAACAATCAACAAAGTATTCATTTCCCACCATCACTCCTCTATACATTATGTCTCACCCTGTTACACTATAATCTCCTACAGGACCGGGATTATATTTACTCAGTGCATTTATATCCCAAACGCTGTTTGGCATACAGTAAATGCTTAAATTCTCTTCCTTCCTTCATTTCTTTCATTCTAGTCATTGGGGTTTCTTGTTAACTTGTCCTGAGAGTGATACAATGTGAAGGGAAAGTTGCCAATGCACTTTCTCTTGCTTATCTTTGCAAAGACTCCTACTCCCACCAGAACACATTTGGATCGTTTTGTTTCTATGTTTCTTTTGTATTTAGATCAGTGGTTCTCTACATTCCTAATGCCGTGACCCTTTAATACAGTTCCTCATGTTGTGGTGACCTCCAACCATAAAATTATTTTCGTTGCTACTTCATAACTGTAATTTTGCTACTGTTATGAATTGTAATGTAAATAGCCGATATGCAGGATGTATTTTCATTGTTACAAATTGAACATAACCCACAGGTTGAGAACCACTGATCTAGACTCATTTCATATTTCCCTTGCTTTGGTGAAGCCC
Organism: Pseudochirops corinnae; assembly: GCA_028646515.1. Lineage (NCBI taxonomy): Eukaryota > Metazoa > Chordata > Mammalia > Diprotodontia > Pseudocheiridae > Pseudochirops > Pseudochirops corinnae. Next base: position 202,891,989 of record CM053590.1, on the reverse strand, counting down.
AAGTAATAGGTATCAGTAAAAATCTCTTTGATTCAGCTTGAATCCCCAGCTGGTGATCCACACAAATTAGAAAGAGAAGCTTCTCTTTCTCTGGGTAGCCAACCATAACCTTCCCCTCAGCTGTCTGAGCAAATGAAACACATACAGACCAGTAATGGATTAGGTTAAGCACAGTTTTATCTTAATGCCAACTTTGAAAATCTAGGTGGTCGGAAAGGCAAAATGGACTTTAAAGAAATAGATGTAAGCTTTGAAACAGACAGATGCTCTCCTGGGAGGGAGAGGGAAAAGAAGAGTGTCACCATTGTCTGCTTGGCAAACCAAAATAGCTACAACTCTTTCTGCTGTGGCTCAATGTAGTCCCTTATGGTTCAACTACAGTCTTCCACTAGTATTTTACCTCCCAGTCAGGACGCTGGTAGCTAGCAGCAGTAATATCAGGAGCAGCACTGATTATTCTCCCAGTTCATCACTGTACCATCCTATCTTCTCTGACAAGTCAGACAGGGAAGATTAGTCCTTCTTCCTTCCAGTTGTTCCCATGATTGGATATAGAGATAGTTGCAGGGAAGTGGGGATGGTCCCTTGCATCCATAAGCCCACAAGGTTGTGATTCTTTGTTTGTTGTTGGCAGCAGTACATTCTTAGGGCCCCAGGGAGGCTTGTACACTTTTTACCTCTAGTGAAATTTTAGCTTTCCCTCTCCTGTAGGACACAGGGAGAAGGGAGATGTTTCTTCTGGAAAGAGTCACAGCTCTAAATGGTCTTTGGATCAGAATAATGATTTCTACACCATCCTAAAAGCATTCATCTCAACTGTACTCTACCTCCTTGTATAGGGAGGATGAGGACTACACAAGAACATTACAATGACATTGAAAGGGAACAACAAAGAAGTTTGAGGTTAGAAGGTAAATCACAACAAGGTCAGGACTAGAGATTCCACTCAGTTCTCTTGAACTATTCAATCCATTAGATCAGAAACGATGACAGTAGAAAGTAGCTCTTGAGGACTAAACTATACACTATATTTTGAGGAGGAATGATCAGGGAATTGGAGTTCAGGCAATCCAGCAGCAAAGATACTGAAGGGATTCTTTAAGTCAGAAAAATAAATAGCTCACCTGTTCACCTGTGAAAAGTGTCAAAGCTAGGTCTCATTCCAAAAAGACATAGCTCATATGTGTGTAGAACAGAGGTTCCCTATACCAAAAAAGGATTTGTATTAGACTGAAGCTAGGGTCCATATACCAGAATGAGAAACACTCTCTGAGAGCAAGATGGGGGTTACATTTCTCATAGGCAAGAGATAGTGCTTACCCAAGTTGGAAAACTTCTGTAGAAAAGATCTAGGTCCTCCTAAGGAAATAACCATATGAAATCTGGATTGCCCATGTGTCAGAAGCATTATTGAATTAGCAGTTGTCTGATGAAGGAAAGAGGATGAATTATTGAGGTGCCTCAGAAGACCATCTTTGGGGTTTGTAAGGGATTTGAGGTCTGCAGAGCCTAAGATTACAAGGTGGACTTGTTTGCAAAAACTGGAGTAGTGTGGAAACAACTATGTCCCATGTCTGCTACATTTATTTGTGCTACATTTTAGCAGAGAGGAGGAGGAAAGTCCCTTGACTTTATAATTTGTGTGAAACTCAAAGTACACAAAGCGATAGAGTTGGAGCAACATTTAACAAAGAGAACTCAGTTACATTGGACCAAGCCTGTAGAGGCTTGACACATAATCAAATATTATAACAAGAATACACATAGGTAGCTGAGAACTTCAATGGAACTGACAAGTAGACAGAAACTTTATGTACATAACAGAAAACAATGACAAAGTTGTTACGGAGAATTCCCACTGGAAAACCCCAACTGTGAATAGCTATGGAATATGTTCTAGTTCATGGGCTATGGGGAAAAAAAAATCTCTGACAGAGATGCAAATTCAAAGGCAGAAGCCCTCTGAAAACTTTTTAATGGAAAGAATTGTATACAACTGCTCTCCGCTTGGAAAGGTAATGAAACAAGAAAATGGAGATCATCACGGCTTGATAAATAAACACCACCCTCAGGAGACAAGCAGATAGGCAAAACTGTCTCCTATTTTAACTATGGAGAAGATGGCCACTTAGAGGTTGGAAGCACTCATGAGAAGAATATAGCACGGGTGCAATAAACAAATGAACGAATGAACAAACAAATACATGAATGAATGAATGAAGTTGAGGTCTATTATACTAGCACTGGGGAAATGAGATGATACAAAAGAATGATGCTTCCCCAATCCTCCAAAAGAGTTAACATGACCTGATCATTAATTTCTTAGGGGTCTACGGCACCCAGACTCATAATAGCCCACACAGAGGTGATGGTGAAGACTGAAAATGTGGAATGCCTAGACAGTGGAACAAAACGGATCACTGTATTCCAATCGTTCTATATATAGAAGACATCTATATATAGAAGACATCTATAATTTTTGCAAGAGTTTGTGCTTATGATAAAAACTATTCCTATCTTGGATATAGCAGAGTGAGCTTAAAATTCCTAGAGGAAGTTTTTGGCATCTGTTAGTAGGACAGTATATACTTTGGTATGTACAGATTTGCCATCTCTCCATGGAGCATCAGCCCTGGAACCCATTCTCACCTATGCAAGGTAAGGGGGAGATACAAGAAACTGCAAGCTTTCAATACTTGCACAGTTTGAATATGCATGCAGCCTATACAGAAGCCTACAGGAGATGAGAGAATCTTGTGTTATACATATATATTCGTGTCTGTGTTAGTATCCCGTATGCCCTATAGATGACAAGGAGCAACATGAGGGCACTAGTTATTCAAACATCAGAAGCAGATCGTGAAAAAGTTTTATTTTTTAAATTCTACAATATTAAAATAATGGAATGAGTGCATACATAAAGCATTTAATAAGTGCTTGCTGTGTGCAAAGTGCTGTGCTAAGTGATGGGAATACAAAATTAAAAGAAAGATAGTCCTTCCTCTGAAGGAGCTCACATTCAAAAGGAAGAGACAGTACATATGGAAGGGCTTGCTTCTGCAGGGTATCAACACTAAGAAGTTCAAAGCTTAAGTGTGAAACAAAGTTGCAATATGACCTGATCCAATGACATATTTTGGTCAGTGTCAAATGAGATGTTTGCCAGGGCTGGGTAGCAGCAAAGGCCAACTATAAATTCAGAAAATGCTCTGGGCCAAGGGAGACTAATGTAGATGCAGATGCCCTGTCTAGCTCAGAAAATTCTCCATAGATTCTGCATGTGACATATCTAGTGCACACTGACAATACTATCAGGAATCATGCCACAGGCTTTCTACCACTGCTGTTGATGTTTGGATCAGAGCCATACTGACCCGTTTACAAGCGCTTTGGAGTCCCTGAAGTATGTATCTCAGATGAGAGGAAAGCTGAAACAAGCTTGTCAGGTAGCTATAACTTCAGCAGAGCTTTGTAAACAAGAAGAGAGTATGATGTATTCATTCACTGCTGAGACCCTCAAGAAGGTGAGAGTTTTGCTGAGAAATCCTGGTGTTTGCAAGTTAGCTGATTGATAGAAAGATCTATGCTGGAGAATTGGGCACCTTGTCTGTCTACAGGGACTGGCAGGGGCCCCATAAAGACCATTCACCACAACCACTTATTGCCTTTGAGAACGTTAGTTGCACTCCCTGATGAGTAGGTAGAACCTGATGGACGGTTATGCAGCAAATTCTAAAGAAAAGTACCAGCTGTGCAAAGACTGAATCAGACAATGGCTTTGAAATAGACATTTAAATTGAAAAAAAAATCTATAACCTAACAACCAGGTCAAATGAGAGAGATGACTGCAGTCAGAGAATAAATATCTCTCCTGCATATAACTTGAGCCTTAGGGATTCTTAGGGTACAGAGGAACCTCATACTGAATACTAGTCAGGTTGGGCTCTCCAAAACTTCAGATTTAAGGAGGCAGGACTATAGTTCTTAGGAACTCTATGTCATTTAATGGCTCAGGTATACGACTTAGGTTAGGAGGCTACAAACTGACCTGTGGCCAGATCACCATGATACTATAGGGAAAACTGAAGAAATGGTTATATATGTAGCTAGATGATGGTACTAATGTTTACTAATGACATTTACAATCAAACATGTGTCATTGCATGTGTTTATTAATGAATAGGTTAATTACTGCATTGTGGGTGTGCTATTGTACTCTTTGTTATACACATATATTTGTGTCTCTGTTAGTGTCTGTATGCACTCTAGAGGAGTTAGTTCTTCCAGTTATGCGAGTATCTGATGCTTATTTCCCTACATAATATGTTACTTATATGCATGCTTTATTAATCTGAGGAGCCACTGATGTAGCTAGCACTTTGTTTTACTATTGTGCGTTTTTGCTTGTGTTCTATAGATATTCTGAAACTGCTGTGATGCAGGTATGTAATGTAGACCTGTCAGCACTGAAGCGACCTGTCAAGTGATGCTTTACACTGTGTTATGTCATTTTACTGTATTGTTGATGAAGACTGGCTGTGAATGACACCTCAAGGAGATTACCTAGGATGCTAAATTAGGAAGATCAACTCATGAAGAATCAGGGCTTATCAGATATGAAAGACTCCCTACTGCCCGTGAGTCAACACATTTTCCTTACTAGATGTGTCTGCATCTCCATTTGGAAATCAGAGAACTACTTCTACTTGAACCATTGCTCACTAAAGAGCCTTTCTATACTATTTTTAAGTATTATCTTTTGTAAAATATTAGATGGTCTATAACTATGTCAATCCATTTCTGTCTTGAACCTGACCACTGTATAGGACTGAGTTGACTAATCCTTAACACGCACTGAAAGTTATAACCTGAATTAGGAGAAAATTGAAATCCTTGGAGAAGACAAGGATTTCAAGACCCTCTCCTAATTTAAGCTAAGGAATCTTCTCTAGATGCTTCTTTTCAGCATACAGAATTCTAATACATCAAAAAGTAAAAAGGGTAGGAATGAGCATGAGTAGCCACCATAAAAGGAAGCATACTGGGGCTTTTATTTCTATACCTGCAAAAACCTCAGTGAATAAGCAGAAGGATGCCATGAATATCACTGACTAGAACTGACTTTTAATTTGTTCTTATCTATTTTTTAAGATTAAAAAGGGTTTAGTGGCCTCCTCCTAACTAAAGAGTTTCTTTTTGTTTTTAGAATCTTTACTAATTAATTTGTTTTTAGTTTTCAACATTCATTTCCACAAGATTTTGAGTTCCACATTTTCTCCCCATCTCTCCCTTCCCCCACCCTAAGATGACATGCATACTAATTACCCCTTCCCCCAGTCTTCCCTTCCTTCTATCATGCTCCCCCTTAACCCTTTATCCCTTACTTTCTTGTAAGGCAAATAGATTTTTAAACCTCATTGCCTATATATCTTATTTCCCAGTTGCATGCAAAAACAATATTTAACGTTTATTTTTAAAACTTTGAGTTCCAAATTCTCTGTCTTCCTCCCTCCCCACTCACCCTCATTGAGATGGCAAATAATTCAGTTCAGGTTATACATAAGCAGTTATGCAAAACATTTCCTTTATAGTCATGTTGTGAAAGACCAACTATATTTTCCTCCATCCTATCCCAACCCCCACTTGTTCTATTTTCTTCTTTGACCCTGTCAGTGTTCAAAAGGGTTTGCTTCTGGCTACTCCCTCCCATAATCCATCAGCCCTTCTATCATCCCCCCCCCACCCTCGGTCCCCTTTCCCCTTACTTTCCTGTCAGGTAAGATACACAATTGAGTGTGTATGTTATTCCCTCCTTAAGTCAAATCCAATGAGTAAGGTTCACTCTTTTCCTCTCACCTCCCCTTTCTTCTCTTTTGTGAAACCTTTTTCTTGCCTCTTTTATGTGAGATAGTTTACCTCTTTCTATCTCTCCCTTTCTCCTTCTCCTAATATATTCCTCTCTTAATCTTTAATTTTATTTTTTAGATATCATCCCATCATATTCAACTCACCTTGTGCTATCTATCTATTTATCTATCTATCTATCTATCTATCTATCTATCTATATACATATATACATTTATACACACATACATATACATGCATATACACATATGTATATACACAGATACATGCAAACATGCATGTATGTGTATGTAAATAGTATGTGTGTGTTATGTTGTATTATATACATTGTTGCATCTGTGTATATATTTATTTGTATGTACATATGCATGTACATATATACATGTGTATATGATAAAAATTGTGTGAATATATGTATGTATATGCATATGTGTGTATACATGTATGTGTGTTATGTACATATGCATATGTACATATGCATACATGCATAACACATATGTGTATAAACATACAAATGTGTGCATGTATGCTTGCATGTGGAGAGAGAGAGAGATATGGAAGTAGAGATAAATTTCCTCCAACTACCCTAAGTCTGAGAAAGGTCTCATGAGTTACAAATATCATCTTGCCATGTAGGAATGTAAACAGTTAAATTTTAATAAGTCCCTTATGATTTCTCTTTCCTGGTTACTTTTCCATGCTTCTCTTGATTCTTGTATCTGAAAGTCAAATTTTCTATTCAGCTCTGGTCTTTTCATCAAAAATGCTTGAAAGTCCTCTATTTCATGGAATATCCATTTTTCCCCTGAAGAATTACACTCAGTTTTGTTGGGTAGATGATTCTTGGTTTTAATCCTAGCTCCTCTGACTTCCAGAATATCATATTCTAAGCCCTTTGATCTCTAAATGCAGATACTGCTAGGTCTTGTATTACCCTGACGGTATTTCCACAATACTTGAATTGTTTCTTTCTGACTGCTTGCAAAATTTTCTCCGTGACCTGGGAACTCTATAATTTGGCTACATTATTCCTAGGAGTTTTCCTTTTGGGATCTCTTTCAAGAGGCAATCAGTGGATTCTCATCATTTCTATTTTACCCTCTGATTCTAGAATATCAGGGAAGTTTTCCTTGATAACTGCTTGAAGGATGATGTCCAGGTTCCTTTTTTTTTTTTTTTTTTTTTTTTTGGTCATGGCTTTCAGGTAGTCCAATAATTTTTAAATTATCTCTCCTGGATCTATTTTCCAGGTCAGTGGTTTTTCCAATGAGATATTTCACATTGTTTTTTTCATTCTTTTGGTTTTGTTTTATTGTTTCCTGATTTCTTATAAAGACATTATCTTCCATTCACTCCATTCTAATTTTCAAGGAATTATTTTCTTTGGTGAGCTTTTGGATCCCCTTTTCCATTTGGTCAAATCTGCTTTTTAAGGCATTCTTCTCCTCATTGACTTTTTGGACTTCTTTTGCCATTTGAGCTAGTCTACTTTTAATGTGTTATTTTCTTCAGTATTTTGGGGGCTCTCCTTTAGCAAGCTGTTAACTGTTTTTCATTATTTTCTTGCATCACTCTCATTTCTCTTCCCAATTTTTCCTTTACTTCTCTTACTTGATTTTCAAAATTCTTTTTTGAGTTCTTCCACGGCCTGAGGCCAATTCATATTTTTCTTGGAGGCTTTTGATTCAGGAGCTCTGACTTTGTTGTCTTTTGGTTCTATGTTTTGATCTTCTTTTTCACCAAAGTAAGATTCTATAGTCTGAGGTGTTTTTATTTTTACACTGTTTGCTCATCTTCCTAGCCAAATACTTGACTTTCTAACTCTTTGTCAAGGTAGGACTCTACTTTCAGCGGCAGTGGGGGTACTGTTCCAGGCTTCAAGAGTTTTGCATCAGCTGCTTTGTTTCCCACTGTCTGTAAGCCCAAAGCTCCAAAATCAGCTGATGCGGCCACTGCTACTGCTGCTGCCACCACCATCTCCACCACCCTGGGGCTCAGGTGGGACCCCAGCCAGACCTCACTTCTCTTTAACCCAGTTCCCACAGAATTTTCCCACTGACCTTCTATGCTGTCTTTGACATTTGCGGGTTGAGAACCCTGGAATTGACACAGCTGACAGTAATTCAGTTCCATGAGGCCTGCTCAAGCCCTGTCTGTGCCAGTATGGTCCATGCCAGACTGTGCTCTGCTTCTAGCCCAGTGGAACAGACCCTTCCTGTTGGCCTTCCAGGCTGTCTTGAGCTGGTGATGTGTCTCACTCCATCATTTTGTGGATTCTGTAGCTCTAGAATTTGTTTAGAGTCATTTTTACAGGTATTTGGAGGGGTTTTAGGGAGAGTTCAAGAAAGTCCCTGCTCTTAGTCTGCCATCTTGGCTCCACCCCCCTAATTAAAGGAATGATTGACCAGTTGTTGGATATGTTAGAGAAGCAATTCTTGTCCAGATGAGAGCTGGATAAAATGATTTTGGTTTTTTTTTTTCACATCTCTTCCATTTTCAGGTCATCTTCCAAACTATTACTCAGTAGCTCCACGTCCCTAACATCAGTTTTAAGGAGGAAATTTACAATGCCCTGTGAATTTAAAGCAAAATTTTTGAGCAAAAATTCAGAAGTCAATTTAATAATGGCATAAAATCTGCCTCCCTTCTTTCTTATGGGTTTTCTTTTTTCTCTTTTTCTTTCTTTTTCTTTTTAAATAATGGGAACCTATTGCTCCTTGGATTGAAAAAAAAATGATTTATTATAGGTATTAATGTTTCTAGCCAACAACTTTTGGCATTTTATGTCCTACTATTTGTCAGTCTTCCATACTGACAGGACAATAAATTTCCATTACAACCCTATTTCAAGTTAATATATAGTTTATATACGTAATCTTCATCTCTTTTCTACTGCAAAATGAAAGCATATTAAAAGTAATATTAAAATTTTTGTTCTGTAAAAGAACCTCCAAAGTTGATAATGAGACTTTTTGAGAGGGAAGGCAAAAAGAGGTTAGAAGGGAAAACAAGGTTAAAGATAGCTTTAAGCTACCCTATGTCAGAGGATTTATATAGGAACAGCCCCAGCCTCAGACCTCCCACTTTAAGCCTTTCTTCATAATGTTGAATGTTTTCTCTTTTTCATTATAGACTTTCCTCCAACCAGAAATAACCTATTTTTAAAATATATAATACGTGAATGCACAATTTATGTAGATATGTACATATATGTGTGTATGTATTATATTGCATTTTCTTATGTTATAATGGTGTGGTGTGGTGTATTGTGATGTGATGTGATATGATGTGATGTGATTGATATGATATGACATGACATGACATGACATGATACAATATGATATATCTAAAGTCTCCCGGATGGCTGCTACTCAATGTGATTTTACTCATCTCACCACTGACTTGGGTATGTTTTAGATCCTTGTACAATTTAGATCCCCTTAGAATGGTCTCACAGAGGAAGAACGCCCAAAGTTAATAGGACCTTTCACAAAGGAGGGGAGGGGAGCAGAGAGGGGGTATGGTAATTGCCAAAAGGGAAAGTGTGTAACACTGTGTGAAGGCTGAGACTATCTCTCTGTTCCTGAGTGAGTCTCTGCATAAATACACAGATGCTCCTGAGGGAGAGTGGGGCAGGAAAAGAGGGTGCTTCAAACAAAGTTGACAAACCTCAGTAACAGGGAATCCTTTGTCTGGCAGGACATTGCTAGAGCTATGCACACTGAAAAAAGTACTAAAATCCATATCAGATAGAGGAAGAAATTTTGGGCTTCCCCCTGCTCTTCTGATGACAAATTCTCCTCTCTCTGTATACATCCTATTCTGCATCTTTGCAGGAAAGAGTTGAGGAACAACTGAACAAAACCAGACAGATCATGGATCTATAAATGGGACTTTGCTGGAAATTCCCAAGGGTCTTGTAAATCAATTTAGTTTTAAATTTTAATTTAATTTTTCAGCTAACAGGGATTTATTTTCTCCCCCTTTCACCTCAGCCATTCGAGAAAAAATAAAAACAAAACCCTTGTAATAAACATTAATAGTAAAGTTAAACAAATCTCCGCATCGGCCAAGTCTAAAAAAATGTGTGTCAGTGGAAAAAGCAGCTCAGAGACATCCTCAGTGGGGGGTGGAAGGGAGCAGAGAACATCAGGTCAACATTCTGTGTGGATGTACAAAGTAAAGGAAGGCTATGCATAAGAAACTTTGGATGTGTAGTAATCTAAGGTTTGCAAACCACTTTACAAAAATTATTCCATCTGATCTTCACAACAACCCTGGGACGTACGTACTATTACTGTCCCCACTTTCAGATGAGGAAACTAAAGCAGACAGCAGCTAAGTGATTTGCCCAGGTTCATATAACTAGTAAATGTAGGAGACTGAATTTGAACACAGGACTTCCTGATCCAGCACTTAACTCCACTGTACCACATAGTCCAATGGAAACCCTTGGGAGAGCTCAGCACAAGGGGACTCTCCTGCTAAGAATATGTGCTATATGAGTGAGCTTCTATGCAGCCCCTCCCCTCCTCTCCTTCTCCCTCACCTTTGTTCCAGTAATTGCTTGGATGCTACATAAAGAATACAACTTCTCAGGGTGGCTAGGTGGCACAGTGAATAGAGCACTGGTCCTGGAGTCAGGAGGACCAGAGTTCAAATCCAGCCTCAGACATTTAACACAAAAACTAGCTGTGTGACCTTGGGCAAGTCACTTAACCCCAACTGCCTACCTTCCCCCTCCAAAAAAAAAAAGCAAAAAAAAAAAGAACACCACTTCTCAGGTAAGTTCCATCCCCACTCAGAAGCCCCAGCTTTGTCACCCCTTCTATCCTCTCCCCTCCCCCAAGGAGCCTACATCTGTTATTCAGGAAGCTTGAAGACTGAGTAGCACAATTCTTATTTAATCCTTTAGGAAGAGGTCTCTTACTATTTCTATAAACGATATTTGTCCTGGCACAACTATGTCTAGGAGCCTGAGAATGAGGGGTGTATTAATCTGAGCTATGGAGCTGCAGAGAAGTTAGATGGCCCCGTAGGTAGAGTGAGGCACCTGGAATCAAGAAGACTCATGTCTCTGAGTTCAAATCCTGCCTCAGACACTTACTAGCCCTGTGACCAGGGGCAAGTCCCTTAACCTTTCTGCCTCAGTTTGCTTATCTGTAAAATGAGCTGAAGAAGGAAATGGCAAACCACTCCAGTATCTTTGCCAAAAACAAAAACCCTAGATCGGGTCATGTAGAATCTGACACATTGGAAGCAACTGAACAAGAAAACCAGAGCAGATTATATATCTATAGATAGGACCTCACTGGAAAGGCCCAGGGCCCTGTAAATCAATTTATTTTTAAATTTTAATATAATTTTTCAGCTAACAGGGATTTATTTTCTCTCTCTTTCACCTCAGTCATCCAAGAAAAAAATTAGAACAAAACCCTTGTAATAAATATTAATAGTAGAATGCAACAAATCCCCACATTGGCCAAGTATAAAAAATGTGTGTCTCACTGCACACCTTGAGATCTCTCAGAAAGATTCATCAGCGCTTTTCAGGTGTTCTCCACACCTATTCTGGGGGACGAAATCACTCTATTTAATTGAAGCCAGTACAGTGTGCTATATTTTGTAATCTTCTGTTAATGAAAAGCCAAGTTGGGTCTAACTCCCTGCTGTGAGACACTTGAAGCATCTCTGATGCACGACATGTAAGGCCCTTGTTAAGAAGCTCATTATAGAACACCACTAACATAATGATGGATTTACCTTGGTGACTTAGGTGAATGAACGGCGCACCAGTGTTTCCATAGCTAACAAAGCTGTTATTTTTCATGATTAGGCTCGTACAGCTGTTGTAGTTTATGTTGTGATCCATAGCATCATGGTCTTTTTTTTCCACTTTCCTGCCCCACTCTTCCTATTTCTTGTATGATATCTCTTTGGATCACCAACCTTCTTCTCCTTCTCAAAGACCAGCTATGTTTGGAAAATAAAGTGCTTTTTGTGCACAAACTGTAATCTGATGTCATTAGTGTGAGTGCTCCATCCATTGGGGAGCATCGATTCTGAACTGTAAGAAGCCTTAGGGACCAAGCTGCTCCTTTTACAGATGAGGAGCCCAGAGGGGTTGTGACTTGGCCAGGAAGTGACAGAGCTAGGATTTGAATCCAAGTCCTCTAGCTCCAAATCCAATGTTCTTCGATGAACACTGTAACCCTTCTCTCAAGTAAATGACCCCCAGAGATTTCTGTGGGCAAGAAAAAAAATGCCTTTTAATGCACAACATTGTAGGGAACCATTCTGTCACAAACTATGGTAGTTCTCAGACAACAGCCACAGAGACTGTTGCCAGGCTCTAATCGAAGCCTTTCCAACTTGGCAGGATGACTTTAAGTTCCTACAGCACAGGCTTGCAAACTCAGGGTCACATCCATAAATCAATGAGGCATTGGAGAATGAGTCCTACAAGAGAATGCTAGGCTCCTAACCTTAGAGAATTAGCAGTTCACCTCACTCATATGCTCTAATATAAAAGAAGCTGCACAGATGAAACTAATGGAAAAATACCAATGAGTATGAATAGTGTGGAGAATAAATAACAGAATGCTAATGACGTGAAAAGGGTTGTACAATTACTCATAGATCAACCAAAGAGCTGAGAAGAGAAAAGTCAGAGAGCTAAATATAGCTCTTCAATTGGGCTTTTGAAATGATTTTTGTACCACCTTCCCTGTTTCTAGGTTTGGACACTTGCTTTTGTAATGTTAAAAAAAAAAATGAAATTAATCACATTTTCTTTAGCCATTCCCCAAGAGGTAGGTATCTCTATTGTTCCTAGTTCTTTGCTACAACAAAAATGCTCCTATGAATATTTTGATGTATATAGAACCTTTCTTGCTCTCTTTAATCTACTTGGTGTATAAAATTAACAATGAGATCTCTTGGTTTAATTCACTTAATTCTGAATTGCTTTCCAGTATGGTTAGATCAATTCCCAGCTACTCTAATATTATATTAGTGTGACTGCAACCTCTCTAATAATAATTATTTGCATCTTTTGGGGGTATGGAACATTGATTTGGAGCAACATATTGCTAGGGGTAGCCAGGTGGTGCAGTGGATAGAGTACCAGGCCTAGAATCAGGAAGACTTGAGTTCAAATTCAGCCTTAGATACTTACAGTGTGACCCTAAGTCAATGAACCCTCTTTGCCTCACTTTCCTGATCTGTAAAACGAATTAGAGAAGGAAATGGCAAACTGGTCTGGTATCTTTGTCAAAAAAACACCAAATGGGTTCACAAAGAGTCAGAGAGAACTGAAGTGACTCAAAGACAACAATATAGTTCTAATGTTGTAATTTCAGGTTCTGAGGCAGGATAGGGTGGGTGATATTTTCAAAGAAAGAAGTCTTCCTGATATCTTTCAAAACACAAGACAATGGATAATTAATTACCCATTCTTTCAAATTATAAGTTTAATAGAGAGGGCTAATCTCTAAAGTCCTCTTCACCTCAGAGACTATGAGTTTTCAAAAGAGAAAGATTAATTGGCTGGATTTATAACCTGGGCTTGGGTGACTTTTAAATTAAACCACCAAGCCGGCAGGGTGCCAAATACCTAAGAAGTGGACCAAGTAATGGTATTTCCCCCTGCATGTTTCACGATAATCGTCATGTAACAGTATTTTCAGCCGTGTTCCCACAGCAGGTCATAGTCAGTGCCATCATGCATTTATCACAGGAAAGAACAAGTCAATGAAACATCTCCATGCCATAGATTATAAAGGAGGTGGCTGATTACACCATGTTTGCTTTACACTCAGTAATCTTAAGTGCAGCTCTTTCATTCTAGTATGAAAAACCTGCAATGTGCAGGTCATCTCTGTCCGCTGAAGGCAGCATTATAAGAGGATGCTATTGTAGATCAGCTTAATTTTTTTGTTCTTGTTCGTTTCCAGATGATTCACAATAGGGGGGCGGAGCCAAGATGGTGGTGTAGCAGCAGCAATATATTGCAGCTCTCACATAGCCACCCCCAAATACCCATGGAATAGGACTCTGGACCAACCTAGAACTTCAAAAACGCACACAGATACTTCCCACTAAAGTCAGCTCGGCAACGAGGAACTATCAGCACTGCCAACCGAAACCAGCCTGGCCTAAAGCTCCGGCTGTGCCCCAGGGGCGGCCGGGCGGGAGGTGCAGAGAAAGCTCTCAATAGCTCTCAGGTGAGCAGAGGATTAGCACCAGCTGCGAGGAGGGGGGATTAGCACCAGCTGTGTGAGTGGGGATTGTGAAAGAGGGAGATAAGCGTCTGGCCGAAAGGTCTCCAAGAGCGGAAAAGCGAAAGGCGGAGGTTTTGCACCCGCCTCCGCCTCCGCATTGTAGCTTCCCACCCTCGGCCTGCAAAAAGCAGGGGGGATTGAGCGATTGTTTTCAGACCAGTGCTCTCGCATTGAGCAGCCTGGATCCGGATCGTCGCCTTGGGCCTCGGTCCTGGAGTCTTCATTATCCAGTCAGCCGGAAGGCTATGGCAGCAGTCAGCCGGAAGTCTACGGCAGGCAGCCAGGAGGACCCCAGCGATTTGGGACAGAGCTTTCCCTTCTGGAAGCAGAGCCCCACAGAGATTGTAAAAAAAAAAAAATTCATGGTCTGAAGAATCATGAGTAAGAATAA
>CM053590.1:202859328-202876951 GCA_028646515.1 Pseudochirops corinnae | reverse complement strand
CTGCCCTACTGAGAAGTGACATAGGAGAGAATAGACTGGGGGGGGGGGGACACACTGGGTTGGCTGTTTTGGGGCGGTGGGTAGGGGGAAGAGGGGGAGAAAATATGTAACTCAAAATCTTGTGGAAATGAATGATGCAGATGATTCACAATACAGTGATATTGCCTGGCTGGAAGCACCTGTAGCTGCAAGTTCAAGCCAGACTGAGAGAGTTTGAGGCACAGATGAGGGAGACACATGGATATAAAGATAAAGGTACTTGAGGCCTGAAACAGCTTCAAGGATCATGATGCCTGGCATCAGAAAAGGGAGTCTGCTATTAATTAAAGGAAGAACTAGCCTTGGCAAGGGGCAGCTAGGTGGCACAGTGAGTGCCAGACATGAAGCCAAGAAGATTAGTCTTCTTGAGTTCAAATCTAGTCTCAGATAACTTCTAGCTGTAAGACCCTGGGCAAGTTACTTAACCTAGTTTGTCTCAATTTCCTTATCTGTAAAATGAGCTGGAGAAGGAAATGACAAACAATTTCAGAATCTTTTCCAAGAAAACCACAAATATGGCCATGAAGAGTCAGATATGACTGAAGCGACTGAACAATAAAAGAATTGGCAATTAATAATTCAACTTTATGAACACCTCTCTAGGAGAGAAAGGACTTTGGATCCCTCTAGTACTAAAGCTGTAGGTTGCCTTGTCTTCCCATTTTCCTCATATTACGCTTTGCTGCTATTACAGTAAAAAATTGTGTCCATTCTTCCCATGGATGTTATGGATGATGTGAATACTTTTGAAAGAATGTGTTCCAGAATTATAGGCAGATTGTGTTTTATTGTTATCTTTCTTATTATATCATCTTGGCAAATAACTTTACTAAAGAGCCAATTGTTTTTACTGGTTGATAAATAATGTGGCTGTTGTTCAATAGTTTTTCAGTAAATTCTAAGTCTTTGTGACCCCATTTAGGATTTTCTTAGAAAAGATACTGGAAAGGTTTGCCATTTCCTTCTTTAGATTTTTTGACAGATGAGGAAACTGAGGCAAACATGGTTAAGTGACCTCCCCAGGATCACACAGCTAGCTGGTAAGTGTCTGAGGCCAGATTTGAACTCAGAAAGAGAAGTTCTCCTGGCTCCCCTCCTAGTACTCTATCTACTGTACCACTTAGCTGTCTCATTAATGGGGCTACTCAACTATAATTTTAGGAGTGCAACCCCACCAATTAGACCCTAGAGCCAGAAGTAGTAACTACTTTCTGGAAATCCCATCTATGAGTTTTAACATAGTTTAGGGGAAATCACTCAGAGGAGGGATATTACATACAGTACTGTCCATTACTCATTCTTCTATTTCCTTCTGTGAGAGTTAAAAGTTGGAGTTAAAAGTATTTTTATCTGGGGTTAAGTACAAATATATAGAACATTCCTTAAACATTAAAATTTATTCTCATAACCATTTTTATTCTCTTTTATTATTTACTTTTAGCTCAAAGGAAGGAAGTTGGTGGAGATGTCTTATTATGACAGAAACAGAGTAACCAAGAAAAAAAAAATTCCACATGAGAAAGATAGAGGTAAGTTATATACATGGAGAAACCAACAGAAACCAAAAAGAATATATTTACGCTTATCTCATTCCTCTGAATTTCCGTAGACTTTTGCCTTCTGTTTTTCCTTTTAATATTCTATATGTATTGTGACTGTTTCTATATATTTCAAGCTTCTATTACTAAACTGTATCTTGGATGATAGTTGAATGGCTGTTGTCCTACATCCTTGAAGAACACCAAAATGACGTGTATCTGACTGTGACAGATCGGATCGATACAAGCTCAGGATTTTCTTTTGTGTCAGGTACAAATAGGCTGTTTGAACATATGGGGTGGGTTATCTGAATTTGCCCATCTTACATTACATGTGATGAATAAGAGACTCTCTCTTTCTTTCTCTCTCTCCCTCTCACCCCCTCTCTTTCTGTCTCTCTCTTTTTATAGATAAATAGATACATACATATACATATAGGAATTCATACATATATAGAACACACAAATGTAGTTAAAATGCATGCTGGTACTATCTGTATTATATATACATATTTGTGTATATATGTAAATATACATGTGTCTATATATGTATATATGTCTATATATGTGTGTATACACACATACAGACATAGTCTAGGGGCTTTACATATGCAAATAGCCTATCTCTGATGGACTTTAAATGTTTTAAAGAAAGAGAATTTGTGGGGTTTTTTTTTGTATCCTACACACAGCACCTACTGTGGTATGTAATAATTTTGCTTCTTTTTTGTCTAGATCTATGATTTCATTGATATAGAGAATTACTGGCTTGAAATTTCCCTGCACTGCTACAGACTGTCAACAATCTTTTAAAGAATTGAATACTTTCCTGGGGATACCAAGAGATTAATTTATCTTCCTGTGGTCACACACTTAGTATGTGTTAGAGACAGGACTTGAACCCAGTTATTCTGTGGTTGTATAGTGGAAAGACTAATGGCACTGGGTTTAAATCTCATCTCTGATAATTAGTACCTTGTGAAATTAGACAAGGTACTTAAGCTCCTTTAACTCCATTTTCCTCATGGTTGGATTGTATGTCCTTTGCGGTACCTCTCAGCTCTATATTTATGGTCTTAATCTTTCTGCTTCAAGATGAACTCTATCCACTGTTCCACAATGTCTCCCATCTAATAAACATTTAATAAATATTTGTTGTATGAATAAGTGGATGAAAATATTTTTTTTAGCATGAGTAAAGTAAAACTGGTTTACTTACCTTCCAAATTTAAGCATAGGCAGTGGTTTTTCACAAAGGCAATCATTTTGAATGTCAATTATGTTCTTAAGGATATAGTAGCTTGGATAAAACTATGGAAGAAGAAGTAAATGGAAGGGAGTAGATTCCAGTTTAGAAAATATCAAAGAAGGTTATGGAACAGGAATCACAACTCTCAAAACTACCAATCCCTTAGCATTTACCTGGAAAATTGTCATTGGTTCTACTCAACTGCTAATGGGCAGCTTATTGTAACGTGGATTTAAATTTTGTATAATGGAACCGGCCATCTCATACCCTGACTCCCTGATGCTACCACTCCTAGTCTGCAATTGTGTAAATGTGCTCAACTGCTTCCAAGAAATAGGCAAAATCTTTTAAGCCCTCTTATTACTAACCTCCTTCATGCTGCTGCATTTCATTCCTCATCTTATGTCTTAGAAAGGAAAAAAAGTACTTGATTTCAGTGAATCTTAACCTGTTAACTATACAGGTTATGACAAATTTCACATGAGTTCCTGGATGATAACTCTTTTATACTTCATTGGATCATACACAGAAAAATTTAATAAGGAAGTGTTGACTTAAGAGTCACAACATTATTTTGCTTCTGTAGCAGTCCTGCCAAGTAAAGAAAAAAAAATGATTATGAAAATATCAAAAAATTAAAAGGTATAAGAGAAATTGTGAAATGATGTATAAGGATTTCTTTAAAAGCAATTTTGGAAAAATCAAATAACTATGTTATGATTTCATAATCTAGTTGAAAAAATCTCATTTACTTCTTTCTAAAAGTCAATTTCCCTTTTTTATATAAACCCATGAAATTCTGCATTTTCTATGCCTTATTTGTACTCATTCTAATTTTACTTAACCACTTTAACTGTATTTAAACTAAATCAAATTATTTACATTTTTAAGTTAAAATTGACAGACTGTAAAGTAATGCTAACTTTTTCCACATTTAAGTTATTTGTTTTTCTGTTGTTGTTTTTTTAAACCAAGTTAGTCTGACTACTAAACGAATGCAGGTGATTGTAGTGATGCTGTAAAATATTTGTCTTCAAATTTAAAAAGAGCAAAAGAAGAAATTTAACTTGTAGTCATTAAAGCAATAAAAAGTTGGAAGAAGAGTTTTATTTTGGAATCTTCACTGTGGATGACACACGAATTGCTGTCTTTTCTCTTTTTTTGATGGAGAATCACTTAATAATCAATATGGGAACTTGGGAACACATTTGGCCCAATTGCATTAATCTGTATTAAACTACCTTGGAAATCAATGAGAAATTTTGTTGTAACAGTGGGAAAATTGAACAATATCCTTAAGTTATACTAAGAAAATAGAAATGGGTTGCCCATCGTTATTTAGTGCCTTATTGTCAAAGAACAAAAAATATCATTTACATGTTTCAATGATGTGATGCTTTAAAGGGTATAAAGAGATCGACTTGAGTTTTTTTGACCGTATTCATGTTAGCCTACTCCTTTAAAGAGGGCTTTGTTGGGGGACTAAGATATTGCCTACATTGTGCTCAGAGTGGTGAGATGGAGAACAGATGTGCTTATGGAAGAATTTTCCTTAATGCAACTTGTATGGAAAACAATTTTCAGGAAATAAAACTTTGTTTCATGAGGCCTCAACTTGAATTGAGATAAAAATAGTCAAGTCTGGCAAGGGCTGAGGAAAGGGAACTAAAATATTTGTTTAAACCAAGTGAAAAATTAGGTCTACTGCTTTAGCCAGAGCAAATTAGCCTGCTAGTTTCTGAATTATCCCCATCCTCTGCAATTCCTTTTGACACTGTGGGTCTGCAAATAGCCTAAGACATGTTCTGAAGATCAACCAGTAGCTGTTTAACTCCTAAGTCTCATGAAACCATATTAATTAAATATCTTATCAAATCTGGCCCTACTGACCTTTCTCTGTTGACAGCACTGTCACCATCAACCCAGTCATGCAGAGCAAAAACTTAGGAGTCATCTTTAAGTGTTGGCTCTCTCTCACTCCTCTCCCGCAACATCCAATCAGTTCCCAAGTTGTAATTAACAATATTTCTCCCATTTATATGGTATTCCAAAAGATCTACCACTGGAAAGAATCTTAGAGATTTTCTACTCCAGCTATATTATTCCACAAGTTAGGAAATTAAAGCCCAGAGAGGGGAGGTAATCAGGACAAGTCAACTTATGAGAGGCAGCACAACATGAAGCAGAGAGAACATTCTTATAATCAGGAAAGTTCTTGGATTAAATAGTCATTCAATCACTTACTAAACTTGGGACCCTAGGCAAATCACTTAATCTCTCTCAGATTAAGCTTCCTCATCTGTAAAATGGGGATAATAGTATCTGTAGTACCTACTTTCTAGAGTTGCTATGAGAATCAAATGAAATAGTAAGTGTGCAGTACTTAGCATAGCTTAAAGGCCATGTAAATGGCAGCTTTTACTTTAAGTTTACAGAGAATTTCCCTCACAACACCTCTGTGGATCAAGCAATAAAAGTATTACTATTTTTTTCTCAAAAGATGAAGAAACTTAACCATAACTAATTAAGTCATTTGCCCATGGACACGTAATTAGAAATTGTCTAGGACTGGATTTGAACCAAGCCACTTGACTACAGACCTGGTACCATTTCAACTATGCCACATTGGAAGTAATAGAATTTGAACCCAAATCCTCTGATTCCAAATTCAGGGTTATAGTCACTATATTATATTGTTACTTATTCCCTCTTTGGACCTTTGTTACCACTATGATGACTTTTCTCCTTACCTATTTTTCCTCCTTACCTACTTGCTTAGAAACTTAATTGGCTCATCTTGTTGTCAGTTTCTCCCTGGGTCTCTACCACTTACAGAATAGAACACAAAATCCTTACTTAGGTGTTTTAGTTCTCCTACAATGAAACTCACCCACGTGGCCCCTGGATTCATATCATTTCATCTGTCTTTTGCTATGTACGAGTGCAAGATTACACATTCTCAAGCACTATTAAAGCAACTAACAAGATATTCTATGCCCTCATACCTTTATCATAAGAGAACCTCTCTTTGATTTGCAGAATCAATCAATAAAATGTATAAATTAGGTGTGAAAATTCCTAGAATCCTCCATTGAGTCAGACATGGTAAACAAAGTGCTTGAATCACTGAAGGAAAAAGATGATGAAATATATTGAGATCGGTTGAAATTTCTAAATTCTGTCAGGGAGATCACCATCCTGACTATCACCCATGTTTGCAATCTTTCATCATTCACCTAAAATACTCATTCTCCCTTACCCTACATATCCAGCACCTTACTTGATCACATTATTTCTATCTCCATAGTATCACTCATTTCTATCCCCTTCTCTTTATTCCCAGTTTCCACATTAGTTCAAACCATCATCACCTCTCCTCTAGACTATTATAATAGTGTTTAATTGGCCTTCCTGCCTCATATCTTGGTAACTCTAATCCATCCTTCGCATAGCTGCTGAAGCAATTTTCATGAAGCTGTTGTCTGACCATACCTAATACCTAAAACCGTCACCCAATAGAGCTCAATAGACTCCCATTTCCTTTGCCTTTTAAACCATTCACACCTCGGCCCCAGCTTATCTTTCCAGGTTTATGGATTGATTCATTCATCTCCAGATTCAGCAACAGAAACACCAAAGAAGAGAAAAATGGATAAACAGAGACAGAGGGAGAAGGAGAGCAAGAGAATGAACACTTCCTTGAAGGACCAAATTGTCAATTGCTGCAGCGCATTTTTTATCCATAATGAAAGAAAATAGATATAGTAGGATTTTTTTTTATTTCAAAGCAAAATTAAAATATGTTTGCATCAGTTGACTTGCCTGGTCCTTCTAATGTTCAAATTCATTAAGTATTTCCCCGGGCAGAAGACTTTTAAACAAGTTAAAAATATATGAACCAATTGTGATAGCTAAAGGCAATTTAGATGGGGCAAGGTGGAAGAAAGAGCAGAAAGTATGCTGAAAGATATCTGCAAATTATTTTTATAAACAATTTAAGCAAGTTAATGACTGCATGTGTAAGGGTTTCAGTTTGGGAAAGGAGAGAATACAGGTGGCCCATAGAAAAGCAGAGCTCGTAGAGACCTTCAAAATCAGTCTGGTAGAGTCCAAGAGTGCAGCCATTTACTAGATGAAATAACCTTGAGGAAGTTACTCTCTACCTCTTCTGTGTCATTTTGTCATTTTGTAAGATTGGGTTCCCAGTACTTGTACCACTCATCTCTCAAGGAAGAAAAGAAATCGCAAGTGTTAAAATATTGTAGAAATATGAGATGTATAAGAAAATCGCATCTCAGGGAATAAAAGAACTCAGACATTTTTTAATCATGGAGGAATTTAGATTTAAAAGATCTGGAGGAAAATAGCAAAAATGACAAATATGAAGAATATAATAAAAAAGTGAAAAAAAAAAGTGGTCAAAAGCAAACCCATTACAGCTGAAAAAAAAAACAAACCTGTCAACAATGTGAAAAAACAAGCCTAAAATACCTGACCTCTTGAGAGAACTGGAACCATATAGTTACAAATGAAAATCTAGTGACTCAAATACTGAAATGTTTTAATGAATCTGTGATCTCATTGTTTTGAAAATTGCTTCAAAACATTTCACAATGGGGCAGCTAGGTGGCACAGTGAATAGAGCACTGGCCCTGGAGTCAGGAGGACCTAAGTTCAAATCTGGCCTCAGACACTTAACTTTTACTAGCTGTGTGACCTTGGGCAAGTCCTTAACCCCAATTGCCATGCTTTCCCCTCTTCAAAAAGCAGGAAAAAAAAGTCTTAAAAAAATTTTCACAAACTAGACACATTTGTCCATCTTTTTGAACACTTGTCCAAATCCTCCCAGAAGTTCACCATGGGAGGCCCACTTGGCTCTTTCTCCTTTCATTGTGAGAATATAAGTGGACTGCTCTGGCTCTCATCCTCTCCATAGCCCTCATCATGTGACCAAGCCCATATTTTCTTCTTATCAGACATTTTCTTGATTACGTTTTGGATCCCTGTTTTTCTTCAATGTTTCTCATTGGCATATTTTGCAGTTGCCCATATGTATCATATGTTTCTCCACTACCCTCTGGGTAATATCCATTGGAATAAAATTCGTAGGTAAAATTTTTGGAAGACAATTTTATCCCATGTCTTATTGCCACACAACAACCTTTATAGAAAATACGTATACATATACATATATGCAATATGTAATAGATAGCTAGGGTATGCATGGGTATATACGTATGTATACAACCATATATATAAATGGTTAATATATTTACTAAGACATAAACAGACAAATAGAATAAAAGATAATTCAAATGGATGAATAATGCCTTCTGCTCAGACCATAATATGCACTTGCAGAGTACAATTGCTATAGGAATTGTTCAACAGTACGGATATTTGGGCCAGATAGTACAAACCATTAAACTGGGCCAACAGTGGGACAAGAAGAAAGCATACTGAATCATCTTTAAAAAAATGCAACACTGCAGTAAAGACCCTGTATCAGCAATGCAGCATTCACAATGCCTACAGTAACTATAAGTATGGTGATATGAAATGTAACAGGCTCTCTACATAAGAAATATAGCCAGAACACTCATTTAAATACCAGAAAACAGAGTCCCCTAACCAGAAAGTCAAAGCCAGCATAGTCGTGAAGAAGTTGGCCCATGTGGTTAAAGTAGTAAACACCCCTCTTCTCAAGCCTTCAAACAGGACAGGCTACCTCGGGCAGAGATCCTCCTCTCCTCCTGCAGGCAACTGCTCAGCCTCCATGCAGCTCCCAGCACTCCACCCCGAAGTCCCCGCCCCAGGCAGTCTCAGCAGGGGTCCTAAGCAGAGATTCAGGCCGCTTAGAGGAAAAGGAGTTTGCAACCACTGCTGCCTCTGCCCCAGCTTCCAGTCAGCACCAAACGGAGACCAGCTGGGTTCCATCATCTTCTTGCTCCACCCCTTCCTGCTACATCAGCAAGTTAAGGGGCGTGGAAGATCTTCCAATCCCAGGATCGTTACAGACTCCAAGTTTCCTATAGAAACAAAGTCTGTCTATCTAATCCATCTGTATGTATGTGTGTTTGCATGTGTGTGTGTATATATGTATTCTAATGTATCTCTGCATCTATATACTTATCTATGTATTTACATGTATCTATTTAAAGAGGAAGACATATCAAATGATGCAAAGGAAAGCAAGTGGAACCAGCAAAACAGAATACCCAATCACTACGACGATGGAAAGAACAATAATTACAAAACAATTGAAATGAATGAGGTTTTATTTTGTCTTTTTGGAGGGCAGAAGGCAGGGCAATTGGGGTTAATGACTTGCCCAAAGTCACATGGCTAGTAAGTGTTAAGTGTCTGAGGCGGAATTTGAACTCAGGTCCTCCTGACTCCAGGGTCAGTGCTCTATTCGCTGTGCCACCTAGCTGCCCTAGAAGATGAATGTTTTGAAATTATTAAGAAAAAGCAAGACCTCCAAGAAGATATGAAAAGATATTTGTCCTTGCTCCTTGGCAGAGTTCATTTGTTTGAAAGATTGCATATCATTGTGATTTTTTCATTACATTGATCATTTTTTCATACTTTTCTCTCTACTCTTCCTATAATATATGGCAAAAACTCAAAGGAAAATGCAAAGAATATCCTTTGTGCCCAAGTACTTATGGAAGATACAAACTGATCAAGAAAATATAATTAAATTTAGAAAAGAAAAAAACATGTTGATTATAGAATGTTTCTGATAGACTTGTGATTTATTTGTTATCGGGAACTTTAGGATGAAGTTCTACCACTACCACTTCATACAGGCACTTTTCTAAGACTAAGTGTCTTGCAGAATTGACTAAAGAACTTGGAAGTTAAAGGATTTGCCCAAGGTTTCATTGGCGATGTGTATTCAAAGTTAACACAGTTCTTACTAGTTTCAAGACCTGTCCCTCTCCACTGTCACGCCACCTTTTCATGAATAATACTGCAATATACTTTGTAGTATATTAAGACAGTATAGGGAAAAGTTTTAAGTCTGTGTGAAAATTTAAAAATACTAAAATTTAAAAACAATGTTTTTATCAAGGAGGAAATTTTATGAGTAAAAGTGGCTTATTTCAAAGATAATTACAAAATTCCTACTGCACATCAAAACCTAAGGCATGGAGCTGATGCAGGATTCAGAAGCAGAAGCATTGTGCTGAAGTATAATCAATAAAAAAAAAGCAAGAGAAATTTCAACTCCTATACCTTTAAAAATAAAAGAACAGACTCTAACCTCTATACTAATGAGAAACAAGGAAAAAAGGTATAATTAAAGTAAGAGCAGAGCTTAATAAGTTTGAAAGTAAGAAAACAATTAAATTAAAATGACAAATAAAACCAAGAGCTATTTTTTTTGGAAAGACCAACAAAATCAATAATTAACAAATCTAATTTTCAAAGGAAGAAAACAACAATTAGCAAAATTAGAAATAAGGGGAAATCACAGCGAGTGATCACAGCAAGGATATAAAGACAATTAACAGAGAAACTGATATTTTACCACATTTGAAATTTTAAAAGAAATAAATGTCTATTTTATTTTTTTGTTTCCATTACATAAAAATTAACATACATTATTATGTACAAAAAAATAACAAAATAATAAGTGAATAATTTAAATATACAGGGAGGTCATTGAAGAAATGTCCTGCAAAAAAAGGCAAAAGCTAAACAGATTTTGCAAATAAAGTCTATCAAAATGTAAAACAACAACCCTTATACTGTACAGAATGCTTCTAAACATGCTCAAAGAGAGGGGAGGCTAGGTGGTACAGTGAATAGAGCACCAGCCCTGGAGTTAGGAGGACCTGATTTAAAATCTGGCCTCAGACCCTTACCACAAAAACTAGCTGTGTGACCTTGAGCAAGTCACTTAACCTCCAACTGCCCTCCAAAAAGAAAAAAAAAATGCTCAAAGATGGTAAATATCTATTTCCTTCTAAGGCAACATGGGTTTGATGCATAAATCAGATTAAGATAACATATCCCCAAGGAAGAAAATTATAGGTCAATATCATTCATGAAAATAAGTTTTCAGAATATTTAATATTAATACCTGTACATAGAATGCAACAATACATCACGTGCTACCTGAATACAAGTATAGCTTAATTTCTAGAAAAGCAACTACTTTAATATATCGTATGAATGAGAGAGAAAGGAAAAACTCATAACTGTACCATTAAATGTAGAAAAGTTTTCAATTAAATGTGACATTCCTTTATGTTAAAACAGTAAAAGAATAGGAATAAAAGTATCTTTCCTTAATATGGTGAATAATACCTATTTTGGAACCACTTGACAATGTTATCCACAAAAAAATAATAAAAATAGAGGCATTCCCATTGAGAAGAGATTTCAAGCATGAGTATTAACTCTTACAATATTTCTATTTCCTATGGTTTAAAAAAATATTTACAAGGGTGAAGGCAGTTAAAGAAATAAGCACTAGCGATGAAGTTAAAATAGCTCTCTAGACGGCATGATTTTGTACTTATAAAATGGAACAACCAGCAAAATCAGAATAATCAGAGTGGGGAGAGAGAGAGAGACAGAGACAGAAACAGAGAGACAGAGAGAGACCGAGAGACACAGAGAGACACACACAGAGAGGAAGAGAGACAGAGACAGAGACAGACAGAAACAGACAGAGACAGACAGACAATGAGAGAATAGATGGTTTTAGCAAACAGTAAGGTAAGGATTAAAGATAAACTCATAAACTCATTTTCATTTCCATATATTAGTAACAAAATGCAAGGAACCTGAAACAGAAATATTACCTAAAGTGACAACAAAGTGTAACAATTATTTGGTCAATCAAAACATACAAAGAATCTATTTAAGAGCAACTTCAAGACTATTTTGACTACAGTTAAGGAAGAACTGTACAAATGGAGAGTTATCCTTCTTATAGAGGGAGATAAGTAGAATAAAATATCATGATTTTTCATAGTAGTTTACACGTAATACTGTAATACTGCAAAAAAAGGCAAAAGCTAAACAGATTTTGCAAATAAAGTCTATCAAAATGTAAAACAACAACCCTTATACTGTACAGAATGCTTCTAAACATGCTCAAAGAGAGGGGAGGCTAGGTGGTACAGTGAATAGAGCACCAGCCCTGGAGTTAGGAGGACCTGAGTTCAAATCTGGCCTCAGACCCTTACCACAAAGGGTAATACTGAACAAAATATCAACAGTTTTCTGTTCAAATTTTAAAACATGTTGCAAAGTTTTATCAATTCTATTTGGAAATGCATGTTTAAAAAGAAAATCAGTGAAATATAATAGATACCAAAACCACTAAATACATTAAAAAATAATATTTGAACAGAAAAAAATAAAAGAATGAGGAAAAGAATCATTGTTTAATTAATGAACTTAGGATAATGGGTTAGCAATTTGGCTAGACTCACATCTCATACCATTTAACAGAAAGAAAATGTGATGCATGGGAAAGATTGCTGGATTTTCAGTCAGAAGTTCCAGATTCAAATTCCCTACTTGAAATTTCTATGAATTAAACAAATTGTAACCTCTTTGGGCAACAAGTTCTTGTGGCTGCAAGCACCCTAGCATCCTGAGGATGGCTCCTAGCACAGGTTCTTAGATCTATATTTCTAAAGGAAAGCAACTCAAAATGGGTTAACAATCTTACTTTAATCAATCAAACATATGTCATTTATTAGTTCAGGGGGGAAAGTCAGCACCCTGAATTTCAGAGAATAGAAACAGAAGTTACAAGTAGACAAAAAATACGGAGCAAAATAACAACTCAGCAGACCAACAGACAGGGCTTATTGTTGTCTGACCATCACATACTTACATAGTATGGGTTTTCAAAGCAGTGGGGCTCAACGGCTGCCCAGAGTCCCTTCTGGTCAAATCGCACAAACACTCTTCCCATAAGTGAGCTCCAAAGCAAAACCTTGCCTGAGAGATATATACAGCCTCCTCCAGGGTCAGGGAACATCACGACCCTCCTGACCCATTGAGTAATTACAAAGAAACAAGGTGTGGGTCTTCCTGAAAAACCAGGCTCCTCTAAGGAAGCTTCTCCTGTGGGCTCTGCTCCAGCCTTCAGCAAACTCTTCCCTCCACAGGCTCCATGTGATTACATTCACCCTATTAAGGAGCAGAGTATATTTTCAAATCAGGGAAGGTCTTCAAATTGCCTTAGGCTTATTAAGGGGCAGGAAAGATGTTCGAATTCCCCTTACCATTACAGTTCTTGAGTATAAAAAGAGATGTTTGGAGTAGAGGATCTCAATGGTCCCTTCCAAATCTAAATGTATGTTTTGTGATATTCCATCTGAGCTGGGTAAGTAACAGGCTGACTTTGCTTCCTGAAGGTGAATTCCTTTCCTGCCCCATTTCAGTCTGCAGTCGGGGTTGGAAAGGTGCTGGTTTTCTAAAGAGTTGAGATTTCTGCATTGGTTATATAAGCTCTGTCCCCTTCTGAATGCTTCAAAAGCTATTACAGTCAACCTTTTGGACGGTGTTTCCCCTATTTAGAAGCAATATTTTTCTTAATTGGACAGATGTGAATACGCTTCTGAAGTCTGAATATAATGTGGGCCTCCTTGAGGTTAAGTAGCCCTAAACAATGTTCTTTCCCTCTAAAAGGACTGGAGTATCAGAGGACTTCTTTAGGTAAGAATTGTGACTTTGGCTATAGTATGGGTCTCATAAGAGGGAGACTGACAACCACGCCTTCAAAACATTGGTTAGGAAATTCCAATAAAGAGTAAGGAAGAGGTAATGAGGTTCCTTTCCATCTTGCCTCCTTGGCCTTTACCAATTCCCGGTACTCTGACCCCATGGAATTTAAATGTTTTCAGAGTGTGAACAAACTCCCCAAATTCATTCAGTTTTTGCTTTCAGACCAAGAAAGGAACAGAGACCCAATGTCCAGGTTAATTTGCTGAATGGAAGGGGGAGATCATTCTTTTAGTGGTCTGTCAGATACAAGAAGTCAAATGACTATCATTTCTGGAAACTCCACATGGGTTAAACATTGAAACTAAATGGAGGTGAGATGTTTCAAGAAGAACTCATCATATGGGAGAAAATATCCATATAGGAAAAAAGGTGAGGAAAGACCATACATACCATACATACCCCTATGAGTATTATAATTCAAGGGAGTATTAATGGTTAGTGGGAGAAGGTTTGTTGAATTTGTTGGAGCTTTCCCATTTCAGGCTGTTGATTGATCAACCTGACCCATTAGAGTAGAGTAGACACATTCATTGGAAGCCAATCAGCTTTTCCAAACCATCTGAATTATTAAAAAAAACAAAACAAAACACCCAGGACTGTATCCCTGGAGTCATTTCCACACTTACAACAATTTAAACTTTAATTGGATGGTCAGTGTCTGGGAAAGCATTATGTTTATGGGTCTGCTACTGTCATCATCATCTTAAAAAAAAATTGATTGTCTTCCTGGTGGTGATACCTTTAAGAAGTCCTTTTTTCTTGCTCCATTCAATTCTGGCCACTTGGATGCTTCTTCGTGAGGATTCAGACTCTTCAAACCATCAGAGTGCTTGGTGTCAAGATGGCTTTTCTCTTTACAGACTTGTAGTCTGCAATTACTTTCAGGACTGTTAGGGACTTATCTCACTCAACAGTTAGGAACTGGGAGGCTCAAAAACTGGATTGTTAAGTGGAGATATGATCATTAGGAAAACTTTGCTAACGCAATTGACTTTTGTGAATATTTGGGTGCTCATATTATCACTCATTAAGTGATAGTTACATGGACTGGAATAGATATTTCCTGGACTAAGTGGAATAGAGCTATGAACAAATTCCTTCCTTGTGGCCATCTCTCCATTTTTTTCTTTGCTTTCCTGCACCATCATAAAGGATGTTCCAAAGGATATTCTCCTCAATCCCACATTTACCTTTTCCCCTCCATGGTTTGGGCAGATCAACTCTCTGTAAGCCAAGGAAAACTCGGAAGTGGAGGGAGGGATAGGAGACCCTGAGACATAGAAGAGAATGATAGTAATAGGGCAACAAGGAGACAGAGAAATATGGTGTCCATTTAATCCTTCTACATAAACCTGATAAAGGATATTGGGTAGGTGGGTAATGATAACACCAGAGAAATTTGAAATTATTGTATTCTGGATCTACACGGTTTTAGTCACCTAGAGGTGGTTGTTCCCATGACAGAGAGGCAATAGCCAAGAGATCAGAAAATTGAGAATGGATAACAGAGCAAGGAGATGGGGGAGAAAGCATTTCAGCCTGAGATATTAAGTTGTAAGCAATGGGAATATAAAGCCTTCTGCTGCCAGATGTTAAGTTTATAAATGTTTTGGATAAGAGGTGCCTTGTGAGTCTTTCGGGTCCTGGTGGCTGGCTTTCTATTTCTGGTTGCTGTGCAACTGATGCCATCTTCAACTGGTCTGTCTCTACTGTGAGTTTTTGAACGGTTTACGATTGAATGACACCACAATGACTCTGACTTTGTCCTGGGGGTGGTGATTGTGGTTTTGGCAGCAATTGCTTTTTTTTCCCCTTTATGGGAGCATGCCTAATGTACTGTTACCCTGGGGTGTTTTATTTGCTTAATATAGAACAGAGACCTGAGTCATTCACTGGGCACAAAATCTGGTCCCAGTCTTTATGGGGCCAAGACAGAGCCAAGATCAAGGGTTGGCATGTCTTAGGTGTTATTTGTTTTGCCCAGGTCTTGAGCCCTGGAGGACTGATTAGATTGCATAGTGTTAGTCATTTAAAGCACATGCATATCCTTTAGTCATGAGGACTGAGACTGGGGATAGGCTAAAGTCACTCCCGTCCATTTGGGAAGAAACTTATGTAAATTGTTATGGAGAAGGATGAGTAGTTGTTTGGATTTGATGAACTATTTCTTCCAGTTCAGGCTTTGGTGGTTATTGACCAGGGTGCGTGCTAGTGAGCAGGGCCCTGGAGAGCTGCACCTGAATGTCCTCGCTAAGCGCTGCTTTGTACAGTTTTGCCTAGAGTGTATTTAGATGCAGTAAAAGGATGATTGTTACTCTCATTATAATTACTATTACTTGCCTCATTGATTCAATCTCTCCAGATCAAGAACTTGCACCTGGCCTAAGACATATTTTAATAAAAGAGTACTGAGGAAGAATGATTCATTATTAAGTAATGATCTTAGGAAAATTGGTTGTCAGGGCAGCTAGGTAGTGCAGTGAACAGAGCATGGGCCCTGAGTCAGGAGGACCACAGTTCAAATCCAGGCTCAGACAATTAACACTTACTAGTCGTGTGACCCTGGGCAAGTCACTCAACCCCAATTGCTCTCCAAAAAGCAAAAAAATAAAGAAGAAAGAAAGAAAAGGAAAGTTGGTTGTCAATTTGAGTGAACTTTGGGTGGACTGAAACATTAAATCTTCAGATATTTCCATGTTTGCCAAATCATTTAGCCTTTTAATGTAAGGGTGGGCTCCAAGCCTTTTCAGGTTTTGAGAGATTGAGGTTGTGTTTGGACTGCTAAGAAAGAACAGTCTAGTCTTGTTTCTATAGCTTTCCCCTTAACTACTCAGTCTACATGGGAGAGCAGAAGGTGCTTTAGAATTAAGAAAATAGGAGAACCCAACCTCCTCAGATCTCGTAGTCAATTGTTGTGTGTGGAGCTGTTATATATGATGACAAAGTATAGTCTAGCCTCAGATATTAAATTCATAATACCTATGGCATGACCACCAAAGAAATCTAAAGATTAAGTCTGAGGAGGATCAGGTGAAAGGATCCTTCTTTGTGTCCTAGTGACACAAAAATACTACTAGTAGAGATGAATATAATTCTAGTCATTAATCTGAAAGGGAATAGATAGGACTTTCCTTAAGAGAAAAAAGTTAAGGTCATTTACCTCTGCATCCTTCATGTCCCAAAGCGAGGGCTTTTGCGATCTCCATGACTGAAGTAAGGCCTACTTTTTTCTAAAAAACCTGTATAAATTCTTCAAGGCTTTGAATCATCTGAGCATGGAAGGGCCCATTCAAACTCCAAGTATGGTGTAACATTTCTGTATTCAGATACTTCAGGTTCAGGCAGAAATTTTAAGTAGAGAAAATCAAGGGGGCGGAGCCAAGATGGCGGCGTAGCAGCAGCAATATATCGCAGCTCTCACATAGCCACCCCAAAATACCCATGGAATAGGACTCTGGACCAATCCTAGAACTTCAAAAGCACACAAAGATACTTCCCACTAAAGTCAGCTCAGCTACGAGGAACCATATCAGCACTGGGAACCGAAACCAGCCTGGCCTTAAGCCGTGGCTGTGCCCTGGGGGCAGCCGGGCGGGAGGTGCAGAGAAAGCTCTCAGGTGAGGGATTAGCACCAGCCACATGCGAGGGGGGATTGTGAAAGAGGGAGATAAGCAGTCCAGCCGAAAGGTCTCCAGAGCAGAGAAGCGAAAGGCGGAGGTTTTGCACCCGCTTCCGCATTGTAGCTTCCCGCCCTCGGCCTGCAAAAAGCAGGGGGACTGAGCGATTGTTTTCAGACCAGGGCTCTCGCGTTGAGCGGCCTGGATCCGGATCGTCGTCTTGGGCCTCGGTCTTGGAGTCTTCATTATCCAGTCAGCCTGAAGTCTACGGCAGCCGGGAGGACCCCAGCGATTTGGGACAGAGCTTTCCCTTTTGGAAGCAGAGCCCCACAGAGATTTTAAAAAAATTCATGGTCTGAAGAACCATGAGTAAGAATAAGCATAAAAAGCTAAGTAAGAACAGCTCCCAAAACCTAGAC
>CM053590.1:202799799-202858828 GCA_028646515.1 Pseudochirops corinnae | reverse complement strand
CTATACATGATTGCACGCCACCATGGGGGGGGGGGAGAAGGAGGGGAGAAAATCTGAAACTCAAGTGATTGTGGAACTGAATCTTGTAAACTAAAAGTAAATAAACAAGTCATTCAAAAAAAAAAGAAAAAAGATTTGGGAGCATTATTTCAACACTGAATTAAATCCTTCAAACTCTAATGGAATGCAACTTTTAAAATTACAGTATTGTATAACTAGTACTTTGCCCTGATAACTTTGCAAAATATCACTGTTAAGAGTCTGATATCCAAGACATGATAGGAATGAACACAAATATGTAAGAACGAGTCATTCTCCCATGGATAAATAGCCAAATGAAATTAATAAGTACTCTTCCTCCCAAAAAATTGAAAACAATTAAGAACCACATAAAAGACTGATCCAAATCATGAAGCGTAAGAGAAATGCCAATCACAACATTTCTGAGGTTTTACCTCACACCCAGCAAATTGGCAAAGTTGTCATAGGAAAAATATAGTCAATGGCAGAAGGGCTGCATAAATACAAGCACACTAATACAGTGTGGATGGAATTATGAATTGGTCCACCCATTCTGGAAAACAACTAAAAAAAATACCCCAAAAATGCTTAAAATGCCTATTGCCTTTGGCCAAGAGATACCATTGGAAAGAAAGGTCTCATGTATACCCAAATTTTCACAGCAGCGCTTGTGTATATGTGTGGGTTTGTCAACAAAGAACCAGTAACCAAATAAGTGCCAATCATGTAGGAAACAGCTAAATAAACCACAATGCATGTGCAACAGTAAATATGGTTTTGTCAGGGAAGGGCTGGTGCACTCAAGCTCTCCCTCTTTCAGAACCTATTCACAAATGATTAAGGTTCAATCCTAAGGAATTCTGGTCTCTAGAATTAGGCTCTTTTGTCCCGGGCACCCACCCTGGAGCCCCAAGAGAAATCATTTAAAGATTATTTTTGGTCCATGTCTAAGAATTTCCCCAAAAAGAAGGAAACAGAAAATGACTCAATGCACAATGTAAAAGAGGTACAAGACAGTT
Organism: Pseudochirops corinnae; assembly: GCA_028646515.1. Classification (NCBI taxonomy): domain Eukaryota; kingdom Metazoa; phylum Chordata; class Mammalia; order Diprotodontia; family Pseudocheiridae; genus Pseudochirops; species Pseudochirops corinnae. Next base: position 202,857,788 of record CM053590.1, on the reverse strand, counting down.
ATTTCTTCCACAGAAAACAAATTTTTAACACAAGAAACTCATAAATGAGCATTAAATAAAGAACTGTAAAAACCTAAAACTACTGCCATCCTCTCCTGAGAAGACAAGCATCCGATGAGTTTAGAACATTAACGCAACATTTTTTTATGGGACTGCTGAATGAGCATAAATATGAACTTCACTTGATTCTCTATTCAAATTAATCTCTCCAAACCCACATCTTCCAGTTAGCCATGCCAGGGATTAGGCAGAAGAGGAGATGACTGCTACATGAGACCAGTTAGCCATACTTCCTCAATGTGAGATGCGTGCGCCTTGGTCCCTACTCTCCCCAAACTCCCAGATTTTGAAGAGTTCTGAAAGAGTAGGTCAATGGAAAGAGAAAGAGTGTACCTGAAGCAAGAGCCACTCCCTTTCAAGTCCAATGGGTAGGTCAGTCTTTCTAACTTGGTGGCCAATCCTCTCTGATATTGTTCCTTCTGCCAATACAAGGTGAGTGGACCAAGGGACCACCTAAAGTTTCCACATCATGATGAATCAACAGACTCTTTGGTATTGAGCCATAGTTCCCTGGAAATGACCAAAGAGTAGGTGTAGGATTCCATGAAGTATGTTCAAGTCATTGCAGGTTCATGAGGGCCAGTTGCTGACACCCCACTATACGAAAATACAAAAATAATGAAAATGAAGAATTCAGAGAACCATGAGAACACATAAATTGATGTATTGAAGTAAGCAGAACCAGGAAAGCAACATATACAGTTACTACAACAACAAAATAAAACTGAATGCTATGTAACTATAGTGTTCAAGCTTGGCCCCGGAGAAGACTGGAAGACAAATGCCCTGCCCTGCCCTGCATTGCAAAGAGGGGGAACTGTTATAGTAGAATATTGCATACACTGTCATATATGATCAATGTGTTATTTAATTATCTTACATTTTTTTTCCCCTTTTTCTTTTTTAATCCCTATTATAAGGGATGTCAGAATGTGTATGGAACAGGGGAGGAATGCATTCAGAAATAAAAGTCATTTAAAGACATATGTCACCAATTTCAAAAACAATTAACTTTCCAAGCTGATGTTTTGCAAGCCTCACATGCATGACATCTTTTGATATTTGGGTCTTGTCAGGGGAGCCATATACGCTGCACATTCTCTCCGAGGTTTCCCACCTCGTTATATTTCTAGGTACTTCACTCTGAAAATCGACAATTTCATGGGCAATTATTTTATTATGCCATGTCTGTTCCATAAATGTAAAATAAAATATATTTTTTAAACTGACAAAAGCATTGAGGCAAATTTTAGCCCTTTATGCAGTTTATCAGCATGTTCTTGGGAAGAAAGTCTTAGCATTTCCCTTGGAATAAGAAAACTTGGTTGCAGGTCACATTTATGACCTTAAAACAGTCATTTAACTTGTGAACCTCAGTGACTTCATCGGCAAATCTAATTAATCTCTACCCTGTTACTTCACAATTAGATCACAGACTCATAGAACTGTGGAGCTGTAAGGGACCCCCAAGATTGTCTAGTCCAACATAAAACCCTTTAAAAAATCCATACTACAACACATCCAAAAAGTAGTCTCCCACCCTTGGTTTGAAGACCTCCAAGGGGGGAGAATCCCCTCCCTCCCAGAGTAGTCCATTCCCCTTTTGGAGAAGTAGGTTAGGAAGTTGGTTTTTTTCTCTTACATCAAGCCTAAATTAGCTTCATTGCATCTTCCATACATTGTTATTGGTCTGCCTTCTTGGGCCAAGCAAGCCTAATCACACTTCCACATGACAGTCTTTAATGCTTGAAGCCAGTCATCAAATTTCTTCTGAGTCTTCTTCAGGCTAAATACCCCCAGTTTCTTTAACTGACCCTTATGTGGCATGACCTAAGACCCTTCACTCTTCTGGTTGCCCTCCTCTGGATGTTCTCCAAATTTTCAAGGTCCTTCCTAAACTGTGGTGCACAGACCTGCATACAGTACACAATGATCAATGAGATTCTATGTCTAAATCACTTTTTAATGATAAGGGGCCATATAACATCCCCTTTGACCCAACAATACTGGGCATATACTCCAAAGAAATTTTTTGAAAAAGAACGAAAGGACGGACGTTTACAAAAATATTTACTGCAACATTTTGTTGCAGGAAAGAATTGGAAACAAAATGAGTATCCATCAATTAGGGAACAGCTGAACAATTTATGATACGTGAATGTAATAAAATATGTTTGTACTGTAAGAAATGAAAAAGAATGGATTCAGAGGAACCTGGGAATACTTGTATGAATTGATGCAGAGTAAAGTAGGCAGAATCAGGGGAACTATTCTTATAATAAACACAATGTTGGAAAGGAAAAGAGTTTTGAAAGACTTGAGAACATTATCAACATATAATGACCAATCAGAATTCTAGAAGACTGATGATGGAACATGCCTCTCTCTCTTGTTGGATAGATGATGAACTTTAGGCACAGAATGAAGTATGTATTTCTCCTTTTTTTTAAATTTCAAATTTATTATTTTTAAAATAAAAAAAAATTTTTTAGTCTCAACTTCTCTACCCTCCCATCTACCCCTCCTCCACCCATGGAGAAGACAAGAAATGTGATATTAATTATATATGTGAACTCATGCAAAATATATCCAGATTAGTCATGTTACCAAAAAAAGCAAGAAAAGTAAAGTGAAAAAATTAGGCTTCTATCTGTCCTCAGCCTTAAGCTCTCTCTGGAGGTGGACAGCATTTTTCATCATGGGTCTTTGGGAATTGTCTTGGATCATTGTAAGTCATTCACAATTGATCATCATTGCAATATTTCTGTTACTGTGTACAATGTTCTCCTGATTCTGGTCACTTCACTTTGCATGAGTTCATGCAAATCTTTCTGAAACTATCTTGCTCCTCATTTCTTATAACACAATAATATTTGGTTAAAATAATACACCACAACTTTCTCAACCATTCTGTGACTGAGGGGCATCCCCTCAATTTCCCACTCTTTGCCATTACAAAAAGATCTTCTCTAAGTATTTTTATACATATAGATACTTTTCCTTTTTCCTTGATCTCTTTAGAAAACAGACCTAGGAATGGTATTTCTGGGTCAAAGAGTATGCACTCACTGATAGCCTTTTGGACATAGTTCCAAATTGCTCTCCAGAATAGTTAGATCAGTTCACAACTCCACCAACAGCGCATTAGTGTCCCAATTCTTCCACATCCCTTCCAACATTTGTCATCTTCCTTTTTTGTCATGTTAGCCAATCTGACAGGTGTGAGATGGTTTTAATTTGCATTTCTCTAATCAATAGTGATTTAAGGCTTTTTTATATGACTACAGATAACTTTGATTTTTTTCTTCTGAAAACTGCCCATCCATATCCTTTAACCATTTATAGATTAGGAAATGATTCATATTCTTATAAATTTGACTCAGTTCTCTATATACTTGAAAAATGAAATCTTTATCAGAGAAACTTGCTATAAAATTTTCCCCCCAGTTTCCTGATTTCCTTCTAATCTCTGCTGCCTTGGTTTTGCTTGAGCAAAAACTTTTTAATTTAATGTAATCAAAATTATCAATTTTATTTCCTGTGATCCTCTCTCTCTTTTGTTCAGTAATAAATTCTTCCCTTATCCATAGATCTTACAGGCAAATTTTTCCATGCTCTCCTAATTTTCTTAGGATATCACTCTTTATGCCTAAATCATGTACCCATTTTGACCTTAAGTTGGTATATGGTGTGAGATCTTGGTCTATACCTGTTTTCTGCCAGATTGCTTTCCAGTTTTCCTAGCATTTTTGTCAAATCGTGAGTCCTTGTCCCAAAAGTTTGGATCTTTGGGTTTATCAAACACTAAATTACTATGACCATTTATCACTGTGTATCATGCACCTAATGTATTCTACCATAGATGTATTTTCAAACATGACCACTATAATAAATATTTCTTTTGCTTGACTCTGCCTTTGTCACAAGGGACAGACAGGAGAATTGGGGAGAGAAAGAGATAGTGATGCAAAAAGAAAAAGAAAAAAAGAGAAACTGTCAAGAAAACACCTAAAAATACACAGAAAGGAGCAAAACAAAAGTTCAGAAGGGAACACAGGCAACCAAAGCAAATAATGTTTTCATATTAAATGTATCACATTAGGAATCTTTGTAAACAAGCTACATGTGGTAAGTTCATGCATTCGTATGTAACTCCCATTGCCTGGTATTCTTGGTATACGGAATTTTCCATTTGTTGACAATATTCTAGTTCACAATACATTTTAAGTGCTTCGTGTATTGTAGTTACTAGTTGTAGCAACATTAAACTCTGACAAACGAAATATATAAAATAAATGAACATTAGCAGTTCACCCCCAAGAATTCTGATACGTTAAGCTGAAATGGGACAATTCCAAGCAGAGTGAGAAGAAAAATCCTTTATGGACATGGTAACACCCAAATTCAAATCTCATGTCACAGCTGGGACCCTCAGAAGGGAATCAAGAATGGTTTGGTTCTTTCAGAACAAATGCTTTGAATGGACTAGAAGTCTAAAGAGGCTTCTTCTCATGAAAAACCTTGTCAGAGTGAGGGTAGCTGGCTTCAGTCATTGGACACATTACAGAATTGAGAAGGATCATGTCCTTATAGCTTCCTTTACTCAATCACCATCCACATTTTAACTCCTGACTATGGTAGCACCCCCCAGGCTCTGTCCTAGGCTCTTTAGACTCAGTGACCTTATCAGCTCCCATGGGTTTAATTATCATCTCTTCAATTATCATCTCTATATCGTATTTAACATAAGTCTTTTTCCACTCCTGCAAAACTAACTGCCCACTAAACATTTCAAATTGGAAATTTGAGATATCCCCAACTCAAATTCTCAAACTTCTGTCTGGAAAATCTAGGTTTCAGGTACCTGTATTTCTGAAAATAAAACTCATTATCTTTTCCCTTAAACCTGTACACCTCCCATGCTTGCCTATTTCCGTTGAAAGCTTCACAATCTTTTCAATTATCCAGGTTGGCATATTTCAAATCATCCTGGGTCTCTCATTCTCCCATATATTCAGTCAGTTGCCAAGTCTTCTCAATTCTAATTCTACATCTCTTACATATGCCCTCTTCTCTTCACTCACATGACTTCCAATCTAGTTCTGTCTCTTCTTTTCTCTCCCCTAAATCTCCTAATTGGCCTCCCTACCTCAAGCCCTTTCCTCTTCCAGTCCATCCTCCACAAAGCTGCCAAACCAATTTTCCTAAAACACAGGTCTGACAGTGCTATTCCCCTGCTCAATAAACTACAGTGGCTCCCTATTACTTCGGGGATCATGTACAAATGGTCCTGGTTGGCATTTTGCAATGCTCTTTACCACCTGATTCCCTCCTACAATTCTAGCTTTGTTATACATCATCCTTCTTCACACATTCTGAAATCCAGCTAAACTGGCTGTCTTGATATTCCTTGTACATGACACTCTCTCTCACCTCTATCTGTACATTTGAGGATTGTACATCTGTGCAGGTTGTTCGCCATTCTTGGAATGAACCTCCCTCGTCATCTCCAGCTCTTAGAGTCCTTAGTTTCCTTCATTTTAGCTTGAATACTATCTTTTATACAATTCCTTTGCTGATTCCTCTACCTCAGCTTCTAGCACCAGCCCACCCCTACTCCCAGACAAAAAAAAAAAAAGTCTTAGGCAGCTTGGTGGTGTGATGGATAGACCCTGGAGTCAGGAAGACCTGCACTCAAATCCAGCCTCCAATAGATACTAACTGTGTGACCCCAGGGGAGTCACTTAACCTCTGTTTTCTCATCTGTAAAATAAAGATAATAATAGTACCTATAATATTTATAAAAACATTTAGCATAGTACCTTGCTATATAAATGTTAACTGCCATTATTATTGTTATTATTATTATTATTATTATTTTGTATATACATATTCGGAATGCTCCAAAAGTCTTAAGGCAATTTTAAGCCCTTTTGGGACACAGTGTGTGTGTGTTAAATGCTACATGTGTGTCATTTTCCCCTATATAGTATAAGCTCCATGAGAACATAGACTGACTAATTTTGTCTATGTATTCCCCATGCGAGGCACAAAGAGGTTTTTGATAAATGTTTGATTATCAAGATTTTCTGATTGACTTGGGGAAGGGGGAGTCAAAGAAAAGAGAATGTGAAACACAATATGTTAAACACACACACACACACACACACACAAACACACACACAAAAGCACCCAATTGTCTGCATTTCCCCAGCCCTTGAAAGTACCCTTCTGACCAGGCCATTGAGCATTCCAAAAACATTCAAGTTCCGTGCTTTTCTTTTGAACCCGACAGACATGGCTAGGATTCACTTAGATGAAGCAAGACACAGTCCGGAATGTACTTTGGCACAAAGCAAAGAGTGCTGATGAATTATGGTCAGGAATCCAGTATAAACAGGGAGTTCTCTACCTGCCTGTTACTTGTACGGACTTCACCAACACCTGCTTACCTGTTCATCTCACTCAGATCCAAGTTTCCTCCTATGTAAACAGATCCTACAGTTCTTCATTGCTCCTTTCATAAAAGTAGATTCCACAAGTTAACCATAAAGGAGTGCAGCTCACCGAGTCAGACTGATGCCTTTCTTCAGTTCTCACTGAATGGTTCTTGCTTTGATACTCTGAAAGAGTCACTGATTTATCAGGTAACATAGGAACCCGTCCACATACTAGCAGGCAATCTTGCTGAGATAGTGGGGACGCAAGCATCTATAATGTTGCAATGAGCCTTCCAGACAGGAGCTGCTCAGAAACTTGACAGGCTGCTCTTTACGGGACACACTCTTTTCTAGGTCTTTCCAGGACCCACTTTAGTTTATATTTTCTCAGCACAGCTCTTGAGAACACAAGGTCATCTGGAGGTCATGACTGTGCTGTTTGTTGCCTCTGTTCAAGAAAAAAAATTTTTTCCATTTATTAATTCTAAATTGGATGTTAAGGTACCTGGCTTCTGACAAATATGTAGATAAACAGTTAAGTCAAACCAAGTTAAGTCAGGTAAATAAGTATTTTATTAAACATCTGTCATGCTTCAATCCTGTGCCAGGTGTGATGGGAAGAAATGAAATGAAAAGAAACCAATAAAATAAAATTCTGATGAAATTCCTGCCCTCTGAGAACTAGTTGGGAATATGAGGAACATAATGGGCTCCTTGGTGGTTCAGAGGTTCAAGCAGGGAGCCTAGAGCAGTGGTTCTCAACCTGTGGGTTCTGTTCGGTTTGTAACAATGAAAACGCATCCTGCATATCAGATATTTACACTGCGATTCATAACAGTAGCAAAATTACAGTTATGAAGTAGCAACAAAAATAATGTTATGGTTGGGGGTCACCACAACATGAGGAACTGTATTAAAGGGTCGTGGCATTAGGAGGGTTGAGAACCACTGCTCTAGAGGATCAGATGAATTCAAATCCAGTTTCAGATACTTATTAGCTGTGTGACCCTGGGCAAGTCACTTAACCACTATCTGACTCAGTTTCCCTATCTGTAAAATGGAGATAATAATATGCACCTACCTCCCACGGTTGTTTTGAGGATCAAATGAAATAATATTTGTGAAGTATTTTGTATATCTTAAAGCACTATATGAATTCCACACTTATGTATATTATCTTGAATTCACTGGGAAAGTTATTTCAGATGTGAAGAGATTTCCCTTTGTAGTGTACTTTATTGCTTTTCAGTGCAATCAAGTACTCTAACACAGAGATAAGGGGATTGTAAGGGACATCAGTGTTTTCATTATTATAATACCATAATATCAGTTTCATAATAAAACGGTATCAAAGTTGTTATTTTCAATTTGAGGACTTTGACAACTTCCAACATATCTATGGGGGGGGAGGGGTTGGAGAAAAACAAGGACGAAGATATTAAATTAGCGGAGCTCAGAATATTATTGTATTGTGAGAAACAAGAATGATGAATACAAAGAGGGTGGAAAGACTGATTTAAACTGATACAAAATGAAGCCAGGGAAACAATATATCCAATAATTTCAACAATGTAAACAGAAAGAGCAACAAGTATAAAACAGAAGAAATTGAAACTTGCAAAGGTATAAAACAGGACCTTGGCTCTAAAGAATAAATAGGAGGAGACAGCCCTCCTACAACCTCCACTCCCTCCCCTTGCAAAGGTCTGGGGCCACAGATCTTTCCAGTATCTTAATGGGTTTTTACTGAATTTTTTTCTTGTTGTATCTTTTTCTTTCTTTTCTTTCTTTTTTTTTTAGGGGTGACATTTTTATTCAAATATCTGAAGGTCTGTCCTTTCTTTCCTTTCTTCAAAAAAAAAAATTTGTTACAAGGGATGGCTCTCTGGGAGGTGAGAGGAGTGACATAAAGGGAAATCTAGGTGGTATAGAAATAAAGATATCAGGAATGATATATAGATATATAAAACATATATTTTTTCAAAATCAGTGGAGCTCAAACCATCTAAGGTAGCTAAAAGATACAGCAATCCACCAGCTGTCTGTGACTACATTAATGTAGCGTACCCTTGTGAGTGGAGTGGCAGGGACAAAAAAATGAGAAAATGCATCAAAAATTAGACTAAATATCATAAATATTTCATACTGAATACATTAAAAAGAGCACATCAATTTATTTCTATCTGTTTTCTTTTTCTTTTAACTTGCTAAAGTTAAAAGGTCACCACCCCTAAGAAAGGCATTTCTGCTTTTCCCATAAATTGGGAATTAGGTTAAAATTATTTATAAAATTCTAATGTTGAATTAATCAACAATAAGCATTAAGCATGCATTGCACTGTTGAATTAAAGATCTTGTTTTCCTTTCCAACTATTTCACAATTCCTTTCAAAACACCATCACCCTTTCTCATGGTAGGCGACAATGTGTTTGGCATTAATTCTCCTTCTCATACACAAAAATATTCATAGTGTTACACTGTTCAGGAGCCAGCACAAACACATGCCAATTAAAGCTGTCTTAAGTATCATTACTCCATATCAACCGGGATCAGAATTGGAAAGCAATTTTATGTATTCAGTTGCCAACCATCCTTTGTCCATACCTATATGATGCCAACCTGTCTGGATTTTAAAATGAACAATTCAGTCAATCACTTGGAAGTCTTGTCTACACAATGCCAAAAATCCAGTTATTAGGAAACATCTGGGTGAACGATTGCATTTTTCACTTTTCATCTGGATGTTTGGCATTCAGCCTCTATTAGCTAATAAGAAGAGCCAAGCATTAATGGATAAAACATTCCTCCTAACTCTCTTGTTCTTATGAGTGTTGGTCTAAATGCACCATGTTTCCCTTTGCCCTTCCCTCCTTAACTTTTCTGTCCGATTTCCTCCTTTTCAGCTCACGCTTGGGTTTTCTCGCACTTGGGTTTTCTCGCCCTGACTGCTACTTCTTCCCACCTCCTGTCCTTTTTCCTTGGTTCTTCTTTCATCTTTTGTTCATGCACATGTACACACACTGCCTTCTAGCCTCTTTCTCCCCAAGAGGAAGAAAAATGATCTTAGGAGAATTGTGCCTCTCAATTAAAGTTTTTATTTAAAAGTATCTGATACTATGAAAGGTTCCTAAGTTGTGGCAATATTGTAGCGTAGTGGTTTCCACATACTTAGTATTCTTAAGAGCTAAATTAAGGTAAAGAGATTGGAACTAGAGCAGTAATTCCACTGATCTGGGGAATTCCCAGGTGAGGAAACTCCCTTCACCTGTGTAGATTAGCAACTTCTCTGCAACTTAGAGAGTTATCTAGGGCACCAAGACTTTAGATGGCTTGCTCAGGGCTACAAAGCTATTATGACAGGCTGTCTTGTAATTTCAGGTGGAAAGTCACAAAAAAGATAGCTACGTAAATCAAAAACCATCTTTTTTCTGCTTTTTTAAAATTTTTAAAATCAGTTGAATAGTATTTTATGTAAGACATCATTGTTATAATAAAGATTCCTCTAGGCCACTTATTTTCCAATTATGACAATTTTACGCTTTCTTTTTCTTTCCAAGATTTGAAATGTTCATGACTATTTGGGGAAGAATGATGAATGGCTCAGTCAGCTGCTGCAATAACACAATCCCCAGCCAAGACAAACTTCGTCCTCTCACCCCACTCTCTTAAACTCTTGATCTTTGCCTTAACTTTATGAAATCTTGCTGTGGACAGAGATTTTATTCCATGAAAAATATGAAAACTGACCTGACTCTCCATCAAGATGTCTTCTGTAAGTTATCAGTGAGAGACTTTTTCTTTCCCTAAACAACTCAATAGGGTTAGTTTTGCAACATGATTATAGGAACAGAACCAGCAGAACAAAAATGAAGTTAATTTTCATTGTCTTATATTACTTACAAAATTGTTGTTGTAGTCATTTGTCCTTCCTTCTCAAAGAGGACCAATGACACCAAGAAGGTGATGTCATGACTTGCAAGTGAATCAGCTTTAAGTGAGGCAGGGCTGGGCAAAGTCACCAGACTCACTTTCTCCTTTTGAGTGATCTGGGTCCAGAGCAAGACATAGATCAGGACGCCTGGAGATGGCCCTGGATGCAGTGGGAGACCTTGGCCTTTTTAAGTTAAGATCTTTCCCAGGTCTCAGTTTGTCTGAGGTGATACCCATTCAGTGATAAAGACTAGGTAAGAAATGTGGCCTCCAAAAAAAGCCTCTTTTACTTGGTCAAAAGAAGAAGGAAGAGGAGGAGAAAATCAGCGTAGGAGGGGAAGACTCTCAGGGTTTCTGGTCAAAATAGGAACACTTTCTATTTACAATCACTCTGAGCCATCAAAACCCAAATAATGACCAAGTGAGACTTGGGCTGGCACTTGTTTTTGGCATTCAATGGGAGCCAGAATGATTTGGGTTTAAGGCATGGTCTTGCAAAAGCAGAAATCTAGCCTGTAAACCCCGAGATACAGGCATCATGATCTCTCTCTGGCCACTGGACCGGATGGCTGGAGGAGACAGTGAGGGCAGTGACTTCCACAGCCCTCCCTCACTTAAATCCAATTCCCTGGAAAGCCACGACATCACTGTCCTGATGTTATTGATCCTCTTTGAAAACTTACAAAATGGTTTTTAAAAAAGAACTTGTAAAATGTATTATTACAGGTAATAATAATATTAACAGAAACGTTTTTGGAACAAACGTCTAACTTTACTTAGATACATTTGTCAGATTCTTATAGTACCCTGAGAGACTGGAGGCAGCACATGGCAATTAGGTAAATTAAAGCACCACCAAAATCACCTTGACCTTCAGAATCTCCCCTCAGATATTCTCTGAGCCAGGCCAGGACCCTGAACCCAAGAGCTGTTGGAATAATTTGTCCCCCAAGTTACTATCTCCCATAGCCATTATTGGGGAGAGAAATCATTGCGGAGCAGGAGCCTACATTCCTCGCCAGTTGTAGCAACACCTGCCAACCAACTGCCACCAACAGGCACATAGGCACAAGAACCCTGGGAGTAGCAGCACCCACCAAACCAGCCTTCACAGCCATCACCTGGGGAGGTGACTCCTATGAAGAAGGAGCCAGCTACTCCCATGAACTGGCCCTTCCAGGGCAGGCAAGTCAGCTTAACTAAAGCAGCAGGGCACTCTCAGGGAGAGACAGGAGGCCACATGCAGCAGGCAGGTCAAAGCACCACCACCACCTCCCCTCAGAACCTGAATGAAGATGGACCAAGACCCTGAATCCGAGATTTTTGGAATAGAAATGCTTCTAGCCCAGGGTCAAGAGGTTCAACATCAGAAAATCCTATGATTTCATCAGTGGAAATGACATGAAAGAAGAGACATTACTATCTGCTTTGCCTAAGTGATACCCTGAGGACCACAGGACCTTTCCACCTGACTTGCAGTTGAAATATTTCATGTGCATTTTCTCCCTAATTAGAATGTGGATTCTGGGAGAGCAGAGACTGCTGGGCTTTTTCTGTTTGTATCCTCAGTGATTAATGTGGTGCTTTGAGCATAGTAAGTGATAAATCAACGATTCATTCGTTTGTTTGTTCATTCAAACGTAACCCCAAATAAGCCAGCGATCAGCTGTCAAACTGGGATCACAGCTCTCATCCTATTTCCAACTTTTCACTGGACCCCTGGGTATCAGTTTCACCCCATCCCAGCTCTCTTCTGAATGCTTAGGGTCCTTGTCCAGGTTTCATCTTTTCACCTTATTCCCTTTTCCCCTCATCCTGTCTGTGATGGAAGGAACTTTCCTGTTTTAGGCTCCTCTCTTTGTTAGTCCCAAATGTTCTCTCTTGTAGTGAGGGCCCTGGATAGGTCAAGTTCCCAGGTGGAACTCCTGAAAGTAGAAAAGGTGTGGTTTTCTTCCATTGGCTGAACTCCATGATCTAGAATAGAGAAATAAAAAGGCAATAAGATATAACTTATAGAAAGGCAGAGTTAGAAGGGACCTTGGAACTTAGAATGTCAGCCGAAAGGAATTTTGGGGAGATCAACATACAGTTCCACCATTTTACACAGGAGGAAACAGTCCCAGAAAGATGTAACTAATTCACAGTAGCAGGACCAGGACTGGAACCCACATGTCATAGCAGCCAAGTCCAATGTCCTTTCAACTACTAATCTCCTTTCCTCATTATTCTAATGTTGAGTCCTGTCATTTTTGCCCTACTTTTCCCCACATTAACCAGATTACCTGATAAAGTGACACCAGCTGAAATTCCCAAGTGTTTAAACCTATGAATACCCCCCTACCATATATCTAAATATGAGTATGTGTATGTGTGTGTGTAGTCTGAATTGCATAAATACCCCCCCTGCACCCTCACCCCACCAAAAAAATCTTCTACTGGTAACCCCAAAGTGCCTTAGTGTGGTGGTGGTGGTGGTGGTGGTGGTGGTGGTGGTGGTGCTGGTAGGAGACTGTGGAGATTTGGATAACATCCTATAAGCAGCATGCATACTATAACAAGTTATTAAGTACAAATATATACAAAGCAGTACAAGCTAGTTTGGAAGGGCATTAGCAGTTGGGGGAATCAAGAAAAGTTTTCATCCAGAAGAAGGTGACTCGACTATCTCTTAAAGGAAGAGAAAGGCTAGATGAGGCAGAGGGCAGCCAGCATGCCAAGCATGAAACAAAGCCAGTACAAAGGAGCAAAGACCAGAGATGGAGTGACTCATGTACAAAGCAGGGAAGGCCACTTTGTCTGGTTTTCAAACCGTGGGAGGGGGGAGTAACATGTAGTGAGACTGGGACAATAGCTTGGGTCCAGGGTGTCTAAGGGCTTTAAAAGCTAAACAGAGAAGGTGATGTGTTGTCCAAGAGGCAACACGAAGCCACTAGAGCTGGTTGAGTAGAGGAGTCACATGTTTGAATCTGCACTTAAGGCAAATTACTTTGGCAGCAGAATTGTGGAGGACAGACTGGAGAGGTAAGCAACCTGAGACCAAGGCAAGATACAATAGAACAATTTCAAAATACCAACATCTCATCTGCTAGAAATGCATTGTTGCAAATAGTATTGTCCACTGAGGCAGACAAATCGCAAATGTTTACAAAATAGATGGAAAGCATGAATTCATCCATTAGATGCCAGGATTATATCATAACAAAGTTAAAATACATTTTACCTGCTACAGGGGAGGGTTTCGTGCTGCTTTTATAAGCAGTACCATCACGTCCAAAACACAGAGCAAAGTATTGTCGATTAGTGCAGGGAAATCGTTAACCAAACAAAAGAAAACAAAAACCCCCACACCATCCCAAATCTCAGGTTAGATGAATTTGTGGGATTAGCAAAATCTAAAGAGGGAAAAGTAAAGAGCCTGAAGTCCTCGAAAATCTTTACTCAAAGACTTCAAAACTTGTACCGAAAGACATAACAGCTGCCAAAGTGAGAACAATTTTAAGTCATTTTTGAAAAGGAGATGAGCAAATTCTGCTGGAATTTTGAAAAGTCCTTTAGGAATGTGACTGCCTGAATCCTACAAGTGAATCAATGAGAGCAAAAAAAGAGAAAATTTTTTAAGAGTTCTTCTGTTATAACCCCCATGAACGAAAGCCATCCCTCTCAATATTGGATGGAAAATAGACAAATCTTCCAGCTCGTGCACAGAACAGTATTCCTGTTCCAGGCCTGTTACAGGTCAGGTCTGGACTTCGTTCCTTTGCTTCGGCTGTCCCTCACACCCTCAACTCTATCTCTTAACCCTCCCAGCTTCCTTTAAGACTAAATTCAAATAACATGTTCTGCCAGAGGCCATTCTCAGTCTCCACCCTTTCTTGTCACTTCCATCTAAGATTATGAACTGTTCCGGGAGGCTCTCCTCACCCTAAAGTTTCCCTCAGTGCCAGGAGGCTCCACACAGCAGCTTTCCTCCATGCCCCTGACCTTCACACCTTGGAACATCCATTGGCCTGACATCCCCCTTCTGCCCTTAGTGAGTTACCTCAGGCCTCCATTTTGGGGAAGGGATTTCCATCCCCTTTCTAGCTAGGCTAGTGACTCCTGCACATTTCAGCACCACGCCTCGGTCACATTCTCACCCTGGAACTTCCCTCAGCACGTGGGGCCTCCTTCCCCGGAATTTCCATTTATCCCTACAGCCCTGGAAAATTCCTCTATCATGCTGGCCCATTTCTCTCGTTGGTGAATTCCTCCAGAGCCTCCATTCTGGGGAGAGATCCAGGCTCTTCCTGGATACTCGCCTAAGTCACTGACTTCAACAATCTGCCCTCCCGAGGGCGCCTCCCTCACCTCTCTCCCATACGTGCTTTTCACTCTCCTTTTGGGGGTTGTCCTTGTCCACTGGACTGTGAGCTCCTTGAGAACCTCTGTTTTCCTACTTGCTCTTATTTTTGTCCCCAGGGTTTAGCCTCGTACATAGCAAATGCTTCATAAATGTATATATGTGTGTATATATATATATATATTGCCCCTCGTTACCCGATTCTGGCATCTGACTGGTTCAGGGTTACTTTTGGGGAAAATGAGGTATTCATAAGTCATTGAAAAATTACAAAGAGTTTTATTTAGCTCTTCCATGGCAAGGATATGTAGGAAAGATAGAGGGGCATTTAATTTTAACAGATTCATTTTCTCCCACTCCCACCCTCCCCAACCAAAATTCATGTAAGGGGGCAAAGTGTGCTAACAAAGCATGGTCTTCAGGCCTTCGCCAGGTTTTATGGGCCTTCACTTCATATGGGTGGGGCTTTTTATGACCTTAGGTGACCAGGAGGCTATGTCAAGGGAGGCAAGAGCCAGTCAGTTCCAGGGAGAGCTTGGTTGCCTTTTAGGAAAACCTAAGCTTTTTTGTTGGGGGCTTTTTGTTGTTACAAGAAAGGGGAGTAGTATGGTGCAGAGTAGCTCTGGTTTTATTATACCATCCATCTAATCTGTATATATCTTGGATGTACAATTATTTATAAGTTTAGAATGTGAGCTGCTTGAGGACAGAATGGGTATATTTGCCTTTCTTTGCATTCTCAGTATATAGCACAGTAAGAATTTAACAATTATTGATTAACTAGGAAATAGAAGAAGAAAGGTACCGTTATCAAAGACTATCACTCTAACATTAAAAAGTCCTGTTGGATCCAAGGAGTGTATGATACACATCACCCTTTCTCTAAGGGCCCCTCTGCCCTAGACACATGCATTTGAGTTCTAGGGAAAACTGACCACTGAGTGGTCATAAACTCTGTTAGTTAAACCCCTCACAATCACCTTGGTGCGCTGAGGAGGGTTGCTTAAGGATTGGGTTTGGCCTTCTGTCTAGAGCAGTGGTTCTCAACCTTCCTAATGTTGTGACCCCTTAATACTCATATGTGGGTGTATCTGCATGTGGGCAGACCCACCTGGAGATGAAGAAAGGAGTAGTGTCTCAGTTCCTAAGACCATTGGAAATATGTGTTTTCTGACGGTCTTAAGTGACCCCTGTGACCACTGTGAAAGGGGTCGTGACCCACAGGTTGAGAACCATTGGTCTAGAGTCTCCTCCACACCCCAAATGGAGGGAAATAGAAAAGTGCTCAATGTGCAGTAGGAATCAGATTATGAACAGGTAATAATTTTCTACACACAAAAAAAACCGTATCAACCATCAAACCCTCACAAGCAACATTGATGAGATTGCTAACAAAATGAGCAGAACCTACCTCACGAAGTGGTTGAATTAACATCTGGAAAGCAATTAACAAGCCACTTCCTCCTCCTGTAACCCCATCCTAGCCTACCACAACCCCCAAAAGAAGAAGAAAATCCTTATAACAAATACACATAATCAAAAGAAACGCCACGTAAGCAGTAATTTTGAACAGATGCTGAATCTAAAATGGCTTCTGTGCATCTTAATAAGGGATTGGGATTTTGTACTTGGATCTTTTCTTCACAGACCCAGAGGACCTTGTAGAAGAATGATTGTGAGAACTGAAGATGTAGCTGATCTGGACAGCAAATCCCAAGGGGAAACTGAAGCCTAACCACTTTATGGAGTACATTTCCACTCATGACTCTGTCTATATCCTATGCCAGGGATGGGGAACCTGCCACAAAAGTTTGGATTCCGTCAAAGGGCCACACTTAAGGACCTAGAGAAAAGAACCACAAGTGGCCTTGAGGCAGCGGGTTCCCTAACCATGGCCTATGCATGGTCTCCATGAACTGAGTGAGAAGAATAGGTTGTATTAGAATGAGGTCATCATTCTCTAGGCAAGTCATAGCTGTTAGCACAAAAGTGGACACCAGACCACCACACCCCCTCTGTCTAGATCTGGGAAACATCTCCAAAGAATCAGAATTGTTTGGAATCAACCCTAGACTGTTCAAACCACTGGCTTTCTCTTGTAGACAGTGAACTGAGGCTCAATACCAAGATGCTCCATCAATCCAGGCTCTTGGATGAAAGCTTACAAAGAAGAGATAGTTAAGTGGTAGAGAGAGTATCCGAGAAGCACTGAACTCCAAGCCCCGACTTCAAGGGTGAATCCAAAGAATTCCAATTTTGTTTTCCATCTAGTAGATGGAGTTTTAACTATGCTTTGTGCCATGAAATCCTTTGGCAATCTGGTGAAGCCCATGGACTCCTCAGAATAATGCTTTGTTTGTTTGATCGTTTTTTGTTTTTTGGAGGGGGAAGGCAGGGAAATTGGGATTAAGTTACTTACCCAAAGTCACACCGCTAGAAAGTGTTAAGTGTCTGAGGCTGCATTTGAACTCAGGTCCTACTGACTCTAGGGCCAGTGCTGTATTCACTGTGCCACCTAGCCGCCCCCAGAATAATTTAAAATAAATAAAAAGTAGAAGTTTACAAAGAAAACCAATTATGTTGAAATGCAGTTGTCAAAAGAGATATTTCTTTAAAAAAAAAAAAAAGACGTTCATGGACCCCAAGTTAAGAAGCCTTGCTCTAAAGCCTGGAGAATAGAAAGAAAAACAGAAGGAACTGTTGTTATCTCACTTCATGAGTGGAATGTACCTTGTGTCTGAGAAGCCTCACACAGACTCTACCTCAATTACTCCTGGTCTTATCAAAACCTATCTTAGAAACTTGGTCCCTCTGAGGGAGAGGACCTTAAAAATCATCTCAAGGAATTGCTGGTCAGTGGCAACACCTAGGATACTATGTTCATATGTTTTACCCAAAGTGGTGGTGCAGAAAACAATTTAGACACGTGTAGAATTTGCAAACTTTGAATAAGAGAACTAAGATTGGTCTACAATCTTGCTTTCAGTTCGTGTCTTGGACTGTTAATGATTTTCAGAGTCAGACCTGAATAATGAGCTCCATGAGATCCCCATAGCAGAGGAAGACAAAGAAAACATGACCTTCTGCCAAACAGAATTCGACCAGCTTGAGATCATATTCTGGAAATTTCTGACATTCCCACCACTTTTCAAAGGTTCATGGAAAGAATGATTGGTGATATGAATAATTCCTTCCCTCATAGGGCTTACATTCGAGATGAGAGATAAGATGCTAACATACATACTATACAATATTACATGACCAGTGCAATACAGTGTGCTATGTGAGATCTGAGAGGAAAGGTAATGACCAGATGGGAGACATCAAGAACTTGGTTTTAAATGTGCTAAAGTTATCAAAGTGTAATGAAAAGGCAGTTTCATTTTTTTTAATGGAATTGTATAATTGTGCAGCTAACAGGGAAAAAACCTCAAACTCCTATACACATATGTGTATGTATGTGTGTGTGTGTGTGTTGTGTGTGTATGTACTTAGAGGGGGTAAATCTGGCTAAAAAATAATCAACGTCTAGCAATTCATGAGTGTATAGCCATGTGATCATTTAGCTCAACAAACACTTATTATATGCTTACTCTGTACCTCTGAGCACTGTGGAAATGACTGCAGGAGATATAAAGATTAAATTAGACATGGTAGCCCCCACCCCCTGGCTTATAGGCTAGTAAGAAGGTATTTCACATACATAGAGAAACCATAAGCTAGAATAAAGCACTGATACACAAGAGATATGCAAAGTCCTGGGCAAAGTCTGAGGAAAGAGGAGAATTGGATTAATTGGTACATGATTATACTTGATCCAAGCTAAAGTCCATTAAGAAGGGTCCATTCTACTTAATAATTTAGGGGTCCATTTAAGATAATATGTATCTTTATCAAGATACTTGGCAATGAGAATGGAAAATGTGCTTTATTGAGTATTCCACCTGTGATGTACGTGACTTTAAGAATAAGGCCTACTTATTGTATGTCTTGCTTTCCCAATGGGTAGGGGAGAGGCAGGAGGGAGGGAGAGAATTTGGAACTAAAAATAACGTTGTTGTTTTTTTTAAAAGGCCCTACCTGAAAAGCTACCCATGTAAAAAATACATAAATCATAACAGTACTGTGAAATACCCCAAATACAGATTTCTGTCTTGCATTGATGCACTTAGCTTCTTAAATAAGACTTCAACTTCAATCTAATTAATAATCATAATTCCTACTTAAGATTTGCAAAATACTTTTTACTCATAATATCCTTTGAGCATCACAACAATCCTTTGGAGGAAGTGCGATTATTATATTCCTATTTTAGAGAGAGGGCTCAGAAAGGTTAAAACAGAGAACCCAAGGTCACGAGTAAATATCGGAAGTCGAGTTTGGAGTCGTATCTTCCTGACGCTGGAGTCAATTGCTCTCTCTACAACATCATGCTTCCTGCCATGATTTAAATTTTAGGTTCTGTGTTCTCATCAACAAGGCATCACCTTCTCACTAAGCTTTCTCCAACAGCCTGGGAAGACCCCAGATGTAAGAAATTTAGGTTTTATGGAGACACATTTAGCCCTGTTTCTTTCCTCAGAGCCCCTGGAGCTTCTGAAACTTATCTAATGGCCATTGACAAAGACAAGATCCTTTAAAAATTGTGGCATCAGGTATATCGCCTAATGTAGTTGACTGATCTACTAGACAACACCTATCACCGGTTAGCAAATTAGATCTTACCTATGTTAATGATTTTGTTTATAAATAAAATCAGTTCATTTTTCTGATGGCCGCTACTTAGAACCATTATCAACAATAAGCAGCTGTTAAGTGCCTACTGTGCCAGGCTCTGTGCTAAGTGCTGAGGATGCAAAAAAAAAGCCAAAAACATAGTCCTTGCCCTCAAGGAGAGTCAACAAATTAATGACATAATTGTTGGGAGAGTCTGGAAAAGGGATAGAGTTTTCTTGTGTTCATTATTTTTGTCTTTAAGACAAATTACTATTTTAAAAGACGATGTTTTCGTTGTGTTCTTTCTATCCTTCTTTCTTTCATTCAACAAATGTCGTTAAACATTTTCTCTGAGTAGCACTTTGTACTAGAGCCGGAGTAAGGAATCTGCAGCCTCGAGGCCACACAAGGCCCTCTACGTCCTCAAGTGCAGCCCTTTGACTGAAGCCAAACTTCACAGGACCTTGTAACTTCTAAGATAATAGTCTTAAGGACTTAAGAAAAGGTCCTCATTCACACCTGTGAAGTCTGGAGTTAGTCAAAGGACCACACTTGAGGTTCCCAACCCCATTAGATACTAGAGGGGAGACAACGTTTAGATTAAATGCTATCCTTGATCTCACAGACCTTATAGTTTGACAGATGAAGCCCCAGGAATGTGGTTAACTAAGGTACATGATACTATGCAATTTAGTTCATTTGAGAGTTGTTGGGAAATAACTCCATCTTTTCTGATACACAATTATACAATCACATGTTTGAAAAATAAAGCTGCCTTTTCATTACACAGTGACTGTTGTTGATTTGTTTGTTTCATGGTTGAAATCAGGAAAAGTCTTTATGGCAGATTGTTGCTGCCTGCACCTAGTGTGACATTGTTTCATTTTAAATATCCCAGATTGGGGATTGGTTTTTGAAATTTTTTAAACCTGCACATGGAAACAGAAGAGGCAACTTTACAATAACTGGACAATATATAATAAAATATTATAGGTTGTAAGTGTTTTAAAGTGCTCTTGAACTGTACTTTGAAGAAGAAACAAGAAAATGCCTTAGTTCCTCACCTCCAAAGGAGTAGCTTACATCTGTTTGTGAGTCAGGAATAACTCTAAACATTCACTGAATGAAATTAATGACATGGAATTGAAGAAAAGGCATCGACACATTGGTAACTGGTATAATCATCTCTCAATTACCCGCAGTAAAGGACTGAAAGAAGAGTTTTCTAAGTCAGATCTACAGAATATTCATATTCTTATTTCAACTAATAATTAACAACTTCCTTCAACACTGAGTATCTTATAAGAACATACCGGCAAGAAGCAAAGGTGGATGATTTGAGTTTCATCTTTCTCATTTATTCTGCCAACCTCTGCAGCAAGTAGCAAGACAAGCAAAAGAAAGAGCAAAAGGGAAAAGGAACAAAAGGATAATGCCAAAGTTATCAGTATTAATTGTAGAGCAGTATTAAGCTTCTAAAATGTGCAGGGATGGATAATTTTAAGTCACTTATATACATAACTACACATACATACATATATATATATATGATGGAATTCTGAATCATTCAGAAAGCACCATGGTTAAATGGAATAAGCATGGTCTTTGGAGTCAGAGGAGCTGTGTTTGATTTCTGGCTATTGTTTGATACTTGTGTGACCTTGGGTAAGTCTCTGAACTTCAGTTTTCTCATCTATAAAATGGGAAAGATAGACTATACAAGGGAGCTGTTCTGACCAACCTCTGAGATCAGTATCTAAATGCAGAAAAATAAGGAATTAATCATCAGGTTGTCTGTAAAAATGTGACCAGTTCTGATTATTTCTTTATGAACTGCAGACAGTCCTCAGTTGAATTAGAGATGGAGTCTAGCCATTGGCCAATCATTGATTGATCAAGTCCTGGAATGGCCCTTGGTAGGAGAGTCATTGAGGGAAGGATCTTAGAGAAACACGATTCCCAGTGGATGGGGGGGGGGGGGGGGTGCAGCTCCTAAGAATGGAGCTAGAAGAGCATCAACAGAGGCAGAGGCAGTTTCCTTGAGGATCGAGGACTCTGGGACCAATTGGGCAGAACAAATACTATGGAACTGAAATCCCTTGACTTACAGTCTTCAAGGTAGTACTTTTGGATTTCATTTCTTCCTTTGGATTTCCTCATGGTACCTAAAGCCTTTTCCTCTGAGCACTTGCAAAGTCTTTGTCCTTTTTTTTTGTTTTGTTTCAAACATTCATGTTGTCTTTATGAACAGTATAAACTCTAGGTATTTGCTAGCCTGGGCATATTTATTGGAGATGAGGTTGGGATGAAGTAATTGATAGGGAGCAACCCAGGAGAGGAGACATTTAAAATTGAGGTGTTTTGCCATAGTAACATCCCTGGTTTGGGGCTTGGAGCTAAAAAGTGACAAAATCATAGATTTTTCATTACATCTTCCCCAGAGGACAGAATGTTTATAATAGGAATCCCATCTATGTAATAAGTCAGTAGTAGCATCTGATAGAGTAATAATAAATAGGACAACCCTACTCTCATCACACCACACTTCCACTGCTACAATTACATAGTATCTAAGGTTATTTTCTCCTTCTAAAATCTATTATTTCTTTCCTTTATTTCTCTTCCCTTCTCTCTCTCTCTCTCTCTCTCTCTCTCTCTCTCTCTCTCTCTCTTTCTTTCTCTGTGTATGTGTGTGTGCGTGCATAAATTGGAATAAAGTGCAAAGCAGAAAGGAAAGGTATTTCGCTTTTCTGAAATGGATGGGCAACAGGCTTAAAAGTCTGCTATAAGTTTCCTGAACTAGAGAATTAGCTCCAAAATTCCCTGTTGAGTGTTTCAATTGACAAAGCCTATTTCTGAGTTGGCATGATTGCCTCCCTCACCAACCCCACCCAGAAGGCTTCCTAACCAGGGTCCTTCATGTCTATTTGCTTTGATAACTTTCCTCAACCATTACTCAGAGAAACCAAAAACCTTACCCTTGAAATTCACAGCACTTCTTCTTTCACTTCTCTTTTAACTCTTCCTCAAGAACATCCATTGCCATACAGTATATTCATGTAGCTAGTTTAATTCACTCAAAACATTTTGTAAAAGATCAGGTGAATTTCAGACTAGGGGCTATTGTTCCCTATTAGGTATGGAAGGAGCCAGTGTAGCCTGGAAAATTGTTGTTGGTCAACGTCAATTTTCACGATGTCAATTATGTCACTTGGAATCATTAGCAACCAGCTATTTGTCACGATGTAAAAAGCAAAGCAAAACCAAACCAAACCTTTGATGGAGTTCTTTGTTTCACTTTTCCTTTATAATTCCTCGTCTGTGATGTTCTGCTGCCTACTCACCACAACCATACATATGTCTCATGATAGCAATTATGCTGGAAGGACATTGGTATTGAAACTATGGACCTATGTTTCAGGAATTACAAAGCAAAAAAAGAAGATGAGTTGATCACATAGCAAGAGCAAGGGATAATCATTGCTGTCCATATTTTCCATTGCTCATAAGGTTGAGAGAAAATGAAGCAGTCCCTGATATTTTCAGTGGGTGCCCTGTAGCAAACATATGGGAGGATGTAGAGAAGTCACATCGGTTTGGAAGACATGGTTGCGTATGACCTAAATCATTTGAGGGAATGCCCATACCTATGTGATTAAAAATCCCTTTTGAGATTTTTTTAAAGTTATTAGGGTGTTTTTCATTTTGCAACAGTTTGCATTGAAAATAAGCAACTCTCTGAAACTTAGTTGATTGTCTCTCTTCCTCCAATGGTAAAACCATATAGCAGAGTCAATTTTATGATGTCACCAGTAAGATGGGAGATTGGTTTCTCTCCAAAAACCTTTTCAACTCTTCAACCTCCAAACAAAGGAATCGTGTGCCAAATATGGAGTCATTAGATCTAACTCATTAAGATGAGAGAAGGTAAAACAGTAATGTAAAATAATATTATAAATTAACACTGGAGAAAGGTAATACTCAGATCATTTACTTAGTGTCACTCTTGCTCTTCCTCACCATTCCATCCCCATGGAAGCACAAGCTAAATTGTAGACCTGCGTAGGAGTCAGAACTAGGATAGGAAACTGCAAAGCCATAGTGACTGTCCAAATATCCTAGCCAACTCTTACCCCATCCCCCAAGAAATGGTAGATATGGCCTATACACAACCAGCTAGAAGGAAAGGAAGAGAGCAGAGATAGGAATTAGGAGGGATGAAATGGGACTAGCACAAGTGGTTTCTTCAGACCTAAGGGAAAAGGGATAGTTGTAAAATAGGAGACAGAAAAGATATGAAGCTTCAAATCATATAGACTCTGTTTTGACAAATGCTCCAAACAACCCCATGTTAATGCAACATCCAAATACCAGACCGTGGTCATTAAAGTAACCACAGAGAAAGAATTCTTTGGTGTCCTCAGGCCTGATGAGTCCTTCACCTTATGAGGGGGCCAATAGAACCAATCACCATTTTGTGTGTCTGTGTGGAGGAGTAGGAAGGCAAAGTGGTGGGGAAGGATGGAGATCAGCCCACCACAGAAGAGAAGCAGAACTTTGTCTATCAACCTGTATCCCTGTATTGCATTTGATGATTATAGCTTCACAAGCAAAATGAGCCTTTTTGAATCAATCATTTAAACCATTTTGACACCTTAAGTCAGTAAGATAACTGCTAGCTACCCTCCTACAATTGTTGTGTAAGCAACACTAAGCAAAGAAACTAAGAGAAAGAGAACCAAAGAAGCAACACAAAAGACATAAATGGAGGGAAAGACTTACACTTTAAGAGTAAATGACTAAATTACCCAATAAAACTAAAGAATGTGACCAAATGGAAATAAAAAACAAGAATTTGTTGCTTGTAAGAAACATATTTAATGGTAAAAAAAAAAAAACACATAAAAATGGAAAATCAGAGGCTGAAACAAAATTTATTGCACATCAGATGAATCCAAAAGAGCAGACATGTAATTATACTATCAGAGCAAAGAAAAATAAGAGTTCACAACATCAGAAGAGATAAATAGGGAAAATATTGTGTTTAAAAGAAACATAGTGAACCAGTATCAGTATTAAACTTATACACACCAAATAGCATAGAATATAAATTCCTAAAGGAAAGGTAAACTGAAGAAATAGGCAAACTTGTAGGAAACTTTAATGTTCCTCTTCCACATTTGGACAAATCTAATATAAAGATAAGTAAAAAAGGAAAACTATTGGAAAGTAAACTATTGGAAAATTTAAACCTGGAAAAACTCATAGTGTCTTCTGATTGGTAAAATGTACATAGATATACATGAATATAGTGATGATAGATAAATCAATGAATAAATTTATACATCTATATATAGATTGAGAGCTATATAGAGATATAGATCAATGTATATCAATCAATATTGAGAGAGATACACATTTCTTAGGATCGTTACAAAAATAGATTGCTTAGGCACAGAAAAATTACAAATAAATGTAAAAAGAATCACTCACTACCCATTACTGACAATAATGCCATAAAATAGGAATCAATGTACAGAACAGACACCAAAGATGCTGACCTAAATGAAGACTTAACGATGCCATGAATAATGAGTAGTTCAAAGAACAAATCATAGAAACAATTAATAAACATGTGAAATAGAATAATAATGATGATATTATATACCAGATTTCTGGAATACAACGGGTAAAACAGTTCTCAGAGAAATAATCATATCTCTGAGAACACACCTTGATAAAATAAAAAGTGGAGAATAATAAACTAAATTGTGATTGTAAAAATTAGAAAAAACACAAAAATTAGAATAGATCCATTAGAAAGTAAAAATACTGCAAAGTGGATCAACAAAATGAAAAACTGGTTTCTTAACATTTCTGGGGGAAAAATCAATTAACCCTTAGTTAACTTGATTAAAAAGAAGGAAGATAATTTAATTATAAGAACAAGGTGAAATTACAACAACAACAACAGAATAATCAAAATCTTTTTTGTGCCATAAAGCCCTGAGATTTAAAAGAAATTAGAAAACATTTATAAAGATGTAAAATACACAGATTGAAAGAATAGGAAGAATACATATTATATAATATAATTTCACGGGGGGAGGGAGAGGCAGGGATTTAACTAGTTATAAAGAAACAACCAAATTTAAAACCACTTGATTCAGATGGATTTTCAAATTAATTCTGTCAAATGTTTAAAGAATAATTAAATTTGTATCATATAAATTATATTCAAAAGTTAGAAAAAACTCCATTAAACTCCTTTTATTAAATGAATGCAGTTCTGATAACTTGACCAGGGAAGAAAAGAGCAAAGATAGAAAAGCAGAGACCTAGTACCATAATGAATATCCATGCAAATTTTTAAATAAAATCCTGGCAAAAAGGTAATAGAAAATATTTGTTAAATTCACTCTAATCAGCTTGAATTTATAACAAATATGCAAAGATGACTCGACACCGAAAATCAGTCGATCACTTTACAAACAACAAATATTCAAAATCACATCATTATATCTATATATCTACATAAAGATATAGCCTTTTAAAAAATATAGCATTTTTTACACTAAAAGCCCTACAGAACATGTGAAGAGATAAAATATTTGAATACAATTTTTAAAACTATCTAAAACTAAAAGTTTGCACTATATATAAATGGGGAAACAGAAGCTTTCCCAATAAATATAGAATTAAAACAAGGATGTCCCTAAAACTAGCTATTATCTGCACAGTCCTAGAAATGTCAGTGATGGTAACACAAAATTAAGAAACACAGAAGTATAAAGAGGCAAAAACAGATAAAACTCTCCTTATTAGTTAATGACAATGATTTATGCAGAGATCAGCAAAGAAATTGAGACAATCAAGAGTTTCAGCCAGCATTGGGATACAAAATAAACCTATAAAGACCAACACTATTTAAATATAGCTATAATGAGACCCAGGAAGAAAAGATAAAAAAGGAAGTGCCATTCAAAATAATTTTTAAATGGGGCAGCTAAGTGGCACAGTGAATAGAGTACCAGCCCTGGAATCAAGAGGACCTGAGTTCAAATTCAGCCTCAGACACTTGGCACACTTACAAGCTGTATGACCTTGGGCAAGTCACTTAACCCCAATTGCCTTGCCTTCCCCCCTCCAAAAATAACAATAATAATTTTAAAATGCCAAGGCATAGTCAAGACCCCATTGGAGGCGACAGCTTAGAGACCACCAAGTTCAAATCCCTCATTCTACATATGAGGAAACTATTGTTGTGATTGTCGAGTTTTATCCAACTCTTCATGACTCCATTTGGGGTTCTCTTGACAAAGACACTGGAGTGATTTTCCATTTCCTTCTCCAACTCATTTCATAGATGAGGAACTAAGAAAACAGGGCTAAGTGACTTGCCCAGGATCACACAGCTAGTACCTGTCTGAGGCCAGATTCGAACTCCAAAAAATAAGTCTTCCTCACTCCAGGCCCCACTCGCTCTCTACCTTGCCACCTCGCTGTCCAAAACTGAGGCCCAGATAAAGTGGTAAGCGACTTCTCCCAGCGTCACTCACCTAGGGACAGGACGGGATCTAGGGGCAGGGAAGGGCATCGGGTAGCTCTTAATGGTGTAAAGTAAGGCCCCAGGGACACTTTGATCACAGTGCCCTTCCCCTCACTCTATCTTTTCCTTTCAACATTATACCTGCTTCTTTTGACCAGAGTTTCCGTCTTTCCCTGACCCATAGCATAGTAGCTCTTCCAAAGTTTTCCAAAACGCTTGATTCAATTAATCTGACATTTTTACAAAATCCCAAAATCTCACAGTTGAAAGGAATCTCAGAGAACACTTAGTGCAACAACCACATGCACAGGAAACCCAGCAAAAGCAGTTTGTGCTTTTAAAACTACTTCTATAAACTTCGAATGTGATCTATTCCACGATCCTGTCAAGTAAGGCAAACACGATCATCTTCATGCTACAGATTCTGAAAGGCTCAGAAAGGTTAAGTGATTTGCCTGAGGTCCCCTCAGCTCCTAAGTGCCGGAGCCTACAACACAACATGGCTCTTTGACTATGGCAAAGCCACAGTTCATGTCTAATAGACTTTAAGTGAACTTGAAGAGAGAAATCAGGTGGGTCTTCAACTGTCTCAGCCCAAGCTCCACTCAAAGGCTGCCTTTTGGGCCCTCCAGGCTTAGAGTGAAAGTCCATGGTAACTGTTTCTTTTTGGAAAGCAAGCCAGAGGGTCTTCCCCTCCCAGCTTGATTTTTTTCTTTTTTTTCCTAATTAAAGAGGCCATCCCTTGACTCACTTCTCAAAGAGGCCTATTCACTGAATGGGCGTAGCCTCCCTCTAAGTGAGTACCTAAAAAGGCCTTAGCCTCAAAGGGCCAGAGTCTTCCTTTGCATCCTGGGTCATGTCCAGTCGTCCAGATGAGTATCTGGCCCCTGGACCCAGATGGCTCTGGAGGAGGAAGTGAGCCTGGTGACCTTGCACAGCCCTGCCTCGCTCAAATCAAAGTCAACTGCAAGTCTGATGTCTCCGTCCTCTTCGAAAATGAGGGACCAACACATCAAAAACAAATCAGGGGGCTTTAGAGATGCACAGGCACCTGGAGAGGTGGCTATTCAATTGGCCTTTCTGGGCTTAACAAGAAAGGACCACCCCACCCCACCAAAGGGTGGAGCGATGGGCCCATGGCCAGCCCTAGAGAGAGAGCTTTACATTCATTCCCGGAAATCTGGTGTGCCCCGAGGTATGGAAGGGCGGAGGGGGGGAGTGGAAGGAAATTGAACAGGTATGTGAAAGGCTAAAGTTTTCCACTGGTTGCGCAGAGGAAGCCCTTTCACACGTCTTTACTTCTGGATTCATTTCCAGGGGGATGGGCGAGTCTTTACAACAGCATCCTAAGCAGGTAACAGCACTGGGTGGAGGAAGGGGGGACAGTCACTCACCGGCGTTTCGTGCACTGGAGAGCTGTGGATTCAATACATACACTTCACACGACGGATGCGTCAGAAAGTTTGTTTACAAATCTGATTTTTCATCAAAGCATTTTGAAAGCACCAGGAGAGCCACTGTTTACAGAAGGCACCTGCAATGAATCCTTTTGAAAAAGCAAAGAATTATTTAAGTGAATCACACCCTACTCTTGCTTATCTGACTTAAACCATTATTTGATTTAATATTTAAATATTTTTTTCCTGTAACACAGCCTTTATTTTGTAAGTTTCACAAAAGTATCTTTTTTTGCTGAAATTGTCCTCAGTTTACTTACTTTACTTAGCTTACCACATAAAACTATATTTTTTGGAACCACCAATAATAGTAATATATTAAATATACAATGTGATCCAAAGAATTTTTTATTTGTTTCAAGTTTTTCAAAAAGAACAAAGTCAGCAGGCTTCCTTTCTAGCCATTATGGAATGCCTACCTTACCACAACCTCTCTCTTGTTATTTTTAAAACTTTTCTGTTTTCTGAAATTTGTTTTCTACACTGTCATCTCTTTCTTTCTCAGTAGTTTTCCTAATTTGCATGAAATCTTTTTCCAAGAGTCTTTTCACATTAAATTCAAGAAAAGGTTTTATTGTAAGCTAAAACCCAAGAACTACTGAACTCTGGCAGGCCTCAATTTTGCTGTACCAGCAAGCCCTGGGCCTTAGATCCGTGGTCTTTCATTGCTACCATCTCACTTCCCCCATGCTATCATTATAACCCAGGTTTTCTTATGAAATATGGATTTTTCTCTTCTGTACAATGGTACTCCCTAAAATCATAGACATCTTTGACTTAAATTTATTTATGGAGGACACTAATACACTGTCGGTGGAACTAAGAACTGATCCAAACATTTTGAAGAGAAGTCTGGAATTATGCCGAAAGAGTTGTAAAACTGTATGCCCTTTGATCCAGCAATACCACCATTAGGTCTGTTTCCCAAGGTGATCAGGGATAAAGGAAAAGAACCTATATGTTCTAAAATATTTATAGTAGCTCTGTTTGTGGTGGCCAAAAAATGGAAACTGAGGGGATGCCCTTCAATTGGGGAATGGCTAAACAAGTTGTAGTATATCATTGTGATGGAATATTACTATGCTTTAAGAAATGAAGAGCGAGTTGATTTTAGAAAACACAGAAAAACTTGCAGGATAATGAGCAGGACCAAAAGAATATTATGTGTAGTAACAGGAATATTGTTCAAAGAACGATTGTGAATAACTAAGTTATTTTGTGTATTGTAAATACACAAACTAACTACAAAGAAAGATGCTATCCATCTCCAGAGAAAGAACTGATAAATAGAAGTATGCTTAGTATGGTTTTGTGTGTGTGTGTGCGTGCGTGCATGCGTGCGTACGTGCGTGCGTGCGTGCGTGTGTGTGTGTGTGCCAAATGGTGCAAATGGTGCAAATGGTGGCCTTAACAGGTGAAGTGTGAGGAGGGAGGGAGAGAAGGAGGAAGAAAGTTGAGAACTTAAAATATAACCAAAAAAATGGAATTGAATTTTTGAGATTATTTATGTTTTTTTTTAAAGCACTGATTATAAGTGTAGTGCCCCACTCTGTAGTTACTTCTTTCCCATTCCCAGTGGGAGGCTCAGGCCCCAGAAGCCGACCTCACTCTTTCCCCAAGAGTGTGATGGGATAACTCTCAGGGGTTGGAAGATCTATTACTGTTACTCATGAGACACTCTCTGAGATATTCCCATCAATACTGATTAATCATTTTCCTCAATATGAACTACCCATTTAATATGAATTAATTTTTGCAGAAGAATATTTGTTGCAAAGTCACGGTAAGGAAAGAAACACAAAAAACTCAAATGGGGGGAGTGTTTTTAATGCCTCTCCCCTTTCTACACCTTCACAACAAATATCCTCCTGTAAAAATTAATTGATGCTAATTGCTTAATTCATATTGAGGGAAATGATTGATTAATATCGATGAGAATATATCAAATGAGGGCCCAACCACTCTCCTTCCTGCATATACACATGCAAAGAGAAGACTGTACTTAAACTTCAGTTACACAGGACAGAGGTACACGTGGGGACCACGTATGGCCAAGGAGTACCACTTGGCCTTGACGCTCTTCGAGGAACCCACACCAAGCTCACTTCTGGATGAGGGACAACTCATGGATGAGTAGCTCCATTGCTTGCAAAACATTGTGTTTCAGGTTGATTCATTGCTAAGCTTGGTCAGAAAGGTCACTCCTCAGGGCCAGCTCCTCCAGGGACTCAACTCCTGTGGCCATGACCAGACTATGCTACTGGCTTCAGGTGTTGAATCTCTGATGGCTATTGCAACCTTTTAAAGTTCACAAGGTTGTAACCTGGTCTGTTCCATCTCAGGGTACTTATTTACCTAAGATGAGGAAAAAATAAACTCAAGAGACCAAACGAAGTACAAGGCCTTCAGAGACCCTTGTCAGCTGAGTAAAAGATAGAGCCTAAGGCTGTTCCTCCATGTGGAGGCCCATACTCATTTTTCCTCCTCCCTAGAACAGCATCTAGTAAGAGAACAAGAGATTGTTCACTTGAACCTTTTGAATGTACATTCTGTCTCAGCAGACAGTTAAAAGACTTTTTATCCCCATTCAGAATGCCAATGGAAGCAGAAGATACCTGTACCTACTCTGAATGGAGGGAGTGCAGGGAGGGTCCTTCTATCACATAAGTCCAAAAGCAAGCTCATTTAAGTTTCCTGGGTTGGACTGGCAGCAGGTAGAGAATATTGTGTATGTTCTGTATAACCACTCAGAAAGGCAAAATCCACACATGCTCTCAGGACTGAACTCTCATTGGCCAGTCTCCCATTACACAAAGAAATATGCTTGGATTTAAAGTATCAAAGAGAAATGTATGATGTTATACAAGTGTATAGCTTTCTATGCAAAAGGATAAGGAACTGCTTATCCTCCATCTTGGCTGGCAGATGGCCTTCTTTCCAAGTTTGTGTCCAGAATCTTATCTAATGGCTCTGATCTCCGGGCCTATAGTGTTCTGGGCCTCTGGTGCAGAAACCTCTGGAACTGAAACCTCCCAGATTAGAGACCATAAAGTGAGATTCTGGTCTGCGGACTTGTCAGTCTCCATCCCCATCAGGTGAGGTTCCTTCACTTGCAGACCACCAGCTCCATTAATGGCCCCTCCACTGTCATTGCAGCAGTCCTAAAAACCCAAGATGTCTGTCACTGGTTGCTGAATGTGCTAAGCCAGCTCATTTTCAGTCCCCTTTTGCTGGAAATCCAACTTTCATGGGACTGTCCACAACATACAGAGAATGCCGGATCTGGAGCTTTTTCCTGTTATCATTCATCCTTCATTCTCAAACAGGATGATGATATCATGAGAGCATGATGAGTCAAGATCTCTTGACTTGCTCATTAACTGGGATTTGAGTGAGGCAAAGCTGCTCAAAATCTTCAGACTCACTCCTCTCCTCCAGTCAAGTCCAGTAGCAAGACAAAAGTCAAGATGCCTGGTGATGGCCCATGTCAGAGACCCATGTCAGCTGAGTCAGGATGCAGTGGGTGATCTTCAGTAAGAGCCTGCTCCCTGTTCACTGAAAAGACTCTCTACACATAACCAAATGGGCTCTTGCAATTGGGTGCCTTCTAATCACCACATCTTAGGCATTTGCATAGTGCCTTTCCCCCAGTTCAACCACCATGAGGCCATTTCAACCATGAAGTCATCTCATCTCGACCCAATTACCAGCTACACCAAATGTTAAGGGCAGGCCTGTTGCCAACATCCTGTTATTTAAGGTACAATTGGGGGACAACATGAGGTGCTTATAAACCATTTAACAGTTAACAAAAGGAGATTTACTTAATTCCCACATAATAAAGATATACAACTAGGACATAGAGGCACTTAGCTCCTGTAGATAAGGCCCACCTTATCTTCATATGTCAAGCAGGACAGCAGGGTATGGTAACTCATGTGGTCTCTAGATAACCAGCAAGTCAGAGGGTCCCTGACTCCATGTGATTGAGACTTTCTACACAGGTTGTGACAAAGGAGGCAGGAGTAAATCAGGACTGGGGGACAACTTTGTTGCCTTTTAGGGAAAAACAATCCCTGTTCTGGGAGTAAGGAGAAATCCTAGTAAATATTGATCTTTTCACCGAGAAGTCTCCTCGGGACTCTGCTGAGAGGGGTATTCCAAGAAATATTTCCATTTGAGTTTCTCCCCTAACTTCAATCATTCCCTCTGCAGACTGCCTATTTCCTTCTGTACTGATCAGTTCCTACACATGTAGCAAGGCTCAAGGGGCCTGTATCAGCCATCTCCAGGCTAGCAGCACTTATCCAGTCACCATTCTGCACTTCTGGCCCCATCCTCTTCTGTACTTTTCCCTCCTGGGCTCCTCCTCCCTCCACAACTGCCCTCTTTCCTTCTTCCTATGCCTGGGAGCTGGTCTGGCGCATGGGAATAAATGGGATCTGGGGCAGATAGACAGGGTTGTCCTTTGGAGCAGTGCCAGAGGGTTACATCGGAACGCCTTGGTCCATGACTAAAAATTGTAGGTAACACATTGTGAATGCAGGGCTGCCTCTGATCAAAATAAGGACCATAGGAGAGTCGGCAAGAACTCCAGAGGCTGTAGGCTGGCGAATTTGGTCTTTGTTGTTTGTTTTTTTCCTACCAGAATTACCTTAAGGAGGGGCAAGTTCCTTCAGTTTCCCTTCAGTTCAAATCTGCCCTTCTCTTCACTCACACAGCTACCACTTTAGTTCAGGCTCTCATCACCTCTCACCTAGCTTATTGTGACTGCTTCCTAACTGGTCTTCCTGTCTCCAGCCTCTCACCACTCTAGATTATCCTCCACGTGACCACCCAAGTAACTTTCCTTAAGTTAAGATCTCACCATGTGACTCCCTAATTAACTCCATTTGGCTCCCTAGCATTTCCACAACACTGTTGTTGTCTGCCATTCTTTCTCAAAGAGGACAATGACATCGGGGAGGTGATGCCATGACATGCAAGCGAATTGGATTTAAGTGAGGCAGAGCTGTACAAAGTCACCAGCCTCACTTTCTCCTCCAGAGTTATCTGGGTCCCATGGCTTCTTAGTGTTTCCAGTATAAAATATGAACACTGTTTAGCTTTTAAAGCACTACACAACCTGGCTCCAACCTAGCTTTTCTGCCTCATTTGGATATTACTCCCCTTTCCACAAACTAGGATCCAGCCAAATCTGCCTTCTCTTGTATTCTTCCCACATAACACTTCATCTTTAGTCTCCATGCTTTTGCACTGGCTTTCCCTCATGCCTGCATCTCCCTCTCATAGAATATCTCCCTTCTTTGAAGAGTTTCCAGTCTTCGGCATGAACCCTTTCCCGATCTCCCCAACTCCCTCCAAAACTACCTTCTATTTAAAGACTCTCAATGTATTTGTGTTTATTCTCTCCATATTTGTCTCATGTATTTACATGCCCTACTAAACTACGAAGTCATTGCAATATGGATTGTTTCACTCTTTGTACTTGCCTACACAGTGTGTGGCGCATAGCGGGTGCTTATACAATGACTATGGGTTGATTATTTATTCCTTTCCCTTTAATTGCTTTCATCTAGGGGTACTTTGTATTATTGGAGGGAGGTTAAAAAAAAAAAAAGAGAGAGAACTGGTCATAGACTCTTTCATTCATTTACCTTCCTAGGATTCCTGAGGACATAGTACCAAAAAGATAGTTCTTACACATTTAGAAATGCTCTTGGCAATTAGTGAGACGCCATTATATTCAGGAAGAGTACCTCATACTGGACAGATTTAATTTCCCTTTTGTTATTAGATGAGCAGATTCAAGCAAGGTTGTAGACAAGTTACAAATGCTTATCAGCAAAGCACTTGACAAAATTTTTCATACTCTCTTTGTGACAGTATGAATTAGATAGAGGTTCTCTCCTCTCTGGAGGCCTTATGACCTAGGATTTCCAAGAATCCTCATGTATTTAGGTGTATTAATGATAAATGGATAAATGACCAGATCCAAATAATAGATATTGTGATCTCTATTTTATAGAAAGGGAAACTGAGGTTCAAAGGATACTCAGTGTCACATAGTTAACAAATATCAGAGCTTGGGCTCTAATACCAGTTCTTATTACTATGCAACATAAATTTAAATTCCCTCAGTTTAGATCCATGTCAAGTTGAAGGGAGGTCTCTAGTGAAGTGGTCCAGCTACAATAAACCTTCCTTTTCTAAATGCTCATAAATCATTCTCAGAGAACTTATTGACTCTGTGCTGTTCAACAGTTTTTTAATCAATGGCTTAGATAAAAACAGAGATGGTACTTATCAGATATACACAAGGCACAAAACTGGAATATATCATGAATATGTCAGAATACAAAAGGACCTCAACAAGTTAGAATGATGGGATGAATATAATAAGATGAGAGTCAAAAGGGATAAAATGGAATTATTATAACACATCTTATAGGCTTTGTAAACACTGTGAATGACATTTTTTAGCAGATATGTGATTTCACTGATATAAGGAAGGTCAGATGAGGACTCCTCCTCTATCGAGAAGACTGGCATGTGCTCTGAGACTAATACTCTGGAAGAGTTGCCTAGGGCTGTGTTTGTCAGACTCAAACTGGGATCTTGTTTTCCTGAAGGCTTTAAACTGGTTCAGAAAACCACATATTAACATTATATACATTCTATTGAATTTTTATTTTGTTAAATATTTCCCAGTTACATTTTAATCAGATTCTGATCTAACTCAAAAGAATAGTGCGTTCCAGTTTGACATCTCTGGTCACCGAGAGGTTAGATGAATTGTTACAAACCCAGGATGTATTAGATTCCAGACTCAGAACTAGGTCTTCCAGATAGGACTAGATGACATTTCAGATTTCTTCAAGCTCTGAATCCTATGAACCTTTGCTGTGGTCAAGGTGAGATTAAAAAGAGCTGAAGCTGATTGTAGAAAAATAGATAGAACTACTTTCTATCCACTATGTTACGACTGCCTGCTTTTGCTCTTTTCCTCAAAATAACCCTGGGGAATAGATAGCACAAAGGCTATTAAAAATCATTTTACAGATGAAGAAGCTGTGGCTCAGAGAGCCTGTGTGCCCAAGATCATATAGGCAGTTGGAATCTGGACTCGAAACCATGCCTTCTGACTTTGTCTTTACAACATAACACATGAACATTAAGCTCTACACTTAGCATTCAACAAAATCAACTGTAAAAGTACAGAATGAAGGGAGTGTAACTCTATTAGCTAATGGAGTTGTTTAGGGGAGTCCCATAGTTAGATCTACCCTTAAGGATGATCAGTTGTGAAAGACTTAGCTATCCTGAACAAGACATTTCCAAAGGACTTAGGACAAAAGATTCTATTCACCTCCAGAGAGAGAACTGATGGATTCTGGATGTAGATTAAAGCATACTTCTTAAAATTTTCTTCATTTTTATTTTTTTTATCTTGTTTATGTTTTATTTTGCAATGTGACTAACATGGAAATATTTTGCAGGACTGCATATATATAATTGATGCTAAATTGCTTGCCTTTTCAAGGAAGCAAGAGGAACAGGAAAAAGGGAGAAAACTGGAAACTCAAAATTGTTTTTAAATGATTATTTAAATTTTTTTAACTTGTAATTGGGAAATATTTAGTGAAATGATAATAATTTAAAGAGAAAAAAGTTATCGAAATATATATTTAAAAACTAGTTCACAGGTGCCAGGTTTAGAACCTTTAAATTCTAGTGTAATGATTTCAATTTTACAGATGAGAAAAATGTGATAAAGTGAGTCACCCAAGAACCTAGTTTTGGGGTGTCTTGAGCTGGAATGCACTCAAACTGGAATGCACTATTCTTTTGAGTTATATAGCTCTTATACCTTCATCTCCTTCACCTTTATTTTCAGTGTGCTGGGACCTATTTGAGATCCTGTCCCCATCCCTTAATTTCCCAGAAATTCAAGGTAGGCTGGAGCTAGCTCATCCATGCTCACTTGTCAAATTTTCAGTGTTAACATCTACACCTTTGAAATCATCAAAGTCTACAAATCAAGTCTAGATTTATCATATTGTTAATCGTCTAGATTTAAGAAAGTGATAGAGAAATATGTTAGTAATGCAGATGAAACTTGAAAGTGATTTTACTTTTCTGAAATCTGCTTGTTAAACATTTATCCAAATAACCCTGTGATTATACCTTATTTAGCCTCCAAAGAATCCTTCCTTGGACTTCAAGCTGTGCTACTCTCAACTTAAAATAGTTTCCTTAACTCCTCCAGACTTTAGATAGCACCAGACCTGGAAAACAACGTCTCTTGTGCTAACACATTCTTCTTTGTTCTGATTGGTTCTCTTGAAGTAAAACTATTAGTCACATACAACTAACAGCTGGTCGTTCCATTTAGGTAATGTTTGGCTATGGCTAGACTGACACTGTGACCCAAGATCCTGGAAGCCTAGACTGCCACAAAGACATTTCCTAGACATGAGTGGACCTGCAAGGGGTCCAGGTTAGAGTAACTTTGGGACATCTCCTAGATATAAGGTTATGACCAGAATTAGTTTAGATATTTTGGTCAATACTCTGGCAACTGGTTATGTTTTCTTAGAATTAAGACTGACCCTAAAATTTATCTGGTCTCTCAAGGGGCCACTAAAGCTGAATTGACAAAACTTCTAACAGGCAAGGTGGTGCTGGAACACAGAAGTCAAACCCAAATAGAAACAGATCCCTGAACACTAAATATTGACTTAGAAAATCACAAACTGACATAGATTTTTCTATTGTATTTTTAGTTATTTTGTTAAACTTGCCCAATTACATTTTCCTCTGTCTTCTCACCCCCATGGGAGAGTTTTGCAGACTGGGGAGCTACTTGCAGAAATCCAGCAGGCTGGGAGTTTGACCACTGTGCAGGAGAGACAATTGTTCATTTTTCAGTATAAGCATTTATACCTCATAGTCAGTAAAGGTTACAAATAGAAGCTTGAGTTACTGTTTTGTTGATTGTCTAATTTTAAGAAAATGATGGAGAAATGGCAATAATGACGATTTAATTTAAAGTGTACCTGTATTTTTTTTTTGAGAGCTGGTTGTTAAATGTTTACTAGCATACCACTGCTGCTACAGGTGTAAGTCGGGCAACTCTACATCTCCCAACGTTGCTCTGAAGTAAAGTTGTCCTCTAGAGACGGGAGTATAGCACGCCCTCAAACTGTGGTGCTACCATCCAAATGTAGGAAATGGATTCAACCTGAACACTAGCTCCTAAGAACTGGTACTAGACCAGGAATTTCTCATTCTAAAGCTATTTGCTATGCTCGTTCCTTCCCTAGTTACTAAATAGAATTATTCTACCCCTTTCCTATCATTCTCCTTCAATTATAAGGGTAAATTATAAGTCAGTCCACTTCTTCCCCCTACCTCATGTGAAACATTTTGCTTCCTGTGACTTTATAATGGAAAATATTAGAGATGGTTCCGTGTCATGGAATTCTTCCGCAGACGGACTACTCAGCTTTAAATGTTACACTAGTAGTGGCTAGTGCAGGGAGCAACTGTGTAATCTTGGTTTCTTTAGTGCTTTACAAGAGATGTGATCTCATCAGTGTGGGCGCCCTCCGCCAAGACAAATTATAACGCTTGCACATCTGTAGACAGCCTTCGTGAGTTGCTGCGGCCAAAAAAATACCGTCACCAGATGTCCAACCCTCTGATGGCATTTGGCCTGCTTACCTTTAGTTAAGGGCAGTGAGATGGCAAAAGGAATGGAGTGCTGGGCCTGGAGTCAGGAAGTATCATCTCCCTGAGTTCAGAACTGGCCTGAAGACTCTTAACTAGTTGGGGGACCCTGGGCAAGTCATTTTCAATCCTATTTGCCTCAGTTTCCTCATCTGTAAAATGAACTAGAGAAGAAAATGACAACCCCCCCCCCAAGTATCTTTGCCAAGAAAACCCCCAATGAGGTCATGAAGAGTTGGACACAACTGAAAAGTGACAACAACAAAGTCCCCCGGTGACAAACACTACTCAAAGCTTTGTGTTGCTTTTCCTTGTCATAATCTTGGAGTTTAGGGTCATTTCCATGCCAGGTGTGGGTGAAGAATCAGAATGAGGCTCTAGGGAGTGATGAAGACTGTGAACAATAATAGCAGTTTACACACACAGGACACTTTGCTAAATGCTTAGTACATGTTATTGCATTTGGTTCTCTAAAGAAGCAGTGTGTACACTCAAAGGGGAAGTGGATTTAGAGTCAAAAGACCCGAGTTCAAGTCTCAGTTTTCTATTACTTACAGTATGTATGGTTTTAGATAAGTCACTTAATCTATGGGCCTCAATTTCTTCATCTGTAAAATGGACAAGAAGACACGTAAGGCCTTTTCTGGCTCTAAATCTGTTGTTCTAAGCTAGTAGCACTCAAAACTTTAAAGAACTTTGTGATTTTATCTATTTGCATGCCCATTCTAGTCATATTATTCACAGCCCATCCATGCCTTTGCATTTTGTACAACTTTTTTTTTGTCTTTTTGAAGGGGAGAATGCAGGGCAACTGGGGTTAAGTGACATGTGACATGCCCAAGGTCTCACAGCTAGTAAGTGTTAAGTGTCTGAAATCACGTTTGAACTCAGGTCCTCCTGTGAAGTCAGGTGTTCTCAACTCCAGGCTGAGCACTCTATCCACCACACAACCTAGCTACCACACGGAACCTAATGGAATCAGGTATTTTGGAGAAATAAATTCATTGGAGGAGTAAGTGTCCATTAATAGAAGAGTCACTCCATCTAGAATCTCCTTTGTAAGAATTATGGGATCTGGAGGACAGGGGTTCATTTGGAGCCCCAGGAAGATGAGATAATATTATAATGCAATTCATTTTTTGTGGTTTATAGTGTACATTTCTCAGTGAGAATGGCAACATTTTTACAAAAAGAAAAAAAAAGGCGAGTAACAAAGAGAGAAGTGTATTGAGTGAGGAATCATTATTGAAACAGAAAGGGAGTATTACCCAAGGCAAAGGAGTCCAGAAAAAGACAAAGACAAAAGTCAAATACCACTCTAAGCATTCAAAGATTTATTTTTTTTTAAATCTGATTGCAATGAATAGATACTAGAAGGATACAGTTTGGGGGGTGGGGGTGGGGAAGGCATGGTGGGCTGAGTTTCAATAGTTCAAGCAGAAAGGAAGGTTTAAAAGGAAGATTTGGAGAATGGGAATAATTCAAAAGCTTTGGGGCATTGAAAGAAAGGAAAGCTGCAGGAAGTGGGGTGGGGGGTCAGGGTGGGAGGCAAGTATTTCGTTTTGTTTTTCCATTAAAGAATCTAAATGGCAGCACTTCACACTTTGGGGGAAAACAGGTAAATAGGTTTCTCCGTGGTTCTTTTTTTCTGTCACTCAGATTTTTTTTAACATAGCATTTTAGACAAGAATAACTTGGCTGTGTTTTCACCAATAGAATATTTATGACAATGATTGATTCAATATTTCTTAACTCTGGTGAACACTATGAAGAACTAATTGACAGAACAGGCAAACTACAAGAATCCCATCAGCTTTTAAGTAAAGCCTGCTTTTCCCGTGGTCCTTAGGAAATGCAAATTGTAACCTTTTCCTTAGGAGTGACCATCTCAAATTTTCATTAATTCTATCTGGTTAGTGAAAGTGAGCATTGTTTTAGAAAGTTGAGGCAAACAAACCAAGGATCAAAAACCACAGAAGCTGAAGGGGGAAAAAAATGCACTAAGAAAAAAAATGACCTTTTCTATCCTCAAGGAGTAAGGGGAATTTTTTTTCCAGTGCATGATTTCATATTCAGAAATGTTATTTTTAAAAGTTCATTTTTAAAAGCCTTGTTTTAAGTTTAACATATCATTTTTCAATTAAAATATATTCATCCTTGGTAATTATCCTCTCTAGTTGAGATTTTTAAAAATAGTTGTCTTCTGGTTTAAATTTTCAGTGTAAAGCAAACAAAAAAAAGAGCCCTTATTATTCTCAGTTTCTCTGGTTGGAAAATTACTCTTAAGTATATATTCATCATAACTAGCCTTGAAAAGGAAAGGAAAAAACTCTTGATATCAAGAATGTTTTCTCTTATAATGTAAAAACCTAGAAATGGAATTAAGTTAATTGTAGTTTTAGATATTAAAGCAAACAACTATAATTTCTTGCTGTTCTTTTATTTCCTAAAAAAAATTTTTTTTAAGAGTTTGAATTTAAATTCAATGATCTTGCTCTGTGTATGGACCTGTTCTCATGGGGTTTCAAGTCTAATAAGCCTTCATGAACTTTACCAGATTATAAGCAGTATGTTTTCCAGCAAGAAGCCATCTGCAGTAAACGAGTAAATGTTTTCACTTTAATTCCTTCTTCATGGCCAAATACTAAATATCAAGCCACTTGATTCTGCCATTTCACCAGTGTAGCTAAGAAGAATGAAAAAAAAGGCCTGAGTTCAAGCAAGTTTCTGATTTATTCTGTTCCTTTGACCCTGGGGAAGTCTGGGGGACTGTAGTGAAGTCAGTGGGACCCAGGGGAAGTCACTTAACCTCTCAGTGCCCCAGGCAAATTCCTATAAATTGCAGAATAGTTGGAGATCCCAAAAGAGAAAGGTGGTTTCCTTGTGGGGAGTTCCCTATCTTTTTTTTTTCTTTTTTGGTCAAAGACAAAAGCACCTTTAAGTATTACATTTTAAATGAATCCATTCAAAATAGATACTGATCAATCTGATTACCAGTAGAAAGTTCACTTGTAATGGGTCACTGCCAGGGAAAAAACCTGCATTCAATTCCGTTATCTGCCCTATGAGATCTTGAGGAAGTCGCTTCCTACTTCCCTGGAACTGAGTTTCTAAATTTTGTGAAAATTAAATGGTCTGTAAGGTACTCTCCAGTTCTAACTCCAAGATTCACAAAGATAGTTGGGTTTTGTGTTTGTTTTTTAACTTAGTATTGCTTAACTGGAGACCTCAGAAAAGTGTGCTGTACTGTGCATCTTTTTTCAAGTAGGTCTGGTACACTTAACATTAATTGTTGATTCATTACAGTGTTCAGGACTAGCATTCTTTCAATTTTCCAAACAATAATTTGATATCAGAAGTGAATGGGACTAAAGATACTATGCAGTACAATGGAATGATTATTGGGCACTTAGGGCAGGAGAGCCCTATGAAACCATTCATTGGCCAGTCTACAGTAAATCACTGTTTTCGAACACGTGCTTTTTGGTGACGATCAAGGCAGGGAGATGCTTTTGTATTGTCTGAAATGGATTCAAATTTCTTTTCTTTCCTTCACAAGACATTTGGAGTTGTTACTGCTGATTATAAGTCTCAAATGCATTTGTACTTCCAAATTCCTTTCCAATCCCAAGAGGCTTGTTTGTCATTGAATATTTTTGCCTGTGATCTTCAGAACTTCAATTTGGGTATGAGGCTATGTGTGGGCATTGGGGGGAGTGGGTGGAAATTAATATAGATTCTTTTCATCTAAACCTGTTATTCTTTTAAACTGAAGTAAGGAAATGGTTTAATTTAATTTCTCCCTCTATTCCTACCTCCGTTTTCCCCAAGAATCCTTTCCCAAGCTTCATTTCTCCATGACATTCATAGACTCATAGATTTAAAGCAGACAGATCTTGGAGGTCAAGTAGTCCAAGTCTATCCTTTTGCAGATGAGGAAATTAGAGACTCAGATTGCCCTAGATCGCATAGGTAGTGAGTGAGACAGCTGGGATTTAAACCGAGACACTGAAACTTAAAT
This sequence comes from Pseudochirops corinnae, assembly GCA_028646515.1. Taxonomy (NCBI): domain Eukaryota; kingdom Metazoa; phylum Chordata; class Mammalia; order Diprotodontia; family Pseudocheiridae; genus Pseudochirops; species Pseudochirops corinnae. Next base: position 202,815,544 of record CM053590.1, on the reverse strand, counting down.
ACAGTGCTTTTCCCACTGCATCAGGAAGGCCTGGAAAAAAAGATTTCCAAATAAGATAGCTTTCATTTGCTGTTAAAATAATAAAGCTGTTCTCAATGCTGTTACACTTGTAAACAGAGAGTTTTGCAAAATTAAAAAAACAACAACAGCAGCCGCAACCCCTCACCAATTTATAGGGGCAAAAGTTTAGTCTTAATCCTCAGCTCTATTGATTATTTCCTGTGTCATTTCCTTTCTCTTCATTTGTAAAACGTGGGAATTGGACTAGGTCCCTTAAGTTGGAAGCAGTCAATCAATACACTTATTGAAATCTTTCTATGTGACCTCAAGTAGCTTCTGCTCTAAAGGAGAGACAGTGTTCACATAAATAGGTACATACACACACTTATAGGATGAATGGAAAGGAGGGAAAAGCTCGAGCAACAGGAGGGAAGAGAGGGTGGGGTGAAGGAGGAGACTTCTTGAAATGTGGAGCTCCAGTTGAGACCAGAAGACAAGGATTCCACAAGGTGAAAGGAGGAAGGCAGCCAACCGCATGGGGGGCTGCTAACGCAAATTCTAGAGGATTGGAAATGGGGACTGGAGATGGCACAGCATTCATGTGAGGAACAAGAAGTGGGCCAGTATGACTGGCCCATTGAGTGTGTGGAGAGTAAGATGTGAGAAGACTGAAAAGATAAAAAGGAGTCAGGCTAGGAACTTTAAATGCCATGCGGAACAGAGGAGTTTATATCGATCCTTAAGATAATAGACAGTCATTGGAATTTATTGAGTTGAGAGTGACAAGGTCAGACTCACGATTTAAGAAAATCACTTTGAAGCTGTGTGGAGGATGGATTGGAGCCAGGAGAAACTAGAGGCAGGGAGGCCAATTAGCAGACTATTGCAATAATCCAGATAATTTAATGAAGGCATGAACTTGGGTGGTGCCTGTGTGTGGAGAGAGTGGAACGCAAGAGAAAGCTGTAGTGGAGAAAAAAAAATTCTCCTAGTCATTCTTGACTTTTCCCTAAATGTTTGTGAAACTGAATTGGATCTCTTAGCCAAGGAATTGGGAGGGGCGGTGGAGGGAGAGGGGGACTGAGAAGATTATAGACATCAAAGGCTTTTGAGGGAAAGAAGGTGAAGAGGAGACACATTTAATGAAAAGTTAAAAGCAACCTGGGACTTGTGGGAGAAAGAAGTGGGAAATGACATCATTCTGTTTCAGTGGGCAAGCCTGGCTACAGGTGCTCCCCTGAGGGCCTCAGGAGGTAGTACAGACACAAAAGCTGGCTTTTCTCTAGAGTTCCCGGAGTCTCTCTCCTCCTCGGGCAGGTGGAAATGAAATCCCACGTGGTTAGAATGACTGCCGCCTCCCAGGATTATACTACTTTCGAATATATCAAATGCCAGAAAGATTCTGTGTGGTATTTCTGTGCTATGAAAAGTAAGCTCAGTTTTTTTTTCCCCTCCCGCATATTTTGTAATTTCTAATGAAGAAAACTGAAACTTTCTTTTCTGGGCTCTTAGTTCCTGTAAATTAAACGTACAAACATTAATACAGAAAATAATTTTACGCCTAAAAAAAATCCAGAAATACGATGTGTAGCATTTCAAATATATCCATAAAGCAAACAAGACAGCTTAATTGTTTGTTTCTCCAAGGGAAGGAGCTAAACCCGGAATGAATTTGGTTCAGCCTATGAAACAATTCGTTTGCTCTGCCTAATTCTGGCAATTAAAGTTTTCCCAGACACAATTAACATGCAAATCAGAAGCTGATGGGGAGGGAGGGTATTGTGCGTGGACTGAGGAGGGGGGAGGCGATAAGTGAAGTAGGATCGGAGCTTCCGAGGCTAAAAGCAGGGAATCCAGTACCCGGCGCCCTTCTGCCCGACCAGCTCTGCCTCCTGGGAGGGGTAAGGGTGATGCAAGTAAGGTCCTCCACCCGCCGCATAGCAGCTTTTGAGGATGGAGGTAGCTGCGGCAACTGTGCAGGGGCTTTGAGAAGGGGGAGAAACGAGTTGCTCTGCGACTGTTCAGACCCCCGGTCTTGTTTTGATTGCCGAATTAACCCCGTCTGCACCTAGCTAGGATAAGTTAAAAAAAAAAGAGAGAGACTACGAGTGACTGCAGTGCCAGAAGGCCCCCACCGCTACTCGGAGAAGTAGCGGGGCACGGCACGGGGCACGGCACGGGGCACGGCACGGGGCACGGCTCTGGATGAGTGAGCGGGTAGGGGGCGGCAGGGTGGGGGTAAGGGGACATGGATTCAGGCGTGAGATGCTCCTGGGAGGGGCGGCAGGAGCCAGCCTGCTTAGCTGCCTCAGCTCACCTCACGTCACCTCCTGAGGACCGGGCGGTAGGGTGGTAAGCAGGTGTGAGTTGGCAGCCTGTGCCTTACTCTGCAGTGTCTCCAGACCTCACTGCAGACCGCTCGCTCAGACTGGTAGCGGGCCTGCTAGCGCTAGGTCCAAGGCAGCCAGTTTGCCGCGGAGAGGTGAAGCGAGCGGCCCCTGCCGACAGCTCGAGAGAACAGCAAGGGAGTCCCTTCTTTACTGTGCGCCTTTTGCAACGGGGAGGGAGTTGTTTAATTCCCCCTTCCCCCTACTTTATTTCCTTAGCCAGCACCCTAACTTTTCTCGGCGGCTTTGGGGGCGGGGAGAGAAGGTGGAAGAGCTTGGACAGAAAGAAGGGAAAATGAGTTGTGGTACATCGGGATCAACACAGGTACACTTCTGTGGGCCCACAGTCCCTCTTTGATTACCCTGATTAAGTCATTTGTTCAGTAACACCTAAGTTGAAGTTTCTTCGTAGACCCCTTTGGGGTACCTGTGCAACTGGCGTCTTCTGCAGAAATATAACACCAGGCGCTATGTTTCCCTAAGTTTTACCTCCCTCCATCCTTCGCTCCCCCTACTCCCATTCAACACCTCAGTGTTTCTTATTTAGGTTGAAGAGTGCCTGGGTGCAGGCTTCTTTTCTTTTCTTTTTCTGTTTTTAAGAGAGGATTTGCAGATCCTGAATAATCTATGAAGCTCCTCGTCGTAAAGGCACCCGGTACCCCACCAGAGAGGCCCATATTATTTTGAGAAGTTGCAGCCTGTGCAGTGTGATACGTTTTGCAAATGGAAGTAGAGTGGAGATCTATTGGTTCTCTACTCGTGGGTGCAAGCCTCGAACTTTATAAAACGGAGTTGGCGATTTGAGGTTCGCGGGTGGAGGGCTTTGCCTACCCTTCTCCAATGCAGACACAACTATATACTGTACTTCGGAAACCGTTATTTTGTTTGGTCACTGGGGCTTGTATGTTTATTGTCATTGTGTGCACATTAAGGTGCTGGTGTTTCTTAGTCTACGTGCCTTCGACTACATTTCCTAAGAAAATGCCAAACAATTTTCTGGTTATTAAAAAGATTCCTTTTTTAAAAAATGTTTAATGTGCTTTATTAACATTTTCGTCCATGGATATAGTTACTAGTAATAAGTTCGTATCTTCGAATGGTATTTTTATCTACATCAGTTTATATACAATTCATCCAAGTATGTAAAACGTGCCTCACTTTGGGATCCAAGTACTGATACAGTAATCAGAATTAGAAAGCCTTACGGTTCACTTACCCTCATCCTTTAAAACTTTTCCATTTAAGAAAATCGATAAGCAAATCCTTTCTTGTAACTTGTCTCCTGGATTACTTCTATTTTTATTTTTTCTGATCTGGCAAGGATCAGCACGGCTACTCCTACCAAGACCCTGTTCCTTACCCTACACTGCCCCCTCCCCCTCAGCAGATGCTGAGGTGGGGGTAGCGGGAAAGTACCTTAGGAGCTTGGGACTCCTCTTTGGGGACCTGTTAAACATGTGTGTGAATGGATGAATGAGGAATCTAATTAGAAGGAAATGCCAGTCGTGCCACGTCCTTTTCCCCATCACTACAACAACCCTCCTTCGCCCCCCCACAATGACCCCTCCCCCTCTCTCCCTCTTTCCCTCTCCCTCCCTCTCTCTCCCTTTCTCCCTCCCTCTGTCTCCCTCTCTCTCCTTACTCTCTCTCCCTCTCCCTCTCGCTCCTTCTTTCTCACGTACACACATGTACACACGCACACTCGCACACAGCCGGTAGCTTTGGGGTAGGATGAGAAGCCAGAGGAGGAAGGGTGGCATGAAAGGAGTCCGCTTGCCGGAATCCAGTCCGGGATTTGGCTCCACCTCTGGAAAAAGCAGCCTAGCTACTGACAGAAGAGTTGCGAGCTGTGGAGGGAGAGGCAGCTCTGAACTCCACTCCTAAACACAGTTCAATGACCACTTGCTCTGGGCCGGGAGCGGTTGCGCTTTTCCGCTGTGGCGAACAGAAAGAGCTGCCTGCCTAGGAGTTTCTTTAAGGGGCCGACATCCCCATCCCCTCAAAGGCGTCCGCACTTCTGGAAGAGAAGGGGGAGCAGGAAGAGAACGCTCCCTTCCCCACCCCCATCCCCCCAGCTTTGAAATGACTTGTTAATCGGCCGAGATCCTACTGCCGGGGACTTTACTGGAGTGAAATCACTTGGAATCTAGATTCGGAAAAGAGTTGCTCGGCCACTCTCCCCCTTCCCCTCCCCCCTCCCCCTGCTTTTTCTTCTCCCCTCTCCCCTTCCCCTTTTCTCCTGTCTTTGGAAATGAGCAAAGTGCATTTGCATCCCAGAAAGTGGTAACCTCTAATATCGCACCGAAAGAGCGAGTGAAGAACTCATGTAGTGATGACAAAGGATTGCGAAGCAGAGAGTGGACCGCGCTGCCCAGAAAGATCCCCTAGATAATGGATTACTAAATGGGATACTACACCAGCTAGTTCCGTGCTCCGGCTGCCTATGCATGCACCGACAAGGTAGAGTAACCCTTCTTTGCATCCCGCTTGTGGGGTGGCTCTGAGAGAAGACAACTCCTGTTTGCCTTTGGCAGATTCTGAAGGAATGAGCTTAGTATACAGTGAGGTTGGAGACTGTCCCCCCTCCCCGTTTTGTGATGTTTTTGTTTTGTATTTTCTATCTCGGAGCGTTTGCACTGCCTGGGAGGAGTCGGAGAAGAGAGGACGAGCGCTCCTTCTGTCTATCCATCTTTGCGGTTAGCCCGGCTCTCTGGGCACCAGGTTCTCGGGGTTGGCACAGACGCCCGGCTCCCAGCCCCGGAAGGCTGAGGACCAGTGAGGGCTCCAGTGTGGAAGGCGGCAAGGCATGGCATGTATTTGTGCGCGTGGTTGGTAGTCCAGCTGGTTTCTTGCGGGAGTCCGCCCGCCCCAGTGGATTCTGACTCGTGTGACAGCGCAGAGTGGTTTCGGGTGGGCTTCGAGATAGAAACTCGGACACGATCAGAAGGAAGAATGGGGAATTGAGAGGGAAAGGAGACGAGACAGGCTTTACCCTTTGCATAGAGGAGCTAGGCTGGGAGTCTTCTTGTTAGAGATTGTTAAGAAGGGGGCTTCTGTGGAGGAAGTGCAAAGGCTTTTGTTGTGTGATCAGGTTTTGGGGTGGGTTCCTATGATGAGTGCACACCACACACACACACACACACACACACACACACACACACAGAGCAAAGGAAACTTGCGATGTTTCCCCCAGCCCTTGTCTCCCAGCGTGCTTCCTTCCCTTCTGCAGATGCCGCTTCCCTTGCTCCTGGCTTTGTTTGCTGGAGTGGAGCTGGCCGGCCCGAGCGGCGCTCTCCGAGCGACCCCCCTTCTCTGGCTCCTGTCAGCCTTCTGGTTGTTTTTTTTTTTTTTCTCTTTTCTGCTTCTTCGCGGGAGGTGGAGGAAATAGGGCTGCGTTCCCCCACTAGACTCCCTAGATCCTATTCCTCACAGCTTCTCCCCGGATGAGAAGTCTGGGGTTGGCAGTCCGCTGCCTACTAAGCTGTATAAGGCTCTCACTGTCTGAGAAGGTTGGGGGGGGGGGGGGGTGGAGGGCGTGGGAGGGTCGTAGAACCGAGTCTTTTAGCCTCTAGACGACTCCACCTCCCTGGGCCAGTTTCTCACCCAGGTTCTGTCTTTTAGGGGGTCTGGGTGTCAGATCCCCCTGTCTCTCTGCAGGGTCTTGGGCTGGAGACACCAAAGATAGCAGAAGCCCCTTCCCCAGCGACTGGGGATGTGGAATCTGCCCTATGATTTGGTGAGCTTTTTTTCGGTAATATTAACAGCCCTCCTCCCTGCCACTCCACCCCAGTCATCACCTCGCTGTGGTCTTAAGCTATTAGTCTGTCCCGAGTCCAGCGCCCCACCCCATGATTGTCCTCCTTCCTTGGAGGGGCTGCGGGAGGGAAAGGGAATTGGGACTCGCCACTTCCCACCCTGTCTTTCCATTCCTCCTAAAGCGAACTTCAGGGTTTCCTAGGCTGGCTTCTTACAATCTCTTCTTGTTCTGGCCCAAGTGTGAATTGAGGAACAAGGGATGGGATTAAAGGGGAGAAGGAGAAGGAGAAGTAGAAGGAAGGTGATGATTGTATTGTTAAAGGGAAAGACCCTCTCTTGCCCTCCAGACTGGCCCCTTCCTGCTTTTGGCGAACCCCTCGTTTTGTTTCTCACCTAACCACCCTGTTCGCTTCCCTTTCCAGCTCTGGGCCCCGGGACAGGGAAACCAGCAACCTGGGAAAGTTAGATTTAAAAGCCATGGCCAAGGGTAAGGGCTGGGGTTAAGGCACAATAGAGTTTTTGTTTCGCAGTTCCTTTTAAAGGTGCTGCCTGGATGTAAATAACGCACTAAGGAAAGGATGGGAAGTGTGCAGCAGGGAGTGAGGGGGGAGGGGGAGGGAGGGTTGAGCGGGGGGAGGTTGAGGCGGGAGCAAAGTACCTGCCAAAAGGAGCCTAGAGGAAAAGCAGCGAGCCGCTACCGCACCCTCCTCCACACCCTTACTACCCCAGCATTCAGACCTGCTGGACCTATGGGCGAAGGAGAACTGCAGGTTCCAGGGACCTATCGTCTCTACAGTCGAAACCCGGGAGCTAAGGGCCGGACTAGAGGCGGGGAAAACGAGTATGGGTTGGACAGGGATCGGGGATGCTGCTGCTGGTGATGATGCTGATGCTGACGAGGATGACGAGGAGAAGCCAGAGCTCGTGTGTGCGTGTGTGCATGAGATTAAAGCTCTCTTAGTTGAGAGGTCTGCATTAAGCGCTCTGGCTGCGAATTTGTGTGAGTCGAAGTGGGAACCTGAGCCTGCAAAGCGGCTCGTGTGGCCTGGCTCACTGGTGTGTGGAGAGAACGGATTTGCCTAAGGGACAGAGATGAGGGAGGGAGGAAGGGAGCCAGTTGATTGAGATAAACTAAATTGTTCCCATTTTCGCGAATCTATAAATCATCATACTGGACCAAACTCTAGAATCCAGTCCTCCATCTCAGCATGGTGTTGGGGACCCCAAAGGGCTTCAAGAGGGTAGCAGAAGGTTGTTTGGTGACTTTGAAGGGCAGATAGACTTAGCCTTCAAATCTTTCTTAAAATTAAGCAATAATAACCATAGTAAGAATATAAATAATAATAAAGCTTTTTCTGCTTGTAAGACTTTACTTACAACAATGGTTTTAACCAAGTTGAAAGTGCTCTTGCAACTGTCAGCTAATCTCCCAGCAGTGTATTTTCTGCCCCCATTGGTGGCTGGGGTTTACTTTCCATTTGATGATAGGAGAAAATTTGTTTTGCACTCACATCCCCTCAACCAGCAACCCAAAAAATCAGGATAACACTTGCACTTATTGTGGTCAGAAACAGTTTTTTTCTTTTATATTGAGCTGCTTTAGTGACACAGAAAGATGTTGTTCAAACTAGTTGAGTGCTTGTAGGTGCAGTAATCCTTAGTTTCAGGGTTGGTTTGTTTGTTTATTCCCAAAAGTGCAATTATGTCTGCACAGATTAACAGGTTACGTTGAACCTACCTAAGAAGACTTTTTCAGGACCTACCTATTTGTCTTTTAGAAGTTAAAAAAAAAACACAGAATTCTCTCCATGGTTAATGGCACAGCTTTATTATGTGTAGTAAACTTTGGTGATAACTCCTTCAAGAAGCAGAGCTAATTGTTAACCAGGTCTTAAATGCACTGGCAGAACGTCCCCACCCATTTACCTACACTGTATTTGAAAACAAAACTGCAGGGTTTATCACAGTTTGGCTTATCTACACTTGATTACTTTGTTCAGGTAACTGATTTGGATCTGCAACAGGGTTTTAAAGTTGTTTTAAGAGATGTGTAAGTTGAGATCATTTTAAAAATCAGATTAATTGTCATACAAAGTGAGAATTTGGGCATTTATAACCTTGCTTCTCTTTCGAGATTTTCATCCTTCTGATAAAAATGAATATAACAAGTTTCCTGTTTTAAAAGTTTAGTGGAAAAAGTAGTTTTCCAAAAGTGCTACTGTTTTTTGATATCACTTATTAATAATGTGATATCTAATATACATGAAACAAAAATTGAGTCATTGAATACTAAACTAATAATAAAAAATGAATGTGCTTCAAATAGTTTCTAGAACTTTTAAAAATTATTCTTGTGACAGCTGTGAAAGAAATTTTCAATAGTTTGAAAATGCATGGAGAAGATATCCAATGGTCACACATAGGCAATACATTTTCACTTGGATTAAAACTATGTATTTTTCTTAAAGTGAAAAGTTCATGCTATCAACTAAATATTTACTCAAGGTATAATAAACCAAAATGGATGTGTGATCTTCACTTACTTGAAGATGAAAGTACATGTTTAATGTATCTTTTAAAAAAGATATAGCATTTGGGACTCAAATAGGGCAGTATTGAATTACAGAAGTTGAGTATGTCACAAAGATGACAAGAAATCTCTGATATTTTAAAAAATCATCAGAATTAAGATCCTGAAATCAATTTCCCCTCCATGCATACTGGCTGTGTGACCCTGGGTTACAGAGAAGATGCCAATCCTTATTATTAGAGGAAGCTACCTGACCCTTCCAACAATAAAGAATTAGTAGCTCTGGTTTTGAAATGTCCAAAATTTATTACAGGCGTGTGGGTAGTTGTGAACTTTGTATGTGCCTGGCATGAAATAAGACAAGACGTTTATTTTCTGTTGAATAGTGAGGTGAGCCAAATTCTTTACTGCACACATATAGTGGTCTTGTTCTGCTCAGAGATGAATAAAGGAGTGCTATCAGGAAGCAATTCTAGGAACCTAGTTGGACTAAGCATCTAGAAGGAAGGCACCATAGGCATAAGCCAAACTCATCTCAAATGCTTTAGTTAGACATGTCATCCATAGCACCATAAAACCTGGGAATTATTGAACCTATTCTCCCTCTGTCCTTTAGCTCATTCCTTACAGTAGACTTAGAGAAGGAATACTTAAGTACATCTACTAGATATGTTCCTTACCCTTTCAGCATAGTTCCTGAGTCTGACTCAAAAGAGGGACTGGTAAGGAGAAGGTGAAATAGAACTTGATGATATGGTGGTTCTGCATTACTGCTCCTTCTGAATTTCTTAAATCAGCTTTTCTATGACCTAATCTTGGCTTTTGTCTACCACTTTAAAGCCAGCTTGCATGCACAGTTGAACCATTCTCCATGGGTAAATTTGTAACTCTCTTAGGGGAATTTGGTAGGTTTGTAGAATTAGGTTTTTTTTTTTTATCTTTAATTTAACAAATATTTATTAAGCACCTATTATATACAGGCATTGCCCTCAGCTCGGGGTACACATAGACTAAAAACCATGAAAGAGTCCTTCAGAGTCACAATGACAGTCAGGTTCTATTATCATGGCTTCCTAGCCCTATGTATGACCTTGGCTAACCCTTATGAGCCTGAAGAACTACATATAAAGTTGTTATACAAAAATCAAATGAAATAGTCAATTTTTGTGAACATTTGTAAGTTGCTTAAGTTCAATATTTCAGCATGAGATCATCATGGAGTATATACACAATATTACGTGTGTAATATTGCTCAATATTATTATATAAAGGAGTACCTTTCTTTAGTAGATTTATTCCTGAAAAACTTTCTGTGAGTCTAATCCTTGTTAATGCACTAGAGAAGCTTAATGGCTATAGGTAGCCAGTTGGCATAGTGGATAAAATAATGGACAGGCAGTTAGCAAGACCAGGGTTTGAATTCTGCCTTATTGAATAGGCACTTAACTGTCCTCAGCCTGTATCTATAGAAAGAGATTCATAATAATCCTTACCTCACCAGGTTGTTGTGAAGATCAAATAAGATAACATGGAAAGTGCATTGCAAACCTTGAAGTGCTAACTATTATTATTATTATTATTATTACAATTAAAGGTGAACTAGTTTATTAGTTAACCTATAGCCAATTTGTTTCTTGAAAGGCAGGTTTAATGGATAAAAAGTTGGCTGTAGAGCCAAAAAGACTTGGGTTCCAGTGGTACTGGTTGTGTGACTCACTGGGAAACTCATTTAATTTCTCAGTGCTCTAGACAACTCTCTAAGACTACTGAAATGAAGGTGATGGATTGTGTTGGTAGAGGGAATTTCCTAACCTGGGGGTTCCCCATACTAATTATAGGTCCATCCCTATCCTTAATTAATCTCTTAGGCATATTCGCATTTTCATATATCAAAGGTGTGTGTGTGTGTGTGTGTGTGTGTGTGTGTGTGTGTGTGTGTGTAGGGACATAAATAATATTCCTAGCCCACTGTGGTGCATTGAGTTGGGTTTTTTTTTCCCCAGACATAGTGATACATTTAAGTTGCTAGATCCATATGTCTTCACAGAGTTTCTGAGCTAAAAGGGACCTTAGAGGCCATCTGGTCCAACCCTCTCATTTTATAGGTGTGGAAAGAAAGGCTTATATAAGTTTAATGACTTCTCCAAGGCCACCTTGATCCATCAGAAGAACAAGGGCTAGCCCCTGTCTCTTTCTGTCTATTTCAGTGATCTTTACACTTCACTCAACTTTATTCAACAAATATTCTATTCATTAAATGTTTATCAAGTATTTATTATGTTCAAGGTGCCAAGAGGCAATAGGCAGATAAAATAAGACATGAGGCCACCCTCAAGAAGCTTAAATCTGGAAGGGGAAAAAATATGTCTACAAACAAATATAATATACAATAGCATAGAAGGACCAAAGAGAGGTTGGAACAGCTGTGCAAATTTGAGGGTTGAGAGATTACCTCTGGCTGGGAAGATTAGAGAAAACTTTATGGAAGAGACATTTGAGCAGGACCTTTGAAGGATAGATGGTTATACTGGGTGTATGGGATGTTCAAGAGGACAAGCACCTCCAATGAGAGGGTTTGCTGAGCCCTTTTCAGGATTGCTCATCTACCTTTGGTGTCCACCTGATTCACCCAAATCTCACCTGTGGCTCCAGGAAGCTGTAGCGTGTACAGCAGCCACACCCCAGTAAAACCGTCTAGGTTGACAGGCTAAACCAGGTTGAGGGTTACCAACAGACCTTAAATTCATGGGTGAATTAGGGGGATGCCTGCCCCAAGCAAAGGAAGAGTTCCCCTCCCCCCACCCCAGAAATAGGAGGGTGAGAGCAATTTATTCCAATGGCCGTGAAAGCAGATGAAGTGGCACCATGAGTACCCTAGAGCTTGGTCAGACAGTGAAAATGTCAAGGTCATTCATTGAATCCCAGGCCAGACTTTTGTCTTGTCACTGGACTTCTGTGACTCTGGAAGAGAGAGTGAGGCTCATTGACAACTTTGTGTAACTCTACCTCACTTAGACCCAATTCATGGGCAAGTCAATGCATCACCCATGATGTCATTGGTCCTTTTTGAAGACAAAGGACAAAACAACCACAACAAGTACAGTACCAGACTGGGACTTGGGGAAGGCATTGGAAGCATAGAGAATAGTGTGATTGAAAGCAAGTAAAGATTGGAGAATTTCAAGTAGGCTTGTTTGTCTGAAAAAGATTGACATAAAAGCAACTATTGTATTAGGTGAGTTTGAAAAGGTAGGATGGATCCAGATTTTTGAGAGCTTTGAATGTCAAATTATGGAGTTTAAATTTTACTCAGTAGACAATGGGAGCCATTGAAGATTTTTAAAAGGGGGAGTAATGTGAGCAGAACTGTGGGTTAGGGAGTTTAATCTGGCAGCTCTATATAAAATGAGCAATAAATTGAAGTCAGAGAGAGACCAGCTAGGATGTTATCATAGCCATATAGGTGAATTAAAATGGAGGCTTGAACTAGGGTGGTAGCAGTGCGGCTGGAAAGGGTAAGAGAGATTTGAAAGATGTTGTGACAGGCACATGAATTGTAGTTGATCACTAGTTGGGTATAGAAGGCAAAGGAGAAACACAGGGTCAAGATTAACAAATGCTGAGAGAAGAATCCTGGATTTGGTAATTGGGCAAAGATGAGGAGACTCTGGCTGCTTTTAGGGTTGAGGGTAAAAAGCAAGGGACAGTGAACTCTCATTGGCCTCCTGACTATTATCTGGCAAGGCCATCACCTTGAGTTATTCTCTCCAGAGAGAACAAAGGTCTCCTACAGTTTTTTATCCTTGGGATTTTGCCTGTGAAATGCTAACTCAGATTCCAGAGGGTGCAGGGCATAAACTTCCAGGGCACAAAGATGCTAATGGAATAAAAGTGTGATATAGCTAAGTACAAATGTGTGTATACATATGTATGTATATATGTACATGTGTATATGTTTATTTCATATTGATTTAATTATACATCTCTGAGTAAGGAAGGACAGAACTTCCTGCTGCAAAACCATATCCTTATCTGTGTAATAAAAAGGGCTCATTGAAACTAAACAGATCAAACACTATGTTAAGTATCATAGAAATCAAAGACTTGTTGGCCCTTCCACAACATGGGACTCGAGGATGACGTTGAGGTGTAAGGGAAGGCTGTTTTGTTTGTTTGTTTTAGGATTGGGAAGACCTAAACATATTTACAAGCAGAGAAGAAGTTTGCTTCAAAAAGGGAAATATTGAAAATGCAGAAGAGAGAGAGGATGTTTGATACCATAATTGAGGATGGCTACGTAGTCCTCTGAGACATAAGGAAAGTGGGGGAGAATGAGCAGGGACATGTGTTGAGGAGGAGAATTGGAGAAATTCACACACAGTACCTATGGTCAGGATACTAAAGTGGAAAGCTGAGTCATCTGATGAGAATCGTTTTGTGACCCATAGCACAAACTCCTGCTGGACTTGGGGGAAGGCAGAGTTAGAGCCAATCTTTTGCTATGGAAAACAGGAGTGAGTTTAAAAAAAAGTAAGCTACCATATTCGGGAATTGAATCTATGATCCTGGCCTTACTAATACTCTGGAGTCATATATAGAACATGAGGGCTGGAAGAAACCTAACTTTTAGCTCAAGCCCCTCATTTTAAAGATGAGAGAGACCAAGACCCAGAAGTTTATGTAAATTGCTCAAGGTTACATAGCAAAACTGTGGTAAACCTAGGATAAGAATTGGGGATCCTTGTTTCCAAACTCAATGATTTTTTTTCACTATAGTACAACAGAGAAGCATACTTTTCCCCTCTTTATGTTTGCCTTTTGCTAGCATGTTAACTTAGAAAGAAATCCCTAGTGCTGATATGTGCCAGTGGACCAATATGGATGGAATCTTCTCAAACACTACCATGCCTGATCCATCTGGGACTTGGCTCAGTTCACTGAATATACTCAAGGAAAGGGTGATGGGAATAAGCCACTAGCCACTGAGCTTCCACCTACCAAATACTCGGATCAGATGTGCTCCCATTTCCCAGGGATTTCAAGATCCCTCTAAAGATGCTCAATTACTCTCATTTGAGTCTTAATTTTCACAGTTTTCCTTCTTTCCTTGAGAGCTGAATTTTGTGAGGGTGATAGGTAGAATGGGGGAAGGAAGAAGAGTCTGGACCAGTAAATTCTCTAGTGTAGAGAACTACTGGTAAAGAAAATTCTTCTTTCAAGGTAGATCAGCAACTCTGCAATTTGTCATTTTGGAGAATTGCCTGGTACACTGAAGTTAAATGACTTGCCCAGAGTCACACACTCAGTATGTTTCAGCAACAGGACTTTAACCAGTCTTTCTGACTCTGAAACTCTTCTTCACCATGCCTGACTGCCTCTCCTGTCTTCTGGCTTCGAGATTTGTTTTTTTGTTTGTTTGCTTTTTGGAGGGGGGAGAGGTAGGGCAATTGGGGTTGAGTGACTTGCCCAAGGTCACACAGCTAGTGTGTGTGTGTGTGTGTGTGTGTGTGTGTGTGTGTGTGCGTGTGTGTGTGTGTGTGTGTGTGTGTGAAGTGTCTGAGGCCGGATTTGAGCTCAGGTCCTCCTGACTCCAGGGCTGGCACTCTATTCACTGCAACACCTAGCCGCCCTTGGCTTCTAGATTTGGAGGCTCGATCTGGGTTCCAAAACATTTGTTTGGCCTAGGTCTAATGACAAAGATAGGACAACTAAAAATGCATAATAAAATGTAAAACCATGTAAATGAGTTCAACTATTTAAAACTATATTAATATATACCGAGAAAATGCTAGGATGAATACAATAATAGATTAAGTCGGGTAGGGTATCCAAGAAAGGTACTGCAAAGGAGGGGAATACTTAAATTTTTTAAGCAGGAGATGGACCTGACTTATTGGAAAATGAGTTTGGAGGCAAGGTGATAAATTTCTGCCCTATCTCCAAAGATGATGCAACAGAACCAATGCTGTGCAATAAAAATTAGCATTTACGTCACGTACAAACTTTAGTATCATGGGTTTTGTGCTGAGAAATGTGTAAATAGGGCACTGAAATGGGAGGGGGAGTGACAAACCCTTTCCTTCCCTCCCTCTCTGATGAAGCTCCAGGGTGGATATTAAAACATGAAAGAGAACACACCCATACAAAAATCAAACCACAGTTCCTCACATGTGATAAGTACTCACAAAACTGTGGAATGAATGAAACCAGCCCTTTATTAAAATTCTTTTTTAAATCTGTAAAGAAAATCTGCATCTCGCTCACTTCTGCAACATCCAAGACACATTTAAGTTTATAATCAAAAAGGACTCAGTGACCAGTGGTTTTAGCCACAACGTTGGGTTGACCCTTAGGGCCATAGTAGCATAAGGGACAGAGATTTCTTTTGAGCCTGGGAAGTTCACATAGGGTGTACACATAGGGAATTCTTTAACCAAAGGATCTATATTGGTTTTTTCCTACTAATTTAAGTCTGTAAGGGAAATGCTTCAATACATGATTTCTATTGCTTGCCTTCTCAATGGGTGGGGGAGGGATGGGAAGGAAAAGAAATTGGAAGTTAATTTTTTAAAAAATGAATGTTAAAAAGAAATAAAGTTTTTTAAAAATTCATTATTTAATTGGTTTGGGCCTACCTTTCATAGCCATAAATGAAAATCCCTCTATGCCTTTAATAGCTAGCTTTGTAAATTTCTCTGGAGAGAAAATTTCATCATATGATGGCCAGCTTTGTGATCAGGAACGAGACCATGGGCAACAAGCAGAGAAGTTGTCCGTAGGTAGACCTGTACTTGAAGGCTTTCCAGTCTGGCCAAAGAATTCCCCAAGAATTCTGAGCTTACCTTGCCACCGACATAGCCTGCAGGGACCCAGGCAGGATCAACTCCATACCACTAGCTCCTTAGTGAAGGATGAGGAAAGCTCACCCCCATTAAGATGCAAAAGAGCAGAATGTCCATCTGTCCTCAGTCCAAGGACCAGCACAGTTGAGGGCGTCAAGTAGCTTGCTTATTCTAGTGGAAGTGGTGGCAAAGGCTATTATTTATATATATATATATATATATATATATAT
>CM053590.1:202777133-202799299 GCA_028646515.1 Pseudochirops corinnae | reverse complement strand
ATCCTGAGGCTTGTAGAGTTGTCTTTAGCTGTGCGTTGTTGAGGATAGTCCAGTTTATCAAGGTTGGTCATCATATGTACGATGTGTCTGTGATTGTGTACAAGTTTTTCCTGGTTCTGCTCTTTTCACTTAGCATCAACCAAATCTTTTTTTTTTCTAGAAGTATAGAAGAGTGACTGAGGTTGCATAGTGCCTTAGAAGCAAAAATGTCTTTTCAGTAAGACATGTTAGTTATTGCGAGTTTTTTCAGAAGTCTGTGTGCTAAGCAAATTTCACAGAGGCTGGTGGTTGGTACTAGTTCAGCTGAATTCCTTTGGGAGCAATTTTTACTGGTACACAAAACCTGACTCGATTTCTAGATTTGCCCAGTTCACTTCATCTTTGGAACAACTTCAAACACTTATATAGGCACTAAATAATAGTGAATCAAGAATTTTTAACACAAGAATTAATGTGGAAAGAGTCTCACCTTGAGAGGATGAAAGAGAGAAAGAGGGAGGTAAAGGATCTGGAAGAATGGAAAATGAGAATGGATTAGAGCTTCATGGAGGCTACTGTTAGGCACAATTCCTGTGCTATAGCACAGATTCTGCCCATGTTTCCATTCCCCCTTCTTTTTCCCCTCCTCAGGATTCCCTATCCAGGAAAGATGCTTTTGTCAGCTGACAGATTTTAATTTCATTGAGGGCTCATACATGGTATTTGCTACTAGTGGGCTCTGTCAGAGTTTATTTTGTGGTTCTGTAGGTATTTCTCATATCTTTGCATATAAGTATCACCTTTAGTCTCTTTTCTTCTTGTTTAATTACCCATCCTTCAAAGCCCAAGTCCTTTGCTGGAGCCTTTTGCCGCTCATCAATTCCAAAGTGATCCCTTCAACTTTTGGATTTCCACAGAGTTTTTCCCCGTGCCACTCACTTGTCACTTATTGGGGAGGGCAAATGGGGTTTTGCCTCAGGGTGTTGGAATTTGGAGGGCACTGACAGCAATTATATTTCTTTAGCAGGTAGAAGTGACAGAGCTTACTACCTACCTAGCGAGAATAGTTATTCAGAATAAGATATCACCATAGATCCTCCTGTCCCCCAACTAGTCACTCCATATTTAAAGGTGAACTACTACTCTTCAGTCTATTCTTGTACTCCCTCTCTGGCAGCAGCCTTTGAAGCTGTGGTCCTACAGCTTACACTAACAGGAGCTGGTGTTCCAAGATCTCTCCTAGCAGGACACTTGAATTTCGAGGCCTCCCTTTTCCCTTCTAACCTTGCTGCTTGCCCCGGTGTGTGTTCTGTGCTACTTGCCCCAGGAATAGGGAATGTTATTCATATCTCTGGTGCCTAGATCTCTTTGTGTTTTATAGTTAGTTATCATTTCAGGATTCTATACCTTGTCCTAACAAAGAAATCCCAAACACTTTAAGGACAGGGATCAAATCTGATCCCTGTGTGTATCCAGAACCTGCCCACAATCTTTATATGTGCACGTGTCTATAATAGGTAACATTTTAATTTAGCTGACATTGAAATAGAGCTTCAAGGTTTGCAAAGTGCTTTCCGTGTTTTAGTTCATTGGATGCTCAGCAATCATGAGAAGCAGATGTTGCTATTATGTCCATTTTACAGGTGAAGAAACTGAGGCTAAGAGATTAAGGGACTTTCTCAGAGGCACACAGCTAGTAAGCATCAGTGACAGCATCTGAATGAGAATAAGAGAGGTACCAGATGAGCAGAGGTAGATAATTATTCTGATTGAGACAGAAAAGGGGGGGGGAACTTTGTTTTCCTTCATGGGCAAAATTAAAGATTGTTATTATTTTACTTCAATCATGTAGAAAAGTAGTGGAGAGTCAAGAAATTCTAGTTCAGGGAGGCAACTCCCAAAATATGTGTCTTGCTATTTTTTTTCTCCGAGAGGGAGCATGATAAAATGACTAGATCACTAGAATCAAAATTGGGAAGACCTTTGTTCAGCTCCTGTAATTCTCATCTATTTGCTGTGTGACCAGGAGCAAGTCACTTAACGTTTCTGAGCCTTACGCAGCTCTCTAATCCTGTAACTTATAGTTGAGTTTTGACCTGTGTAGGCAATAAAAACCTAGTTCCTGGCTAATCCTTTGTAGACCACCATTTAATATATCTACTTTAAGAATACATCCATTATAAACCTCTTAAAAGAAGGGACTAGGGATGGGGACTGAAGTTTAAAACGAAACCTTTGCTTCCATTCCAATGATCATGGTATTTTAAAATCTGTAGGTTACTGAAGAACTTAGTTAATAAACACTAAGTGGAAAAAAATGATGGGGTCACTTGTTAAAGTCTTCATGCTCTAAGATATTTATGTTACTCATTAGGCTGAAAGGTGCCCAGGAATCTGCGTACATTCATTCTTTCTCCCAGAAATAAGCTCTGTTGCATATTAATTAAATTGCATATAGTACAATATAAATCTCCCTGTGCTTATTCCATTCATCCTGTACATACTAATGAGGATGAGTTTCCCAGTGTTATAGAAGGGGAATTGATGCATTTCTGGGGTAGGGGGAGCAACAACTGGGCCCAGATCCCCTGTTGATTTGCACAGTCTTCTTAGATTTGTGTTGGAATAACAACCATCCTCATTAAATAAGCTTGTGATTTGGGAAGTCATAAAGGACTCCTTTCTTTCTTCCCTTAGTGTTCTTTAGTGTGGAGATTAGGGGAGGTGGAATTATTTTGAAACTTTCCTTCGTATTTTCTCCAGCAATTCAAAGCAGTCTTAATAAACAAAAACCGCCATCCAGTCTCATCCATCATTCAGAGTTCTCAGCAGTTACAAACAGACTGATGACTGAAGGTAAAATAGTAACGTCTCACTTTCCACGGGCAAACCTCTAAAATCTGGTTATTTTTCTGTTAGTTAAGATGGAAGAGAAAAAGGTAAGATTTCCCAGTATAAGTGAATTCATTACTCTTCCTCAGAAATAGTAAAGAGAGAGAGCGAGGCGTATAGTTTTTATTTTAACCACAGGAAAGAAATTGGCCTGCCCCGGGCAGTCTGAAATGTACTATTTTCTACAACTGGTCCTCCTGCAGGCACAGCTGGTCTGATACCCTGCTCTTAGCTTTGGTTGATGATCAAGAAAGTTAAAATGATGATGTCACTTTTATGATATTTCCTGCCGGTGTAGCCTACCCATTTTTGCAAACCCTTCCAAGAGAAAACAAGGGAAAAAAACCTATTCAGAAAAGATTTTCTTTTTTTCATGTTTGTATGAAAATAGAAAAAAAAATTAACATCAAATCCTAAAGTCTCAATTAAACTTCCTATAAAAAAGAACAAACAACTTTCCAGGCTTAATTTGAGGCAGTGGGGTGGTATGGTAGATAGAGGCCTAGACCTAGATTCAGGAAGACCTGAGTTCAAATTCAGACTCAGATATTTACCAGCTTGCAACCCTGGACCAAATCATTTAACTTCAGTTTCCTCATTGGTGAAATGGAGGTAATAATAGCTCTTACCAATGTCCCAGGGTTGTTGTGAGAATAAAATGAGATAAGGGGTGCTTTGCAAGCCCTAGAGACTATTTTCTCCATTTCTTTTGGCTTCCTTGTTTTATAGGTAAAACATGGAGAGAATCTTCACCATGTTTTGTTTTTTCGGTTTATGTATACTTGTGGAATGAAAAAGAAATGTCAAACGTACGTATTTGTCTAGTTATTATGAATGTATGGGGGGGGGATGGAGAGTTGGAAAGATGTAAATATAAAAAAATTCTACAACCTCATTTCCAGAGCTGTAACAAAGAATTTTTATAGCCTGGGACAAGGGCTGCATTTGATACAAGTTGCATGGAGGGACCTGTCAGGGGAGCTTTGAGGATGGGGCAGGGCAGATACTACCCTATGGGGGAAGACAAGCAAGGTAGGAGAACATAAGGTCATTTCTAGAAATTTCCTATTTAATTGAATAATTATTATACCTATAATATATGATCCCTCTCTCTTTACCCAAGAAGCTTTATTCCTGGGAGTGGGGGTGTCATGGCATGGTATGGTGGGGTCATTCTTGGGCTAGTTTGTTTGGTATTCAAAACCCTTCATAATCTGACTTCTTTCTACCTTTCCAGTCTTCTTCCACTTTATTTGCAGACAAAGATGCTGGCCTCCTGTTCCACGAACATCCATGAACCTTCCATGAATGAGATGCTCCATCTCTTGGCTCTGCGCAAGATGTCCTTTGGATGTCCTCCATGCCTGAAATGCTCTCCCAGCTCTGCTTCAACTAAAGACTTCCCTGGCTTCCTTCAAGGTGCAACCAAAATCCTACCGTCTCTAGGAAGCCTTCCTCCTCCAGTAGAGAGTAAGCCCCTGGAGGGCAGGGACTCTGTTTCTGTATTTCTAATGGAGTACCTGACACATAGTAGGCATTTAATGTTTATTGACTGATTGATTGGTGGCTCCAGTTCAGGATTAGAATGAAATTAAACACAGAGATCATCTAACAATTAACAAAAAGTTTTGTTAGCCATAGGATGGAAAAGGTATTCAGCAAAGATATAACACTGACCCAACTGAGCGCAGCTTCCCCATTCTTTGGATGCTGCTGGGTGCCCTTGTCAAGGAAGGAGTTACTAATTCTTACCAAAATTGAGCTTGAGAGGAGTGGGGAATTAAATGAAGCCTGAATCTCATAAGCTCAAATTTTCTCCTTCCCTCTTTGCCTTCACATCCCTTTTTTGAGACTGCAATTTGATACTAATTATGCATGTACAGGCATGCAAAATTTCCATATTAGCCATGCTGCAAAAGAAAACACAGGTCAAAAAAAGCAAGGATAATAAAGTAAGAAAAGCATGCTTTGATATGCACTCAGACTCTATCAGTTCTCTCTCTGGGGATGGATGGCATTTTTCATCATGGATCCTTTGGAATTATCTTGGATCATTGTATTGCTGAGAAGAGTTTAGTCATTCACAGCTGTTCATCATTACAGTGTTGCTGTTTCTGTGTACAATGATCTCCTGTTCTGTTCATTTCACTTTGCATCAGTTCATGGAAGTCCTCCCAGGATTTTCTGAAAGCATCCTACTCCTCGTTTTTTATAGCACAATAATATTACATCACAATCATATACCACAACTTGTTCAGGCCATTCCCCAACTGATGGGCATTCTTTCAATTTCCAATTCTTTGTCACCACAAGGATGAAGGGGAGGAAGGGGAAAATAGAAAGTTACATGATAACATTGTGGTATATTTAAAAGGAATAGCAAGTTGTACATTATAGATCTGCAGTTTCAGGTGCAATCCTTTTGTTTTTTCTATTCTACTTTGTTATGAAAATGCTTGTTTTATTTCTTAAGTCCAGAATAATAAAAAAAATCAACAGATGAAAAACATATATATGTACATATGTATATATACACGTACACACATTTATTTATGTACATACATACATATATACAGAGAGAGAAAGAGAGACAGACACACAGACAGACTTAGGAACTCTGATGGATGCAATGACCAGTCACAATTCCAGAGGATTTAGGAGGAAACATACTAGTCACTTCCTGACAGAAATTGTTGACTTAGAGTGAAGACTGAGACTTTTTTTTCTTCTCAAATTCACAAGGTCACCTCTAAGCTTGGATACATCTATCTCAGAATAGAGCAAATATAAGCATGAGAAAGGCCTCCAAGGTCCCGGGTACAACAAGCTTGCCCAGTTGAGTCACTTTCCTCTAGCTGCCATGTGAAAACAGTTGCCATGGCAACTAACCCAAAGCAGCTTATCCTTTATCCCTCTTTGGAAGACTCAGGGTTCCATGATGTGTTTGGGAGGATTTGAGGAAGGGAGAACTAGCCAGAAACTATCTATCCCTTTACCTGACCTGGCGTCACGCCTTTCTACCACTGTCACAGTATAGGGGAGGACCAAGAAACCATGTGGGGCTTTCTCAACCATACCAAAGCAATAAAGCCTCTTTGTCTTGGGCTACCACGTGACTACAAACAGTCAGGAACTTTGCTGTTTCCAATGTGGCTAAATCCTGAATTATCGTGCTTCTGTAGTTCCTGAAAATTCCCCAGGGAGCTCCTGGCTCCTGTTCCCTGAGATGGCCCATGTAGGCTAATCCAACTTCCATTACAACTAGAATGTTTCCCCACCTCGCCTTTGCTCCCTTTTTTCATCCATAGCTTTCTTCAAAGTTCAGCTCATCTCTCTATTAGACATCTCAAACTGGGTGTTTTGCGAGCATCCCAAACTCAACATGCATAAGACAGAACTCCTTATCTTTTCTCCCAAACCCATTATGCTTCTGAATTTCTCCATTACCAGCAAGGCCACCATCCTCAGTCACCTAAACTCGCCACCTGGATTCTCTGACCTCTCCCTCCTTCTCTCCCTCCCATACTCTTCCTCTTGCCAAACCCTGTTCATTTTACCTTCATATATTCTGCCTTCTCTCCTTGACACTGCCACTACCCTGGTCCAAGCCCTCATTACCTGTCATCTGGACTGCAGTCAGAACCTGCTAATTAGCCTCAATTCTCAGCCCACTCCTTCCCTCAGCCATCAAATTGATCTTTCTAAAATTCAGATCTGACCACATCACCCTCCACATCTTCCCCAATTCAACAACAGGAAATTTTATGTGGAAGTGATTACAGTGGGTACTGAGGCCAAGCCTTATTTTTCCTTATTCAGTGCTCTTTAGTGGTTCCCTCTCACCCCCAGGATCAAATGTAAGGTCTTTGGTCTAGCATTCAAAATTACTTAACACCCTGTCCTCCTCCCACCTTTTTAGTTTTCTTACATCTTATTTAGCCCCCCATAATCGGAGATTCAGTGATCCTAGACTCCTTGCCCTTCCTTGCTCAAGGAAAGTAGAAAAGAAACATTTATTAAGTGCCTACTATATACAGGCACTGTGCTAAGCAAGTGCTTCACAACCATTATCTGATCTTCCCAACATCCTTAAGGGATTAGTACTATTTTTATCTCTATTTTACATTTGAGGAAGCCAAGGCAATCAGAGATAAGTGACTTGCCAGGGTCACACAGCTAGTCAGCATCTGAGGCTGGATTTGAATTTAGGTCTTCCTGACTACAGGCTCAGCTGCACCAGCAAGCTGCCTTAGGGCCCTTCATCTCTCTGCTCTAGGCATTTTTACTGGCATCTCCACACATGGAATTCTCACTCTCCTTATTGCTATCTCCTGGCTTCCTTTGCTTCTTTCAAGTCCCAGCTAAAATTCCACTTTTTACAAGACTCCTTTCTAGTATCTTCCCTCTGTTGATTATTTCCAACTTATTTTTTTTTTTTGAGGGGGGAAGGCAGGGCAATTGGAGTTAACTGACTTGCCTAAGGTCTCACGGCTAGTGTTAAGTGTCTGAGGTTAGATTGGAACTCAGATCTTCCTGACTCCAGGGCCACTGCTCTATTCACTGCCTCACCTAGCCCCTCCAGCTTATCTTGTCAATAGGTTTTTTGTGTATAGTTATTTACACTGCTGCCTTTTCCATTAGACTAGGAGATCCTTGAGAGCAGGCATTGCTTTTTGCTCTTCTTTATGTCCCTAATGCCTTGCACACTTTTGTGTAGTAGGTGGTAATAGATGCTTATCAACTATCTGATTCAACTCAAATGCTACTTCCTACTAGGAAACCTACGCCCCTCTCCCTCCTTTAATCCTCCAGGGCCCTCAGCCATGGGCTGGGCTCTACTTGGGTTTTGCCTCATTTATTTGATGTTCTGCCTCCATGTTAGTTCCCTCTAATGGAATATAGGCAGGTCCTCCATTCATTTTGTCTTCTCATCATCAGTGTCCAGCATAGTGCCTAACGCCTAGTAGTTTTGGCATAGATTTGTGTCAAATAAATCTAAACGCTTTGAAACCTGCTCTCATTTGCATCATCCTGTAAAATGTTAATTGACTTCCAAAGACCTGTTGGATTGCCAAAGACTTTTGGTGCCTAGAATTCTCAAAGCTTCTGTTAAGACAAGTCTTTCCTGTTTAGGTCCCAAGGTATAGCAGATTCAAGACAATGATTTACAAAAGACCTAGATGTTTGGAGGTCTGCTCTGATTTGCATTCTCTTTGATAATGTTGATTGACTTCCCAAGGACCTGATGGGCGGCCCCAGACTCTTGGAGCCTAGAAATCAGAAAGTTTGACTGTATCTGATGTTACTTCTGGGATGTAGCTGATCTTTGAAATAATAAAATTAAGATAGTGTCTCAGATAAGTCTATTGATAAAAATACTTGAACCTTTGTCTTTTGGATCTTTAAAAACCCTGTTCAAATCATCATTAAACGGAGTTCTTCCTTGAGCTACCCCCTGATCTCTGTTTTCTCTTTATCATGTCTCTGCTCACACTTGGGGCTGGTACCTGAATGGCCCCCAACAGACACTCAGTAAACATTTACTGAATGAACTGAATAGAGTTCTCCAGTGCTTGTGCACTGGGTTGTGACGCCTTTAGCAGAGTGCAGTTCAGTCTGGTTTCCTGTTCTGAACAATTTCTTGTGTTTTGAGTTGGTGCACTCTATATAGACTTGAGGGATCAATACCAGGTCCCAGCAAAGCACTGTCTCAACATATCCCCAGGCAAGAAGGACTCCCAAAGGATCCTGTTGGTTGGTCTGTCTTGTGGAAGCAGGTAAGTCAGCCTCAGCAGTACTATGATTTTCAGTGGAGATTAACTGGTATTCAGGGATAAAGATTGCTCTTGAGTCTTATGCCTGAGTAGCTAATAAGTAGCTAATAAGACCCAGAAAACCTGGGAATAAGGAATTGACTAGCATTTCACATGCAGTGGGGAGTATGGCTCAAGCCCCTGGGCTGTTCTAGTTAGAGCATACCGTTAAGGGCTGCTGAAATTGCATTCTGGCCACTCCCGGGGACTCACGGCTTAATATCAAGGGACTGGTCACTCTGGGATGATATAACAAATCTTGTGTTCCCTCAGTGTTCTTTGTGATACCTAAATGTGGGGAGGGAAGGGGGCCATGTCACAGCAGCATCAGAGAAGATAGTACACTGTCAGGAATAATGGGCCCACCAAAAAAACCCCAAAACTTCCCTTGGGAACAAACAATCTCTCTCTTCCAATGGTCCCAGAATGTGAGGAATGTTGGTTGCATTTAGATCCCTGCCTCTTCCAGGAAATTATGGCTCAATCCTGAAGGGCTTATTGCTTCGGGTTTATGTAGCCAACTCTGAGGAGTTCCTTAGCACTCCATTCAGTGAAGGATGAAAGAGACACAGGAGAGAGAATTAGCTATTAAATTAGGGGGAGTGGCCGGCTCAGTGGACCTTAAAGGGAGCGACTGGGTCCTTGTTGTGTTCTCTTTCTTTCTCTTCCCATTGGCCCAGCATTTCAGAACTCTTCAAGCCTTTCCCTGAAGAGACAGAAGAGCAGCAACTCACTCTTGCCCGTTTGGGTGGAAAAGTTGAACTGCTAAATGTTCACACACTAGTGAATGCATATTCTGGCCTAATCCCTGGCCTGCTTTGTCAGGAGACATGGACCCGGAGGGATCTGTTTGCATAGGCCGAGCTGAGGTGGAAGTTTAATACTGATCCAGCATTCCTGTGAAATGCTACTGTTTCACTATTTTTAATTCATAGAATACTCTATATCACAACCGAGTAAAACAGTAGTTTTAAGCTATTACCGATGTTTGTTTAACTCAGGCTTTTGAGTATCTTGTGTATAAGCATTTCTTTCCTGTTGCCTCATACCTAATTTACATTGTGAATAGTTTTTCTTTTTAGGGGAGACCCTTGGCGTAAAACAAACCTAAACTTTAAGTGATATTCACTGGGGCTCTAGGATGTAGAGGTCCAAAGAGTACGAAAAAAGTCTGCCACCTTTCTGTAGAGAAGTAAACCTTGCAAGATTATGCCTTGTCCCTGTGTGTGTGCGTCTGTGTGTCTGTGTGTGTCTGTGTGAGTGGCGGATACGTGTGTGTGAGTGTGTGTGTATGTGTGTGTGTGCCCAGAGTTGAGAGTGGTCCCTTAGCAGAGAGAGAGAAGACAAATTCATCAACACATTTGTGGTTGTTAATGTTACACACACAACCCCAAAGATCACTGCTCTAAGTTTTAAACCATCTACACTGAACTTGCTGATGTCTCTTTCTCCTGGTGACATTTCTGACTCTGGGTCCTGGAAAGCTTATTCTCCACTTGACTTATTTCTCTGAGACCTATTTGTTAAGCCAGATAGATATTAAGACTGTTTCTATTGATAAGTGAAGCTTAACATATTCACCTGTTACTCTAGGTCAGGCCTGTACAACCATACAAAGGATATTGTCCTCTACGTTTTTCGAAGGCCACCTGAAATCCTTTGGCCCTTGGGCTGCAGGTTGTGCAGGCCTGCTGCAGGTGAAACTCTCATTTGCGGTCATGTAGCTACAACTTAATTTATACCTTATCAATCAACAAGCCCATATTGTATTCCTACTAAGTGCCATTCATAAGTTGGGCACTAGAGTGCCCAAAGATAAAAATTAAACAGTCCCTATGTCCTCATGTCTTATATGAGCTTACATTCTAATGGGGGAGAAAACACAGGCAGAAGGGCTGGAACTGTTAACAGAATATTATATTTTATTTGTTAACAGCATTTTTACTGAGCTAGGCTCTAACCTGAGAATGCTCCTAGCTGGCACATGGCAGGCCTAGAGACTGGAGTGCCAGTAATCAAGTATTTAATTTATCAATTTCTGAGTGAGGAATGTTCTCCCAGCTGAAGTAAAAGCACAGGTTATATACTTAGATCACAGCTGGGGAAGGAGGGAGGCAGGTGGATCACAAATAATTGTTTAGTGGTTTTCCCACAAGAAACCCCTGCGTCCCACAATGCAACAATTCTGGAGGCAAGTCTTTGGGGGTTGCAACCACCTTCTTTACAGTACAGGACCTGAGTTCTGTGACAGGAACAGGTTCTACAGTCTTTGATTCGCTTCACTTCAGGTGCCTAGGTGGAAGAATGCCAGTGATTGTGAGTCTTGTCAAGCTTTGATTGATCAGCTCAGGCTGCATTGTGAGTCTGACTCACAAGCTGGAAAAGGCAGCTTCTGAGAAAACGGAATTATTAGTATATTCAGTACACATATCATATTGATTAATATGAAGATTATAAATTCCTTTCTTATCCCCTCCTTTTGGCCAAAAAGGTCAGAATGACCCTTGAAGGTCAATGAGGGACATTCATTTGAAACATGATTTTGAAAAATTTCTTGACTATACAAATTTGCTATAAAAGGAAAAGCATAGTTATCATACAACAGGGGAAAGCCCCCTTAACTGTTTGATTTCAGGGATAAATCATATTGACAGACAGTCATGTAGTTACAGAGTGTTAAAACAAGGCATAGGAGGAACCAGGTGGGCATTTCCCTTTTCTAGAAAGGAAATGACACAACAGGGAAATAAAGTCAGGAGGATCCTATTTGGGCTGTGTCCTAAATTATCCTCACAAATTTTTCCAAGAGCAGACATCTGCCTTAGCAGCCCTGGGACTGCCACACATGCCATTTTCTATTATTGTCTTTGTGACAAATCTGACAACTTTCCTGAAATCAAAGCTTGAGACAAATCACAGTCCCAGGATTTTTTACCTTAAATAGCAAAATTTTCATTAATCACAACGATTAGTGATTCCACACATGGTACCAAGAGGCAGTTGAATTCCCAGTATATATTACCATGAAAGTTTTACATGCTTAGACATATGGGTGAAGAGAAACACCTGGAACTAGGAAGAAAGAGATTTCACTGGCCCAAGAGTATCCCAGATATCATTAAGTATAAGACTTCAAAAAAAGTACTACAGAATTGTGCTGCCCCGTTGGAGGCTATAAACTTATGGGACTTTTTTGCACTTTCTTATCTCTGGAGGGAGATAATATGTAAGAAGATAGCATATTTACAAGCATCATATTTCATGAAACATGTAAAGGCATGCATAACCAGGAGCAGAAAGGTGCTAAAGTAGTGTGGAAGGAGTATTTTTCTGTAGACTCCTTATAATAATTATTTTGGACTAAGGCAGATTTGTTGAAAGCACGTTACTTAAAGAGAGGTTAGCTTTGGCTTTTATCAAGAAGCCTAGAACTAGACTTTACTCTCCTGGAAGGGATCTACAACCTGAGCAATTTCATGCACACACTGCTGAGCGTTTTAGGGAAACTGAGTAGAGACAGCACGTGACATTCCCAGTACATTCTATAAGGAATTATGCTACCAGCTTCCCACCTTACCTGATGATGTCTGGATGAGAGCCACACTTGTCTATTGACTTGTGCTTTGCAATCTCTGAGGATGGAGAGACTGCATGCACTCAAATACAGAACAAGAAAGAAACTTATCACATAGCTAAAACAACCCAGAAAAGCACAACCAGGAACAATCGATGGTTTCATGAATGGATTTATTGTCAAGACTTTCAACAAGGTGACAAAAGTTTACTGGGAAATCTTGGTGTT
The DNA here is from genome assembly GCA_028646515.1 of Pseudochirops corinnae. Lineage (NCBI taxonomy): Eukaryota > Metazoa > Chordata > Mammalia > Diprotodontia > Pseudocheiridae > Pseudochirops > Pseudochirops corinnae. The sequence goes on along the minus strand of CM053590.1, from coordinate 202,786,813 downwards.
AATGAAACATATTAGAGCTAGAAAGCTACTCCATACCTACTTGGGGAGAGCCTGAACAACTGTTTACAAAATACTCCACTTATAAAACAAGCCCCGATACTGGCAGGGGCCCTAGAAAGGCACTTTACCCTGTTTATTTTCTATGGATCAGTTGGTTGAACTCTCAGATGGACAGGTAGAGATGAATGGATTCTTGTATTGGTGACCTCTTAGCAAAAAGAAACTCTTACCATTTTTACTGACTGTCTGACCCAGACAATGGTTCAGAAATAGAGATTCAAGTGAAGAAGAATCCCTGTTCTTCAATCCAATAAACAATTAAAATAAACCTTTCCTGCCTGGAACTTCAGCTATACTGACTCCTCAGGCAGAGAAATACCCACAAACTATAGCAGCTCTGCCAACCAGGCTAGGCCCTCCACAGATTCAGGCCTGGGGATGCAGGGGTCTGGTTGTGATGAAGACTATGACCAGTCTGTGTAATCAGCTAATTCTGGTATAGGAACAGAGAGGATGGTAGGTTATAGGAGACACTGACCAGATTACTGCAATGCTGACCAGAGTCATTTATGATTTTATAGGGGAAACTGAAGAAATGTTTATACTTCTAGCCAGAAAAAACATGCTCAAGTTTACCATCTAATGTGTGTTCATTCATACATATGCTAATTACTTCATTGAAACATAATTTTATTCTATGATTTAGTTGCTCATGTGTAGTTATTATTGAAACAGAAAGGATTTATGCCTCTTATATTCCTAAGAGAAGGGTAGGAGGAGAGGGGTCTCAAGGGATGGCTCTTACAGGTACTTCTGAATGCTACTTATAAGGAAGCCAGAAGGTTAAAGAGTAAATAGCAAGAAGAAACGGGAAGATGGCAGCTGAGCTCTCTCACAGTGGCACAGCGGCTTGGGGCTGTATCAGCTGCCAAGGATAAAACTGACAACATCCACACTTCTCTTCTCAAAATACTGAATCCTATTGCCATGTTTTGTTCTTCAAGAGTAAGTCTGATTTCTTGGGGGAGAGAGAGACAGAGAGACAGAGAGAGAGAGAGAGAGAGAGACAGAGAGAGAGAGAGAGAGACAGAGAGAGAGAGAGACAGAGACAGAGAGAGAGAGAGAGAGAGAGAGAGAGAGAGAGAGAGAGAGAGAAAGAGAGAGAGAGAGAGAGTAGTTTTTCCAAACTAATGTTTCTTTAGAGTATTAATGCATGATTTATATGCCTTATGAGGTTAAAAGTCTGAAAGGAGGCAATTCTATGAGAAGGGTCCTAGAGGGTCAGATTAACCATGATTAAGACTTGGAGGCATTCCCTGGCAAAAGCATGGGGACATGTGACTAGATAGAAAAGGATTTTATTGAATCCTATTTTTAAAATTTTCAAAAGCACATCACATGAATTTGGACCAAATGAGCCTAGGCATAGCCTGAGTCTACATCAACCTATGTGGGGAAAGGGGAGAGTTGAAGTCCTTCCTTTCTGAGGCCAGTTGCCTCAGACATCATTAGTCTTTCTTTTTGTTCTGTCTGGGAAAATTTAAGGAAATCCATGCACCAAAAAGAGGCAAGGGCAGAGACTAGAAAGAAAGCCAAGCCCAAGAGAAGATCCTAACAATGGGTGCTGCTCCCAAAAGGATGGAGACCAGTCAAGAAAGAGCAGCTAACTCTGCCAAGCACAAACAACTCCTCCTATGTGCCAAGTACTGTGGTAAACCCCAGGAATCCAAAAAAATCAAGCTAGACAGTCCTTGCGTCCCTGTGCTCCAAGAACTCAGCATTCTAAATGGGGGAGACAATCTACTAGGAGAATTCAGCTGCAGGCCTGATGGAAAGATAAGAGGAAGTCGAATCAGAGTAAATTCATTTTTCTTGTTGCTATATTTCTTTGCTTGTTACAATTTCTTTGCACCCTAAAGCTCTTGTCAGTGACCCATTTTGTGAATGGAGACATTTTTTCTTTGAAGTCATAATTTATCCTGCAAGAACAGCTCAAAAAAGCACTTTTTAAACTCGGATCTGAGAGTATGTTGGGGAATTGTAAGTCACCTCCAAGCACTTGGATAAATTGCAAATAGTCGAGTTTTTTTAACCTCAGGGAGTCAATTTTAAGTTGTTATATTTTCCTCTGAAGGTGGTTTTCTCAAACGTATTTTCCTTGCTCATTGCTTTCATGGCAGGTTTTGATTGAGATTGTACAAATTGGTGATTTCTTTATGACATGTGGTCTGCTGTAGTTAGCTTGTGACTGCTTCATCATTAACCACCTAACTAAACAAGGAGTTACAAAATTAGCCAAAGGAAAGCTCAAGGTAACACCAACATTATTTGCAACCTGCTGGAAGGCAAGTACAATTCCCAAACCCCAATTCTTTTCTCTCATATCTCCTTCTAAATGAATTGTGTTGACCCAGTAAAGGGGAGAGATACAGAGAGAGAGGGAGAGAGACAGCCAGTCCCATAAAGAGACAGAGAGACTGAATGGGATGGAGGCAGCAATTTTCATGAAAACAGCTATTTTTTGTATTGGCACTTTGATAAGACATCTAGTGAAGTCTAGTGAAGTCTGGTGGGACAGATTGCTTGTGCTATGAGAGCTTTAGTTGTAGATTATCTGAAGGTTGTTGATCATAATCACATTAATATTAAAAGCTTTAAATTCTTCTGACCCTTGCATATCAATGTCAGAAAGAATTATATCTAATTAAAAGATCAAATGAAAATTCTTTAAATGGAAAGTTTACCTAATAGAAACAAAACACCATTAAACTGAATAGCATTGAGTAGAAATACAACTAGGACAGAACAACTATGGCTTTGTCCCAGGGCATTAAATTTAGAAGGCACTGCCATTATCTCCCAGTCCTGTGGTACACTGGAGTTGGCCCTGCTGCCACACTCAACTTGCCAACCCTCTCAGCAAATAGCCTTCTGGAAGTGGTCTCGTATCCATGTCCCTGGGTCTCTGTCTCCCTCCTCCCACTTGGGGCAATGTCATCCCTTCCCACGCAACTGAGGGTGCCTTTGGAGGGCACTTGCCCTTGGTACGCAAATGTCTAGTTAGGGTTCCACCATTACATAAACTAGGTGGACAGGCAACTTTCACATAGTGTCCTTTCTTTTGAGTTTTTCTTCACCATCACACTCCCCTCCCCCAAGTACCTGTATTAGAATTACTGTGCACGAATCTCTATAAAAAGTATAAAATGGCAGCCTGTTTTGTAATTTATTTCTCTTTCCAGGTGAAGAAGTATTCAGGATATTACTTTAAAACCAAGCTTAGGCTTTGCTGATAGTTTGTGATAAATGATACCCTTTTCTGGCTGCCATATTTCCTTAAGAAGATTCCTTTTGAACTCCTAAAAGTGTTTCCATTTTGTGACCCGTAGGAAGCTACTGGATTACTTCTGGACTCAATTTCATTCAGTTTTAGCTAGAACCAACAGGAAGGACGACTGCATAAAAAGGAATTTCCCATTGTCTTGATCTTCATACTAGGTGCAGTTAATAATAAAACTCTGGGTAGATTCTCCATAGAGAATCAGGCCTCAGGAATTCATTACACTTTGGCTTAAAAGTGAATCTCAAACTTTTATTCATTTATTCCCTTAACAAGAATATATTACGTACCTGGAATTGTGGTAGGCACTGAGGATACTAAGCCAGAAAAAGAAACAGTGGCTGTTCTCAGAGTGATTATATTCATTCTACCAGGGAAAAACTACTGGACAATTTAATACAAAATGTATTAAAAATAGACACAAAGTTAGTTGGGGAAATCAGGAGAGGCTTCCTGTAGGAGGTGCTACTTGAGAAGACATTTGAAGAGAGCTAGGGATTCTGGGAGGTTTTTTTGGCGGGAGACGGGTGGGGGTGTGGAGTGTGTGCATGAGAAGAGAGTGAATTCCAGGAATGAGAGATAAGAGTGCAAAGGTAGAAAGCGGTGGAATGTCTTGGGTGAGGTTAATGTGACTGGAGCAAAGTTTGCTTGGAGAATAGAGTATTGTGCAATAAGCCTGGAGATTAAGGCCAGAGCCAGAGACCGAAGTCCTTTAAGCCCACAAAAGAATTCTATTTTTTTTAAGAAAGAGTTACTGGAGAATCTTGAGGAGGGGAGTAACAGCAATACCAGTGCTGTAGAAAAAAGAATTTGGAAGCTCTGTGAAGGATGAATTGCAGGCAGAAGAGATAAGATTTGGTGAGAACTATTAGGGAGTTATTGAAATTGTCCTTGTGCGAGGTGATAAAAGTCTGAACTAGTATGGAAATCCTGTGAATGGAGAGAAGGGGAAATCTTGGAAATATAATGTGGAGTCAGAAATAGCAAGAGTTGACTACTATTTATATAGGATGGAGAAGAAGGGAGAAGAGAGTTGAGGTTAACTCTGAGGCTGTGGACCTCAGCACCTGGAAAGATAATGTTATTCTGAACAGAAATAGGGAAGTTAGGAAGAAGGGAGGTTCTTAGGGGAAAGATGAGTTCTGTTTACCATAGGTTGAATCGGACATTTCTGTAGAACATCTAGTTGGTGATATGGAGCTGTAATTTAGGAGAGAGGCTGGAGTCTCTTACATAAATCAGGTAGTCATTTGTAAAGAGATGACAGTTGAACCCAAGGTAGCTAAAGAGATCATCACGAGTAGGAGAAGAGAGAATTAAGAGGGCCTCGGATGCTGGGATATATTCTTGCATGATGACATGGATGAGCATGTCAGCAAGGGAAAAAAAGCACTAAGAAAGGAAGGGAAAAGGAGAACTCACAGAGACTATTTATCATTTTTGCTGTTCTTCCCTCCTTCCTACCCCCAAGCACTTAGAGGCATGATGCTGCATGAATATTTTAGATAAACTAGAGACTATTATTTACTAAAAGAATAAAATCATAACTTGTTCTTGTCAATTATTTCTTTTTTTATGTTGTGGGAGATATATATATATATATATATATATATATATACATATATATATATATATGTATATATATATATATATATTCCTCAGAATCACTGAATTTTCAAGGTTAAATGGACCTTAGCAGACATCTAACTAGTCTGAACCATTCTTGAATGGAAATTTCACTATAAATTATTCAGTAGGTGGCCAGCTAGCCTCTATTTGAAGATCTAGGAGGGAGAATCTGCCACTTCTCTAGACAGCCCATTTCACTTTTGGACAGCTCTAACTGTTAAGAAGTTATTTCTGCTATCAAGTCCAAATTAACTTTCATGCAACTTTCACCCATTGGTCCTGATTCTGCCCTTTGTCTGCCAGACAAGATAAACCTAATCCTCCTTCTATATGATAATTTTTTAAATACTTGACAATATCTATTATGTCCTTTCTGCAAGTTTCTCTTCTCCAAGTTAAATATGTCCATTTCCTTCGAATGATCCTCAGAGGACATGGACTTAAGGCCCCTCACCCTCTTGGCTTCCCTCCTCTGGACAGTCTCCAGTGCATGTATCAGTGTCCTTCTTAAACTGTGATTCCCAGAACTGAACATAATACTATGGATGAATAAGGAACTATTATTTCCCTGTTCCTAGAAATTACATCACACTCATTTTGAGTATTTCTTTTTTGCCTCCCCTGCTCAGGGGCCATCTCATAATAAAGAATAAAAAGAAGGGGGCGGCTGAGGGCATCTGCTGTTGCATGTGATAGTCTACACTGATAATTCCTCGCCTCTGCGATGAAGAGAGTGAGATGCATTTTGGGATCTTTTCTTAGACCAGGCTTGTTAATTATAATTACACAACATTTGGTTTCTTTTCTAATTTTTTTATTTAAAAAATGTTTTAGTCATTGAATAAATTGTTCTCCCTACTTCAATCTGCATCAGTTTATATATATATATATATATATATATATATCTTTCCACTATTCTCTAAATTCCTTAGAACATCTTATCTTTAAGATGCTCACTAGATGACCTCATTAAATTTAACCCAAATTCTGAAACTCTCTCAGTTTGAGGCCATCCGATGGGCAGCCTGAAACATTGATTCCTTGCCATCAACCTGGTACAGGGGGCTTCATTTCAAAGTTCAATTAAGTGCAAACTTCAGTTATATTTACTTCAAAGAATCTGGCAAAATCTCTTTTGAAAACTATTCAATGGGTAAGATTCATGTTGCTGCCAAATCAAACAACTTCATCTAGCTCCAGAGACTTCTGTGTCCTGCCTTTGCATAGGGTCGAAGTTACTCTTCTCCCTTTTAAATTTTTCATTCATTTAATTTTTAATCTATGGAATAAAATATTTCCATAACATAGTATAACAAAAAAGGTGATTGAACACGGAACTGGAAATCTGTTATGCATAACTTATTCCCTCCAAATATATAATAAAGTTATCATGTAATTTTTTCTCCTCCCTCCCACTCACACTGAAGATGGCTACCATTAGATATGAATATGTGTATTGTTGTGTATAATTCTATACTTCTATTTATCAGTTCTTTCTCTGCTGGTAGGTCTTTATAGTTAATTTGGGTATTTAAAATATTTAAATATTTATTGACTATTTAAAATAGTCAAAATGACTTAATCACTCAAGGTAACTAGCAATATTGCTATTACTGTATACAGTGTTGTCTTGGTTTTGCTCATTTCACTTTTCATTGTTTCATGCAGGTCTATCCATGATTTTCTAAAATCACCAACTTATAATTTCTTATAGCAGAGTAGTATTCCATCACAAAAATGCCACAAGTTATTCAGATATTCCCCAATTGATGGCCACCCCGCAAATGTCCATTTCTTTGCCACCTCTTTTTTAATGTAGGAACTGGAATCTGGGATCTTAGAATGCTGTTGATTATTTGTTGGGGCAGTATCTCTGAGAATTGAAGTCTTTAAGTGTAAAAAAAAAACCACACAAACCCATAACAACTTTTTACACTTTTGTAAGTGTAAAAAAGAAAAGGGATGATAGTGTGTGTGTGTGTGTGTGTGTGTGTATGTGATTTCTCTCAGAAGACTTTAAAATGTCAGAAACTTTTGAGGTAATTCATAAGGTCATAGACTTAAAGCTAGAAAGGACCTTATAAGCCATAATCTCTACCACCCCCATTTTGCAGATTAGGAAACTGAGGCATAGAGTACGTAAGTGACCTACCCAGTATCATACAGTTAGTAAGTATCTGAGGTGGGATTTGAACTCAGGTCTTCCAGACTCAAAGCTGAGTCTCTTATTCATTACCCCTTGCTGCCTCTTATCTTTTTCTGATACTTCATTCTGTGCATCTTTGATTGGCAGCATTTGGGGGGCACCGTCTGTGTGTATGAGTGGGAGTGTTTCTTAGTCAGCCAACAAGCATTTATTTATGAAATACCCTATGCCAGGCAAGGTGCTAAGCACTGGGGATACAAAAAGAGGTGAACGACAGTCCCTGCCCTCAAGGAGCTTACAGTCTAACAGGAGACACCGTGCAGAGAAGACGCCTACAAGTAAATGGGAGGCCGCCCACCAAAGTAAGGCAGGGACATGAAGAGGGGTCAGGAGACGCTTCTGGGAGATGGTAAGGCTTTAGCTGGGCCTTGAAGGAAGCCAGGGAAGCTGAGAGGCAGAGACGAGGAGGAAGAGAATTCCAGGCATGGCAACAACCCACACAAATGCCAGGAACTGAGACACAGTGTCTTCTGCCGCAGAGTTAGCCAAGAAGACTGTTGTGACGAACAGCTCCCCCTCACCCCTCTGTGGTCTGTACTTTCTCTTCTGCTCCCCCTTTCCATTGCCCCCTCTATTTTTAGTCTATGCTTAACGAACATGCCTTCATCCTAGATCTCGCCCGTCTGAGTTTCTCACGATGTTTGATCCTGGCAGTTTTGTGTTTCCATACTGTATTTTGCAGACTGAGTCTCCCTCTCTCACCCAGGGTGGAAATTTGGTTACTATACAGTCCTAATTCTGTCGTTTATCATCACAAAAATTTTAACCTGCATTATTTCTGTCCTGGACCAGTTCACTCTTCCTTAGGCCACCGTGTCTGAGCTGTTCTGTGTACTTTTTCTACGTTCACTTTTGACTGTTTTATGGCTGATTTTTCCATTTATGTGGCCTCGAGGCCACATGTGGCCCTCTAGATCCTCAAGTGCGACCCTTTGACCGAATCCAAACTTCACAGAACAAATCCTTTCATTGAGAGGATTTGTTCTGTAAAACTTGGACTTGGCCAAAAGGCTGCACTTGAGGACCTAGAGGGCCACATGTGGCCTCGAGGCCAGTTCCCCCCCCCAGAGCATTTCTCATTTTGCAGCCACAGAAATCTTTCCATGCTTCTCTATATTAGTTATTTTCATTGTTTTTTTTTTCAGCAGAGAAATTGTTCAATGACATTCATTGAAGGGAATGTCATTGATAGGTTTAGCCATTCACATGGTGATGCTAATTTTCTTTTCTATCAGGTGGTGGTGGCAGCGCTAGATTCTTAAATAATAACAAGGGCAAACATCAGGGGTGCACATCTGTAATTCTTGCTTCTGGTGGAGATAGAGATTGGGGTAGGGGTGGGGAACCTGCCTCCTTGAGGCCACATGTGGCCCAGTAGGTCCTCAAGTGCAGCCCTTTGAACCCAAAGGGCTATACTTGAGGACCTAGCATTAACACTTACTAGCCATGTGACCTTGGGCAAGTCGCTTAACCTCAATTACCCATCCAAAAGCAAAAAAATATAAAAATAAATAAGTGGAGGGGTGTAAGGTTGCCTATGGAGAGGGGTAAACTAGCGTAGAGCAGAATCAGAGCAGAGAAAAATTTTTGTGCTGATCGTTAGTAAGATCAGGCTAGTGAATGGCCACTGTGCTCCCAGTCTAGGAGAAATAGAGAAACCTTGTCTTAGAAAAACAAACAAACAAAAAACAAACAGATGAGAAAGAATCTTTTTTATAAGGAAAAAACTGTCTGAAATAGGACAGAGGATCAGCTTCCTCCCTAAGCTCCTGGACCTTCCTTTCATCTCTGTTCTCTATGACTTTGGTGGCCACTTAAAATCTCTTTGCTTCTTCTCTTTTGGGGGAATGTGGGCAGGGTCAGTAAGGAAGAAGGAAATGATGTGTCCTCGGACATCTACAATGCAGAGGGTAGTAGTGAGTGGCAGGAGACTAGCGGCTCTTAGGAGTCTAACTGGGAATGCCTTTGTTTCTTTGCCTTTACTGTTGTGCCTGAAGAGACAAGCTTAGGAAAGGGGAATTCAGGGGTGTGGCTCTGTGGGGATGGTGAGACTGCACCAGAAAACCCACTTCTCCTATTCTCTTCCCTTTCCCCTCTCTTACCAAGGGAGGCAAGCACTTTTTTTAAAGCTGCATTGACAAGAACGAACGCACTTGCTGAGGTGTCAGGAATGATGACACTGAGTGTAAATGGTGTTACATATGTTGTCTGACTCCATAGGTGCTATCAATGCCATCTGTGGGGAAATAACCCAGCAAGCATCTTGTTCTATGTTAATGAAACTACCAGATCTCCCAAGCCATCAAGTTAATAAGAAATAAATGGCTTGATTCTCCTCACCACCTTCTCAGACAGTTAGTTAGGTGTTAGAGAAGGGCCATTTATCCTTTCTGACCAGCGGGGTGCCATTTAGGGGAAGCATTCCTGCCATGGTTAGAGGATTTTTCTGCACTCCAGGCGTTATCCTGATTGGGAAAGAATGAAGAAAAGGGACAGAAGAGTGCT
>CM053590.1:202743917-202777033 GCA_028646515.1 Pseudochirops corinnae | reverse complement strand
GGCTGGGTCATCACGAAAGGGCAAAGAGACAGAGACAGGGGCCCTGATTGACTCGGAGTGAATGGAAATGACTGTTTCTGTTTTGGCCAGAAACACTGAGGGTCTTCTTCTTCTTCCAGATTGATTTTTTTTGAGTAGGTAATAGAGGCCATTCTCTGCCTCATTTCTTACCTAGCCTTAACACTGAACGGTCATTGCCTCAGTTAAACTGTTAAAAGACCAGTTAAAGACCTTAGTTTAAAAAGACCAAGGTCTCCCACTGCATCCCAGGGCTGTATCCAGCTGTCCTGACCTGTATCTTGCTACTGGTAAGGCTGGTGACTGCACCACCCTCCTTCACTTAAATCCAATTCACTTGCAGGTTGTGGCATCACCTCCCTGACATTCTGGTCCTCTTTGAGAACAGATAAAAAAGCCTAATATTTTCATAACCTCTCTCTCTCTTTCTCCCCCCTCCCCTTTCTCTTCCTCTCCCCCCCCCTTTCTCTTCCTCTCCCCCATTTCTGTTTTTTCCCCTCCTCTCTCTCTCTCTCTCTCTCTCTCTCTCTCTCTCTCTCTCTCTCTCTCTCTCTCTCTTTCTTTCACTCTCTTTCTCTGTTTCTCTTTCTCTCCCTCACTGTACTTTTCTCCACATTTTCTTTATCTCCAAGATTTTGAACTGAGCTCAGTTTTGGATGGATCAATTGGGACCTCATCATTCATTTCTCTATCCTCACCCTCCTCACCTCCTATCTACCCCTCCCCCCCAAGCAGATTTACGTACTAATGGAGGTATTATAGGCTTAGGTAACCCAAGGTGACACTAACATACAGTATTTGAAGTCAGATTTTTCAAGGGAGCACATGTTGCTCTTGAACAGAACAAAAGAATGTAACCTAAAAGATGGTATTTCTTTTCTTAAATTTAACAGGTTGTATCGATGTGGGTTTTTTTTATATTTATTTTAGTTCCCATTAAAACTCCTATCAACCTCCAAACTTTACATTTTAACAAAGAAGTTAAGGGGGTGGGGAACTGACATATTGACCTTGTCTGAAAACATATGCTTTATTCTGCACCTGTCGTCCTCGACCTTTCTATTGCTTGGAGTAGATAATTCATCATCAGACCCCTGAAGCTGAAAGAATCGCATTGATCTATTTTCTGGTGTCTTTAACTGTCCTTTTCCTTTACATTACTGTCATTATTGCATATATTATCCACTTGGCTCTGCTTACCTCACTCTGCAAATATTCGTCCAAGTCTTCCCAAGTTTCTCTGAAATTCTCTTACGCTATTTTGTCACAACAACACTCCATTACATTCATGCACCACAATTGGTTCAGTCATTCCCCCCTTTGTTTCCAGTTTGGGGCACTTTTTTTGTGCTAGTAAAAAAACTGTCAACGATGTTATTTTTCACAGGAGAATGAAACACGTAGAAAGAGGAAAGAAGATTGTAGGATGCCAACTGGGAAAGAAAGTTTCTCTAAGTCATCAATGACTTTTAATTAGCTTAATACTCATGACTCCTCCTGATGCACAATTAGTTGATGGTGACACTATTATTTTGACATAGGTGGCAAAAGAAAAATCCATAACCACCTCTTTAACTTAGAAGATAATTACATTATCGGAAAGGAAGATATAGCCTAGTAAACTGAACTGGGAGGACTGACATGACGGGTTCTTTATTTGACATTCCTGTCATTATACTCTCCTATAGTATATCTGAGATGGACCCACCCTGTTCCACCTTTTCAGGGTTTTGTATAATTAATCTTAAGAAATCACTGTTGGACTCATCAGAGCTGGAGTGCTGTGACTGCTCCTTGTTCTGTTTCCAGGCATGTGTTTTAAACTGGACTTATTCCTAGTGGAGCCTGGCTTCTAATGAGAGTGATTAGTCTTTATCATACTCTTCCACTCAAAATATGGTCTAGTATGGAACAAGAAATTTATTTCTATCTCTAAAAGAAATTCTGTTGTTCAGTTGTTTTCAGTCATGTTCATTTCTTTATGACCCCATTTGGAGTTTTCTTGGCAGAGATACTGGAGTGATTTGCCACTTCCTTCCTGTCCAGCTCATTTTACAGATGAAGAAACTGAGGCAAACAGGATTAGGTGATTTACCTAGGCTCACAAAGGTAGTAATTGTCTGAGGTCAGATTTGAATTCAGGAAGATGAATCTTCTGGTCTTCAGGCCTGGCACTTTATCCACTGTACCATCTAGCTAAAAAAATGCTGAAGACTAAAAACGATACGTATTGAGAACTAAAACAGGATTTAGTAACAACTTATAACAACTGTTTTAATCTACTAGAAGCCTAATTCTTAACCTCATCAGTGTATAAAGTAGTTTATAGGATTTCTAATTAGGCATTTTACATTTCACCTCAGCATCACACTGTCTAAACAACTCTTAGTAAATGACAATTGGTAAAATGACCAGGTTTGGGGCAATCCTCTTATTGGCAGCTATTCTTTCCAAGAATACTAGAGTTAGTTGCTGGGGACTCCTCCCTAGACACCAGTCAGCTCTGACCTCTTGAACTCACAAAGTCATAACTAAGCCAAGACACATTCATCTTAGTATAAACACTCATTTACTTAATATCAAGAAAGAGAAAAAAACAAACAAACCCAGAAGAGTTAGTCCAAACTCAAGTTCAAGCTTGCCTAGTCAGGGCATGTTCTTTAGATGTTATAGGCTCACAGCTGTGTGGAGGTGAGGGTGAAGATTAAGGCAAGTCACCTCTTCCCTTAGTCCCCTCTCAGGAAGCAGCTCAAAACAGTTAAAGGCAGAATTTGTAGACAGAAAGGAAGAAAGAATCTGAGAAAACAATCTACTATTCATTTTACATATATCCTGAGCCACCCACATCTCTGGCTCCATAGCCAGTAAGAATTACATCTTCCTCACCTCAAAATACAAACCCTTTAGGCCTGAGTCACCCATGGCCAGACAGAGACCTCAGAGCTCTCATGTGGTCTATCAGAGCCAGGAATGGCAACTCTGAGCAAAATCTATAGGGTGTCTTTTATGGGCAATTTGATCTGGATATGAAGCAGTAATGAAAATAAGACTAAGAGACTCAGATATGAAACCCTGCCTTGAAACTCAGCAAAAATACCAAACTCAGAATCTCCAAATTCATAAATTTTACCTGTGGATTAATTTATGTGGTGCTCGGTGCCGAGACATAGATTGAAATTCAAAACATACATTCACCTGAGCTACGGGCAGAGATTAAATCATGTACTAAACCTCTCAGCTCCAGTCCCCAAAATAACAAGCTAATTACTGGGCTAAGCAACACAAAAGTAGCTCGCCCCCTCCCTCAAACAACAGATTGAAGAGCTTATCAGTGAATAAACATCTGATTATGTACAATGATCAAACCTCAGCACAGGCAAACAGCCGGGAGAGCCAAACAAACAGAAAGGAAACTAGCTTCAGCAGGTACTCAGCATTGCCAGATTTGGCTGCTGGCACTTTGCCCAAGGGGATTACGTAATTCCAAGAGCAGGCCCTTAGCTGAGAATTGTGCCCTCTGATCCAAGACATTCACTCACACAAGGCACTGGCAGCCAGGGAAGAAGGTGACACTCTCACTTTCACTGCAGGATGCTGCTGATTTTCATAGATAAGATTTCGTCTTTTTCTTTTTTCCAGAGGGGCATAGGGGGATTCAGAGAACAAACTGGCATGTTTGTAATACTAGGATGTACATTCACCCTAGAACAATTGCCCAGTGTTTTGTATTTTCACAGTGTGATAATTAATGACCTGGCAAGCTGAGGCAGCTGCCAAATCACAGGTCTTCCCCCAAGTGTGGGGGCAGGCAAAGTCAACTTGAAATCAGTGCAGCTCTCGTTTACCTTTCCAGGAGTGACTCGTAAAACTTCACCAATTGATTAATGGATTCATTCAACAAGCATTTATTAAACTCCATCCATGTGCAATGCATCGCGCTAGGCTTTTTTTAAACCTTTGTTGCTTGTTTGATTTTTTTTTTTAACTTAGACCTGTGATTTCATCAGTATGAAGAATTCCAGATGTGGAGGTTGATGCACTGGGAAGGGTGCTGCATTTGGGGTCAGGGGCACCTGGGTTCAAATCTCACTCTGGCCACTTATCCATATAGTATTGGACAAATCTCTTGACCTTTCTTGTGTCTCAGTTTCCTCATCTGTACAAGAAGGGGGGGAGGGGGGAGATCGGACTGACTATAAGGTCTCTTCCAAACCTTAATCTATGATAGTGTTGTAATGGAGGAGGGGACCGAACAGCTAGAACCCAGACTTTTAGATCATGCTTCGATTTGCCCTTCCTGGTGGGTTACACAGAATATTACAACAATCCCTGGTGGGTTCCAATATAATAAGACTTGGGTGAGCCCACACTCTGTCTAACCGTGACTGATTGAGGGGCTGGTGTTCTGTGATAATGAAAATTCTTTGGGTTGGCTCAGGCGAAGAAAGAACAGATGATTCCAGGGGCATTGAACTGAAATTGAGTTCCAATAAGCCCCCTCCCTAGGCCCTTTTGGGCTTTTTCTTTTTCTAGTAGTGCTCAACGCAAGGTCTGACAGGAGCTGTTGCACAGAGTCAGTGGCATTGGCTGAGCTTCCAATCTTTGCTCACCTCCCACCTAGCTAACTCTAGTAAGCATGTCACCTTTGTTTTGTGTGCGTGTGTGTGCGCGCGCGCGAGCGTGCCTTCCTGATCTTGGTTGAATTAGTACTCAAAGAAGATTAAGTATCTAGGTGACTAGTGAGACCAGCTCCATCAAAGTCATCATCTGTCCTGCTGTCAATTGGAGGCAGTAGCAATAACAATTGAATCTATTGAGAAAACTGCAAAATGGACAAGTGACCTGCTTGACTCAGACAGAAGTGGATTAATCCATCAGTGGAGACATTGAGCCTTGCCAGGGACTATCTTGGCTGAGCAAGGGAGTGACTTGTCCATGCCATGCCCCAAGATGAAGTTAGTGGGGTCCGCTCAAAGAACTCCAAGGGTCAGGAATTTTGAAGGAATCCTTGACCTCAAGTGTTCATTGCTATTTTTCTGAGAGAGAGAGAGAGACAAAGAGAGAGAGAGAGAGAGAGAGAGAGAGAGAGACATAGACAGAGACATAGACAGAGACATAGACAGAGACAGAGACACAGAGAGACACAGTCAGTTTGGGTATGTAGGGGACTGTTGTATAATTTCTGCTTTTATTATACCTTCTCAGTAAATATCCTATTGTAAAGCTAGTTGACTTCACCTACTTGGGGAGTATGATTTTTTTTTTTTAATGGGGGCTTGTTAGAACCAATACTACAAACACCAACCCCTCAGGGTTACTTTGACATCTCTGAGGGCAGCAATAGTCATTACCCTCTGGGTAACCTGATTACCTGGCTAGTTAGTTATCCTGGCTAGTCCCCTGAAAGTTGGGAGAGTGAGCCTAGAGGGAGTGCTACACTGTAATTCACCAATACATACTTGCCTATACCTAGTCTTAGCTGCCTGGGGCACTGAGATTGGACTCAGGTCTGGGTCTTTTTAAATCTAATGTTGATCCTTTCTGTACTACACTAAGTTGCTTCTCAGGCTAAGATATAATAAAGCTTGAATTGATTCAGTTCTAACAATTTCCATTCAATTGGATAAATGATTGTCAAGCATCTTTTATGCTGAAGGTACTGTGCTGTTCTCTGGGAACAGAAAGACAAAGATAAAACAGGAATTATGAGCCTATGCATTTATATTCTACTGGGGAAAAAAGGTGATTATAGATTAATGAGACAACTACTACTAGGCATATATCCCAAGGGGGTAAAAAAAAGATGCACATTTTTGTACACTCCAACATTTATGGAAACACTTTTTAAAGAAGCAAAGAACTGAATTTGGAAGGAAAGTGGATGTCTATCAATTGGGAAATGCCTAAACAAATTAGGAGATATGAACACACTAGGATCTTATTGAACTCAAAGAAATAAGTATGAAGAATTCAGAAAACTTTTGAGAAAAGTTGTATAAAGTGACACTGAAGAAAGTATGGGAGCATATATTTGCATGGCAATGAGCAATGAAGCTCATCTTTTCTTTTTTTGGAGGAGGGGAAGGTAGGGCAACTGGGGCTAAGTGACTTGCCCAAGGTTACTCATGTTAAGTGTCTGAGGCTGAACTTGAACTCTGGTCCTCCTGACTCCGGGGCTGGTGCTCTATTTAGTGCACCACCTAGCTGCCACAGAAACTCACCATTTCTTCTCCTGGTGATGGACTACAGGTGTGGAATGAGGCATACCATTGTTGGATGCAGCCGTGAGCCTGATTTGCGTTCTTAGCTGTATTTCTGTTATAAGGGATGGTTCTATTTTGAGGGTGAGGTGGGGAGTCATTGGGAAATGACATCAATGTTAAAGAAAAGAACAAGCCTCTACCTCAAGGGGGATGGTTGGGATTATTGAGAAACAGGACTGGACACTGCTCTGAAGCCAGCTGGGACATGTTATCAGTCAATTCAAGCTGAGCCTCGATAGTTTGTGGCTTCTGGCACCAGAAGTCATCAGTCAGAAGGGCAAGATTCAAGACAGAGATGACAAGATAGACATATAAGTATAGCGTTCTAGTCATAAAATAACAGAATCACAGAATCTGCGAGCTGGAAGAGGCCTTGGAGATCATTTAGCCTAACCTCATTTTACAGATGAGGAAACAGAAACCCCAAGATGCTGACACACTCTTCATCTCTCTTCTCTGCCTTTTAATTCCCTGACATAGTTCCTAGGTCTATTCCTACATGGCCTTAGGTGGGTGAGAAGTTCCTTTGGCAGAGTCTGAGGGACTCATTGATGGTTTCTATCATTGAAATTTTACTTGTTGGGGCAGCTGGGTGGTGCAATGAATACAGCACTAGCCCTGGAGTCAGGAGGACCTGAATTCAAATCCAGCTTCAGACACTTGATACATACCAGCTGTGCCACCTTAAGCAAGTCACTTAACCTCAATTGTCCTGCCTTACCCCCCTCAAAAAAAAAAAACCCAAAAAAACTTTACGTGTAGAAACTTAAGCTCAGGGATATGCTGGAGCCAGCTCAAAGAAAGCTGATAAATTTTCAGTGTGAACATTTATGCTTTGGAAATCAGTAAACACAAATCAAGGCTTAATTTATTGTTTTGTTGATTGCCTAGACTTAAGAAAGAGTTGGAAAAAATGTTTATTTTGCAGATTAAACTTGAAAATATGCTGAGCCTACCTTTCTCCTTCCCTCCCTCTCCCCCTCCAGAGCAGGTTGTTAAACATTTACCAGCACACCACTGATTAAATTTGTTTTTGTTCTCAGGGGAACCTGTAGGTTTTCCAAGGTGACGTAATTAGTGCTAGATAGTGGAAATGTCGTTGGATTTTTGGAGTCTCGAGGCTTGGGGTCAAGTCTCAGTTCTGCTGTTTACTACATGAGTGACCTAACCTGTTTGACTCTGGATTTGCTGTTCTCTAAAATAAGGGGCGTAGGAGGTTGATTACATGATCTCTGAGGTCCCTTCCATCATTAAATCCTATTCTACTGGTCTGAATGGGATGATTTGTTCTCTTGGAGTCCTGCATTTCTCTAGATTAGAGGCAAGAGCTTGGTTTGAGGCTACCACATGGTGAGGAGATGCAGGGACATTGTGAATTGCAGCTACAGTGATATCGAATATTCTGGGGACAATTATTTTTCATTCCTCGTAAGTAACAACTACTTACTGTCCCTAATAATTCAATTGTAATATTGGTCAATCTAATTTTATCAATGAAACAGCCAAAACACCTAGATCAAATGACAGACCAATTCTTTTGGCTTTCTAAATGACCAAATCACTAAATATAAGGTGACCGTCAATTACATTGTGTAGAAATCTGTGGGTTTGTGTGACAGCTTATAATTCCTCTCCATCTTTAAACTGATTTCAGAATTGTCAGCTAAATAACAATAATAAAATATACATACATATATATATATATATATATATATAGAGAGAGAGAGAGAGAGAGAGAGAGAGAGAGACAGAGAGAGAGACAGAGAGAGAGAGAGAGAGACAGAGACAGAGACAGAGACAGAGACAGAGGCACAGAGAGATAGAGACACAGACACAGAGACACAGAGAGAGAGTCAGAGAGACAGAGAGATAGAGACACAGACACAGACACACAGAGACACACAGAGAGAGAGACACAGAGAGAGACAGAGAGAGAGAGAGAGACAGAGAGTTCTATAAATGAAAGGGATTCAGAACAACACACTTTCTTATCTGATAGTTTGCTACAAGATGTAGAAATAATATGGAAGATATAGGAATGCATTCCGGGGTATCTGAATGTAGTTTTGAATGACAAATGAATATTTCTTCTAAGAAATTAGTTTCTTTCCCTTCTTAATGAAGGTGGGAGGAAAATAAAGTAGATTTCTGTTAATTTCTTTTAAAAAATAGAGAGGTAGAAATACTATAGATATGAAATGGTGCATGAAGTTTCAAATGGGGTCACTGTCTTATGAGTTTTACTTAACTATTTTATTTTATTAGAGGATATCTCTCATGAGGTAGAAGTAATCTGTAAGTGTTGGTAACATAAAAACAAAACACATCAGCAAAACTAAAAGTGTAAAAAATGTTTTGAATGACTGTAAAATCAAGGACGGAGCCATGTTCATGGCTGGAAGAACAGGACTGTAAGAATTGAAGTTAATATACATTGCACAAGTACAGAAAGGGAGAAATCTGGCTTAATGGCAGTTCATGTAAAGAAGCTAGGAGGGTTGAATAGACTACAAGCTCAACATGAATTAATAGTAAATTCAATTGTAGGCTGTATTAATAGAAATAGAGCAGTCCAGGTCAAGAAAGGGAATGATTCTACTGTATTGTGCATTGGGGAAGAAGTATCTAGAGTATGATTTTCAGTCCTGAGCACTACATTTTGAGAAAGAGGTGGGCATGGAAAGGAAAGGGAAAGAGAGGGAGGAAAGGAGGGAGAGAGGGGGAGAGAGAGAGAGAGAGAGAGAGAGAGAGAGAGAGTTATAGCATGAGGTGGGTTGGAAAGAGATGTGTGGTGATTTGTCAGATGAAGAATACTTGAAAGAATGGGGGATGTTCAACCTATGGAAGAGAAGATAGATTTAGGAGGGGATATAATAACACTAGTTGGTATTAGAATTTAAATTGAAGATATCTAGAAATTTGACTGACATTTGTGATGTCATTTGAAACTCGTAACAACCCTCTGAGGTAAATGGGCTATTTTTTTCCTCCTTTTGGTTAAAAGGAAACTGAGATTGAGGAATGTTAAAGGACTTGCCTAGGGTCACACAGCCAGTGAGTGTATGAGTAAGGGTTGGACTCAGATCTTGACTGCAAGTCAAGTGCTCCATTCATTATTCCCCATTTTTCTGTTGGTACCCGGAGAAAAGTGGAGATGGAGCAGAGATGTGGTGACGGCGATTACAGACAACCACTGGGGTCCAAGGGAAGACCCCTTATGGGGATCTAGGCTGTGATATTAGGGAAATTAACTGGAAGCTTTGCAAGTTCAAGCCAATGTTCTTTGAGTTTAGTGAGGAGGACGGAAGGAAAGAGTTTGAGTCATTGCTCTAAGACTGGGGGAGTAGCAAGGAGTTAGGAAAGATATAGTAGGGAAAAGAATTGTGGGTGTCAGCAAAATGTCAGCAAAAAGGTTGTCTGACCTAATTTCTCCCCCAGGATAGCATACTTTTATGGCAGTGGAATGAATTCCACACCTTGTTCTACTACCTCTTTGTTACTGTGGGCAAAACGTTAGGAAGGGTTAGCATTGATATCACATTTGGTCTACTATCTTGTCTATCACTTATATCAACGTTGCTTCTCAGGATTTATAAATCGTTTCCTCTCCTTTAACGTAAAGAACTTCCATAAAATTTATTTCTAGACGATTCATAAATTACGGTATCATTGGAGTTATATCCAGTGCAGCTTGTCATAGAGAAAATATATAACATTTATTATATATAGTATATATCTGATATGGGATAGGTAATATTACATATCATGATAGTAGGGTTGTGGTAAGGATCAAACAGGGTAAGAGAAGTGTTTTGTGAACTTTAAAAAATTATATAAATACTAGCAACATACACACACACATACACACACATACACACTCCTACGTATAAATAGTCAAAAGTTTAGAAAACATTTTGCACACGTTATCTCATTTGATCCTCACCACCACCTTAGGAGGAAGGTGTTATTATTATTCCTGTTTATAGTTGAGGAATCTGAGACTACCCCTTTGACAGGGAATGTCTCAGCCTACCCCCTTTCTCATTAATATCTCAATTGATCTACTAGATTTGAGTTTCTACTTTGGTTCTCAGACCTCATTTCTAACTATAAACATCTTATAATACTAATTAAGCAGATTAGAGATATGGTAAATGATGTCTATAGTATTCACGTAAATGTATTTAAAATCAATATTTGAGAACCATTTGAAGAACCATTTCCATGACAACATTACAGACATTTATGCTGATTTTGAAAATCTTATGACAGATTTCATTTACATCACTCTATGCATTGCTCTTTCCATGTCCATGCTTTAGCAAAGGAATTAGCATGCCATCAATCTTCCTGGCATTGAGTTTTTGATTTGCTCATGAAATGAAGGAATATATTCTCTCAAGAACCATCTTTAGCATTTTTCAATTCTACGTATAAAGCTTTGTTTCTAAAAGCAGTTTCTGTAGGTCTGGATTACATATACAAAAATATATACATATATGATGTATACACAGATATGTATATGTAAAGCATGCATATGCAGGTAATATATACATACATGGATAATGCATACATAGACAGTACATACACACACACACACACACACTCTACTTATCTGCAGATGCTTTGGAAGGGATACAACAACGTTAAACATTTCTAGAAACCTCTGAACAATCAGGGACAGTCGTAAATCACATCTATTTGAGCAACTCAATTGAAGTTAAACAAAAACTATCTTTGTTTTGATTCCTTCTGCCCATGTTGCACATACACAGAAGTTTGGTTTGGCTCTTCATATGCCATTAATAGGGCAAAAACGTTCATTGCTTAAATCAGATTTTATGGGGAAGAGAAAAGGAATAATCACTACATGTCAGGAAGTATACTAAGCATTTTTAAACCAAATATGATATCATTTGATACATCAACATGTAAAATAAGTACTAATATCTCCATGAAGCAATTAGAGGTTAAGTGACTTACCCTTGGTCATACAGCTAGTAAGTGTCTGAGACCAGATGTGAATCCAGGTCTTTCTGACTCTGTAGTCCTACCTCTGATTATTTCCTGCCACACAAACCTGGTTTTTCTTAACTGTTAAAGTTCCTCAGTGAGGATAGGATGACCACCACAGGGAGTATCCTTCCTTTTTCACCTCCCCATTCCCATTCCCACTCTTCTTTCACTCCAACTTCTGGCCGACCAGAATCCATGCAGGCTGCTTAATCGATCAGTTGGCTTGAATGACATGGGAATAGCCACCTTAGTCCTTCCCATGAGAGGGAGGTTCACTAAGGCCTTGCTACCTGCCCTGGATATTTAGGTTTCTCTAGGCTTTACCACCTCCCCTGCCTCTATGGTCTCCCGACTCTGGATGCAATAATCTGACCTACTGATATAGCCTAAGGACCCTGGTCCCTTGTTGTCTGACCCATTGTGCACCTCTAGGACTTTTTGGCCTTTCCATCCACTCTGTAGCCAAACTTTCTTTTCATGTTTTTATTCCCCCAGTTAGAATGTGAGCTATTTGAGAGCTGGGACTATTTCTGTGCCGACCCCCTTTTTTTTACTCATATCTCCAGCACTTAGCACATAACTTAGCATATTGTAAATGCTTAATAAATTCTTTTTCATTCATTCATTAGCATTTATCCATTTGATTTAAAGTAAAATGTCCTTAAGGAACATATTTTTTTTCCAAAATTTTATTTTAGACTCAAATGCAGGAACACAAATGGAGAATAGAGGAAAAGAATCAAAAACATATCATAAACTTAAATATTGGAGCTTAAATACAAAGTTAGAAAGAAATAAAAGCATGTCACGTGCATAGCAGAACATAAGAGAGGATTCAAAATACGTAACAATAAATTTTCATTTCAAGAAAGCCCATATCATAAATAATACTCGCGTTGAGAACTGTCCATCTTTTGCTTCCTTGTGAGTTTTCTTTTGCTTTTTGCTGTACAGGAACATATTTCATGAGACAGAAGAAGCCTGGCACAGTGAAAAACAGACTAAATTTGGACTTTTGGTCCTAGCTCTGTCAGTCATCATTTGGGCAGCTTAATTAACTTCTTTGATCCTGTTTTCTCATCTGTAAAATGGGGATAATAACAATTGTGCTGCCTATCTTACGAGTTTGTTGGGACGTTCAAATGACATGTCAGTAAAAATGCTTTGTACCTATAAAGTATTATTTAAATATACGTGATTATTACTATGGTTTAATCAGAGTTTCAGCGATGGTTGTAAAAAATGAATGAGTCATTAAAAGTCCCTGAGCCATTTTAATAAAGCAGCTTCTTTTGACGTCCATATTATTTCTGTAGTCCAAGGAAGTAATATGCCAGCAGCGTCTGTATTGTTTGGGGAAGAGAGTGAGGCTTCAAGGATGACGCCTGTGTTGTATTTCTGATTTGTACTGATATGATTATGGTAGAAAGAATGTACTTCAAAGGCACACCGCTCACTTCCCTGTCCTGACTCCAACTGATCTTTAGAGAGGGAGCAAGTAGGACCAGCCCCTAGCTCTGTGTGGCCTCACTCTTTCTTAGCTACAAAGGACCACGTTATATTAGACTGGCCAGGGTGCTAGCTCAGACAATGTATCACCAGAACCCAACTGGCTAGTGTTATAGGACTCCTGCCTGGACTTCCCAGTTACTCTAGCAGTCTCGGGGGATACAGTCTCTATTGTACATCATCGTGGTTGACACAGACACTCAAGTAGACAACTGGTAATGCTCTGAGTTAGGTTCTGAAAACTTAGTTCTTGTTGAAAGACTAAAAGCTTACGCCCATGCAGTTGTTTCCGGGGCCATTCTATCCTGGGAGAACTAGCATTGCTTTGCTAATTCTCCTCCCAGCCTCTTCCACATCTACCCCAGCCCCCTAAGCTACTGCTGCTGTCAGATGAAACTTTGATGAGCTTTTTCTTTCATTTCAGTCAGTCACCAGGAAAAAAAAATGCAGACCCTAAGGGAAAACAGCTTCTGATTTTTATGCTTTCTAGTTTTATGCTTTATAGATTGAGGTGCCTGCACATGTCAACCTGCTTTTCTAGGCTTGGCTCCCAGACACCCTTCTTATTTTTCATTTATTTATTTATTTATTCATTCATTTATTTGTTTATTTTTCCATTTATTTGTATATTCATTCGTCTATCTAATCTATCTATTTATCTATCTACTATCTATCTACCTATCTGTCTGTCTGTCTATCTATCATCTGTTTATGTACCTATCTATCTATCTATCTATCTATCTATCTATCTATCTATCGTCTGTCTATCATCTATCTATCTATCTATCATCTATCTGTCTGTCTATCTATCAATCATCTATTTGTCTGTCTGTCTATCATCTACCTGTCTATCATCTATCTGTCTGTCTGTCTGTTTGTCTATCTATTATCTATCATCTGTCTGTTTGTCTGTCTGTCTATCTATCATCTATCTATCTGTCTATCATCTATCTGTCTATCATCTATCTATCTATCTATCTATCTATCTATCTATCTATCTATCTATCTATCTATCATCTATCTATCATCTATTCCTTGATTGATTGACTGCTTCTTGCTCTTCAATGACTGACTATTAGAATTGACCAACAGGTAGCATTGTTTTGTGGATAAACCTTGGCTTTGAAGTTGGGAAGTATGGGTTTGGTTCCCACCTCTTCTATTGGATAAGTTCCTTGTCTTATGGCCTCAGTTTTATCAAGTGTAAAATGAGGGGATTTGATTGGATAACGGTTAGTCCAGAGTTCAATCTATGATGCTGTGGCTTCTGCAAAGAAGGTTGTCCCTAATTCCAGAATCTGAGGTAGAATTTCTGAGAGGTAATAATAAGGAAGGCCTATTGTCCCTTCCCACTTTGTTTGTCTATCTGCCCATTCTATTATCTGATAGCAAATGGGGTTAATCTTTGTCTTACAGGGGCAATCTAAAGATTAAATGAGATAATCAGTACCTCTCTGGACATATTCTGAGAAGGATAAAGTACTAAAATAAATATAAGGTTGTGTTTTATTTTTTAAATATGCTTTTATCCATCAGTTGCTTCAGTTGTGTCCAACTCTTTGTGACCCCATTTGGGGTTTTCTTGGCAGAGATACTGGAGTGGTTTGCCATTGCCTTCTCCAGATCATTTTACAGATGAAGAAACTGAGGCAAACAGGGTTAAGTGACTTGCCCAGGGTCATATCCATAGTCAGTGTCCGAGGGCAGATTTGAACTCAGGAAGATGAGTCTTCTTGCCTTCAGACCCAACACTATCCACTGGGCCACCTAAGTGCCCCTAATTTTATTTTTACATCACTTTTATTTTCTAAAATATTCATTTCCTTTTTTTCCTCCCCTGCCCAGCAGTCTTGCCTGAGTTTGCATTTTCTAATGATGCTGATCACCTCAGACTCAGTCATTTCCCTGGGCCACCAGTTAGTTATTTTTTCCTAAATACTTCCCAAGTCATATTCAGTAAGAAAGGATGGTGAAGAAGAATATGAAACTCCTACCCTGTGCCAACCACTTTAGATAGTACTGATGCTGCCTTGGCTATTGATTTCAGGAACACATAGATTTTCCCTGCCCCAACACTAGCGCACACACACACACACATACACACACACACACACCCCTATTACATACACACAAATACACACTCACCAAAGAAGACTAAGTATCAAAATGTAAGTTCATTGACTATTTGCTGGCATCTACTAGCCTTGAACAGGTTACAAAAGAAAATCACAGGACCATAGATCTGGAGTGAGACAGGACCTCAGAGGTGACCTAGTTTAAACTTCCAATTTTATAGATGAGCTTAGTGAGTCCCAGAGAGGTTCGGTGATTGGCTCAAGGTCACATAGAGAGTAAGCATCAGAAGCTGCTGGGTACCTGGGTAGACCCTCTGACTCCAGAGGCAGAGTACTGTACTTTTAGTTCTGTAACTAGCTGCCTGATAGGGGGCTAGGTGCTTCACTCCTTTAACCTCTAGTTTCTTCATCTGAAAGATGAGGTGCTTGAACCAGAGAAACTCTCCAATTTTGTTGAAAGAGAGAGAAAAGAGAGAGAGAGAGGCGAGAGAGGAGAATTTTATTTCTGGCAAAAGAGATAATGAGCTCTCCATAAAAACAGCCCAACACCAACTATTCCTGTCCCATCTCAAATATTACATCCAACATGACTGGCTGAGCCAGAAAATCACTTAGTGCATCCTTCAAATAGCCATATCATCCAGTAAATGAAGGACACCTTCACTTTGAATCAGGTCACTCATCCCTCATTTTCCCCGTTTATTTGCTGAATGACTTAAAAGGCATGAGTCATGTTCTGATACACAAACACGGTCATGGTGAGCATATACAATGCACAGAGGAGAAATTGCAGACACAATGTACCCTTTGTGGAATATGACAACATCGCTGGGAGCAATGGTTTCTGAATGTTGTAATAAGGATGGTAATGACAGGGCAGAGAGTAGCAAGGAATCCTATATCACAGTGTGTCAGAAGCTGGAATTTTGTGGAAAGTGCAGGTGCCTTTAATCGAGTCTAAAGAGGAGACTGATTATTATTTAGCATTTTGTCATTGGGTAGACTGAGACCCAAACTTTCCTTCAGGCTACCATCTAAAATTCTGTTTAGGTTTTTTAAAATTATCTTTTCCCTTCCCAATTCTGACAAAGAAACACATTTTTAAGACTTTATTTTTTTTATTGAAGATGTTTGTGTTTTCTCTCCAGATTTTCCTAGAGGAGGACTTTGGGATACTTTTAATCTTTTTTTGCTGAGCTGAATGAATTGATTCAGGCAGGGAAGTATTTTACACTGAGGAGATATCTTTGTCTCTAAATGATTTGTTGGGACAGACATCTGATATTATTTTATATTCAATGGTAACAATAGAATGGCAGAAAGTTAGGCAGCATTTTATATTTTCTCAGGAGTCATTCAAATGAAGATTTCACTTCCCGAGCAAACTCTTTTAAAGTGTTGAATGCTCTTGACTACATGTACGGTTTTTTCTAGACTAGTGTAAATCCATCACATTTTAAGCTTCTATACATTGCAGACCCAGATTTGCCAATATTATTACCTTTTTTTTTTTCCCTCAGAGATAGGGAGGAATTGTCTACAAATAACCTCAGTAATTAATGAGCACGTTTATAGCCAAGGGAATAGGTTTTGGACATTTTACATTGAAAACCAGCTGTAGTTCTCTTAAAAGTGTATGTTACTCTTATGTTTCTAAGTTGCTGCCTGACAAACGTTGTCATAGACAGGCCAGACTCCAAAAATATTTAAGCAGATTTGTCTAAGAATTTACTTGTTTGCCGATGTGTTTGAACTTGGTTTTGAGACTTATGGGAAGGGGAAGGCAAATGAGAATGCAATTTTTATACCATGTGGAGGAAGGGTGGAGGGTGCACATTAAGAATAAATGTCTGATCTCTTGGTGTCTGCGTTCCTATCCCACTTTCTCTAGGTTTCTGGTGGTCTTCCGTGGCAGGATGGTAATAACTGGAACTCGGTGGATGGCCTGGGACTATTGGAAACTGGTGTGGCCATTCCATGTGAATTTCTGGGCTGTTTGGGCATTATGATTCCTTTTCCTGCTCTTTGATTAAAGGGGTTGGCTCATCTAAAGATATCTAATTTCTAAGGTGAATTTCAGTCGACTTGTTACCAGTCCCATCTCACTTTGTGCTTGGTTAGAAAGGAAGAGGCAGGAGACAGAGATTTGTTCCTTCAGGCTTCTCATCAAAAGTGACCAATACTCACAAGCACTTATTTCCTGACTACGCCCCTTTGCATTTGTGCATATGTCCAAGTTTCTTACAAATGTGAAATCTGTCAGCCACCAACATTCTTCTTTGTATGATTAATGCTAACACAGATAGAAGGTGGGAAGATGTTTTGACCCTTTCAAGAAACAAGAGGTATTATCCCTCTTTCAGTATTGAGGAATGATGAGGAAGAGTAGACACAGCTCCCATTTGGATTTCTCATAAAGAAGAGAAACCACAACCATATCTGCTAAACGAATGCAAGCTACCCCAAATAGGTGAGCATATCAACAAGAACCATAATTTATGCTCCTAGGAAGAATATAGATAGGTTCATGAGATATACTGGAGGCCAAGAAGAATAGACCTCATGTTAGGGTGATGTTGGGAATCTTGGGGGCCACCTATTTACGTGGAAGCTCATGATGCATGTAGAGTCAACTTACATGTTTTTTATTGTCTTGGATCAAGACTCCAACACCATCACATAATTCATCGTATGTCTACAGAGCAAGGGAATCAAAGGGAAGGGGCAAGACGAAGAAAGAAGACATTGTTAAACTGTATTCTTGGAAAAGCATTACACTTAAGGAACACACTTTGTGATATAATAGCCTAATGATTTCAAACTAAGATTTATGATAATCTTAAACCTCTTTACTCATGAGATGAGCAACATTTCTATGCATTAAACATGTGTTTACAGGGACAGTTTTAATGTCAGGTAATTTTACTGGGAGGTAGTCATTTTGTGTATCCATAAAGCCATTATCTTCAAGAGATGCATAGCCCGTTTAGGTCTGAAACCACTGAAGGAAATGAATAGTTTTCTTTTCCTTCTCCTTCCTGGTTTTTAATATTAATCACCTATCTTAGGAGACCATTCCTACTACATATTTTTTTGTTACCATCACCTGATTTAGTGATGGAATTTCCATGTTCAGCAGGTTGGTTGATTATTCTGACTTAGGTGCAAGAAGGAGTGAGTTCATTTCTTCTCCTGTCATACATGGTGATGCTCTTCAGAGGACACATCAGATACAGTGACGAAGAGAATTAAAAACACAACCAATGAAACAAAGAAAACACCTCCTGAGATATCCTTTTCCCTTTTTCCCCCAGGGGAAAAAAAAAAGAAATAGCATTTTGTTGCAGAATCCTATTGAGCTTGGACAGTCTCAGAGAATGGAACTAATTATTTAATAATATCTATATAGAGGCTGTTTATACAGTGAGAAATCCCACCTCCAAGGATGGGTAAGCTGATGTTAGAAACTATCTAAAATCCTGAAGCCAAACGCTAAATGTATGACTCAGGTGATGTGCTGTTGTGGTGGTGGAAAAACCAAACTGAATTTTAGAAATGGCCAACTTGTCAGTCATATGGGGAATCAGACGACATACCCATCCCTAGCACATTCCATATCAGTAAATAAATGGTTGCTAGGCTAGGCTATAAGACTTTATTGTCCCAATTAGCCAGCAGTAGCTGAACTACAAATGTTTGGCCCCTTAACAGACATTCCTTATAATCTGCTTACAGGTTAAGCAGTGATAAAGATCAGATCAATATATCCACTCATTATCCTCCCTCATACTCATCTTGGATTCTCAGTCTCCCATTTTGGACCCCCTGATAACTCTTAGATGACCCCCGATCTGGAATTTATTTCCTCCTCTCTTTTGTTTCTTGGAATCCTTAGTATTGTTCAAATTTCACCTCACAGTTACCTTCTTCGTGAAGGCTTTTCCCTTTTACCCCTCAGCCTCCCCTCAAAACACACACACACACACACACACACACACACACACATATACACACACATCTATGTTCTCTCTCTTGATAGAATGAAATCTCCCTGAGAGAAAGAATTGTTTCGTTTTTTTTTTCCTTTTTGTATTTCTAGCAACTAACACTGAGTGGGAGTTTCATAAATGCTTCATTAATTGACTGATTATGTTGTAGTGATTCCCAGTCTGTGGACTTCAGACTCTGGTGAAACCATGTAAGGTGTTTGGAAGTCCACATGTAAATTTAAAAAGAAGCAAACGTGCCTTCTGTGGGCTGAATGTATAATGGCTCCCCCGTACAGGAAGAGAGGCACACCTGAGGGGAACAAGGCTGTTCTCTAGCAAGCCTGGGCCACTTACTTGATTGCTGATTGGGAAACTTCCAATACTTCCATTCCCATGAAACTGCACCTGTGCAAAGGGTGATTGCATCACAGAGAAGGTGATGACTGGGAATGAGGGAAGCACACTGCCTCCTGGCTCCACACACCTCAGAGCATTGTGGGAAGGAGATTGTCACTAGGTAAGGAAGGTGTGAGTTTGTTTCCAGATTGTTTTATATAAATTTCATTTTCAATGAAATATTTTACTCCTTTAATGCATGTTCCTTGCTTGTTATGTTAGTATGGTGAAAACCGAGTTTAGCTGACCAGTTAACAATAGAGCTTGATGGGAACAAGACAGGTGACTTAACAACTGAAGTAAGTTATAGAACTGAAAATATCTTCATAAAATGAACCTCAATCCACGTGAATTAGGGAGTGAAGAGGGAAACAAGTTTTATTGCTATATTTTTAACTGTCATTTTTTAATATGTCCTCACTATCCCCCCCCCCCCCCCACTGCCCCCCAATCTTCTTTTCTCAGATAGGAAAACTGTTCAGTAAAATTGATGACAAAATGATTGTGCCTGATAGCTCTTACAACAACATTCTATCATTGGACTGGGGCAGATTGAAGGAAATGCCACCGGGGCATTGCTGTTGGTGCCCTCTAAATTATCCAGCCTGGAGGAAAGCTCTGTTCTCCTTGCCCTAGGTACAGTTCTGATTACAATTACTATCAGATGTAGGAGGTGAGAAGTACATGCATGCATACATACACGTCTATACATACACACATATATATGCACATACATACATATATATTCTTGTGTTAAATAAGGGTCCTCATAATCAAAGAAAACCACTCCACTATGTCATGGAAATTTGGGGGGAACTAATATTACTCCTGCTTTTATTATACTTCTCAGAGTTCCAAACTAGAATCCTGGAATGAATCTGGTAGCTTCAGTAATCCTAAATGACTTAATTTAATTCTTGTTAGCCTTGGGTTTCCCAGCTTATTCTAGTCTTTCTGTATTGAAAGGAATCATTTGCAATGTACTGAAGAGAGGCTCTGGGTACTTTTGGTGCCCTCCCCCTACCCCCTTTCTAATGTACTGTTTCCGTATCACTGGTATAGGGGATAGAGAATTGGATGTTGGGAGCTAGGAACTGAGTTATAAAGTCAAATTTATTCTTTTTTAGATTTTAAATTAATTTTGTTCTTTGATTTTTTGGTTGAGAGAAAATTTCCTAGTCTTCTGTGAGAAATTCATCCAGTAACTGCACAGGGGTAAGGCAAGCTGAAAAGTTATTTCCCTGAAAAGACAGGACAAGAAATAGAAAACTAAAACCACTTTAAAAAGAAAAAAAAAAAAACAAAAACCAAGAAGACCCTTGGGAACTGAATCACATCAGAAAAGAAGAGAGGAAACTAAAAATGGAAAGAAAACTGCTTGATCATCTATTCTTTAAAGCCTTTGACTGAAGTTAATACATAAAGTAACTCCACCAGATGACTGGTGTTACTAATGCCGGAATTAGTGGCAAAAAAATTAAGTCATTTCATTTTGTAATTTCTCAATCCATGTGTAGCACTGACATTCCAGATGGGGACATATTCAATGCTGCTGTGTTTCAAAGGGAAACGTCACTAGAAGTTACTGAAAAATGACTATTAAGTAAATAAGGGCTGCTGATGCAAAGACACGTGTTAATCATTCCTCCCATTAGCGGCAGATTCCAGGCAGTGTTCTTAAGGAATCTTTCTCTTCTACCAGAATTGTGAAGGAATGATGATGATGATGATGATGATGATGATGATGATGATGATGATGATGATGATGGTGATGATGATGATGAATGTCCTAGATTAAGTTCTTTTCAAAATTAACATTTTCAGATTGTTGCAGTTGTTGGAGTATATTCAACATGTGGCTTATCAAATACTTTGCTTAGTAGAATCCTTTAAATAAGTTGGGTTAAGATCACATGATATCACTTTCAGATAAAATATGGATGATGGAAAAGTGAACAACATAATTAGGCTTCATGGAGTGTTGTCTTTTAATTTCTCCAAATGGAGAATTATAGCAATATTCATAATCATTTTGAAACAGAAAAAATTCATAGGTTTCTTAGAGTCTCTAGTGTTAAGAGTTTTTAAATTAGATTTGGTTTTATTAGCATGTACTTGGGTTCTTCTTTTAGATTTCAATATATGAAGCCGAAATCTCGAGGGAAATGACCTACTGGCAAAAGCTGAAGACGATAGGGCAGCTACTGGTGTTTTCATTTCTAGTTATTGGCAAAGTGCAGTTGGTGAGAACCCTTGGAGGAAATAAGAAATTTTTATTTAAAAATTACGTCCATTTCATTAGCTTTGGTTATGGAACAAATGACCAGGTGTTTTACACACCTTTCAGGCTCCTAGCCAGAGACCTATTGAGTGCAGAGATAAGAATGGGATTCAATTACCAGCTAAGAGACCACACTTTCTTCTATTTCCCTTTCAGTTGTTATGCAAAAAAGAGAAAAGCCTCAGTAACCTTAGGCTCAGGAAGGCAATTAGCAACTTTCATAGATAGCCCATCTAGGCTCCATCTATTCTTTTCACATCCGTATTAATTCCTTTGGAAGGTTTCATCTTTTGAAGGCCTTCATTCATTCACAAATCTGAGTTCTCCTGGTGCTACCACCCAGTCCCAGACCTGATTCCTTTAAAAGGCTCTCTCACAATTGTACTCTCTCCTTATCCCTCCCCCTCCCCCCAACACTTTCTGTTGCTATGCCCTGTTGCTAACTTGGGTTCTGGAGAGTTGGGCTGTTTTCACAAATGCAGTGGGGATTTTTTTTTTAAATGCCAGGTCACAGCTGACAAAATGTTCCGTTTCACCTTCTGCAATTTAAATGGTGATTCTCTGCATTGAGGGAGAAACTCTAGTAATACAAAAAGACAACTGAGAGTCAGAGCAAGGGTTAGATGTTGGGGCTCCTGGATCTTGAGAAATTTTTAGTGTAGTAAGGTAGAAAGATTGATAGGAGTTTTAATTTCATCCCATACAAGTTCTCAGGAATAAAAGGCCCCTTTACAAGTCCTACATGGTTATCTGCCCCTTTAGTCACTGGGGTGTTAACATCTGATATGGAGTAAAGTAATGCTACCTCATGACTCCCCTGAGCCTGATAAAGAAACTTAACTGTTAGCTACAAGGTGGTTATAATTTACTCCCTCGAATCTTTGCCTTAGCTTGGATTTCAAATTGCTTCAAAGGTTGGAATTTTGTTTTGTTTTCTTGGGACTGCCATATTCTATCTGGTTTGTTCTAGACATGAACAGAGGATGTATGACCCAGGCGATGAATAACATCCACAAGAAAATCCAAGGAGCCATCCATTATGACATGGGTCAGAGGCAGGGATGTGCTGGAGCCCTTGAGGTTGGGATTGCTGAGTTCTATTCCTCCTTCTGCCCTTCAACAGCTGTTACCTTGGGCGAGTCATGTAACTTCTTTGGGATGCAGTTCTACCATATGTAACATAGAGGAACTAGACAAAGGTCCATTCTAAGTCTAGGACTTAGTTTATTCACCTTTCTTTTTATCCCTAGTCATTAACATAGCAAGCACTCAATAAATGCTTGTTGATTTGATATTCGACTTAGTTTATTCACCTTTCTTTTTATCCCTAGTCATTAACATAGCAAGCACTCAATAAATGCTTGTTGATTTGATATTCTGTGATTCTATGACACCTAGAACATAGGTTGTTTGGGCATGACCCATTCACCTCAAAGGTTTTGGAGAGGTTGGTAAGCCTTTTAGTGTCTTTGAGAGACCTAGCTCAATTTATGACAGAGGACAGCTCAGTAATCCATCATCCTGTGACAATGGAATTGAAGAGGTTACCTACAAAGAGGGTTAGGGTTGCCTGAGACCCCAAAATACCAACATGCCTGGTCCTGACAAAAGAATTCGACTCAAGTCTTCTCAGCCAAAGAAAAGTGAAGTTTATTGAAAGTTCGCCATATTGGGTAGACTCTTAAGGAGCCTAGGTATCTATAAGGCTTGCATTGGGCAAGCAGTCCAGAATAAGTCTGTGCTAGGTCATTCTATGGTGCTCTCACACCTCATAGAAGGAAGATGGGATCCTATATACAGATAGGTTGTGGGAGGAATCTAGGGGTGGTCTAGAGGAGGAGTTTGAGGAGGGTCTTCAGGAGTCAGATGAGGTCAGACTCCAGTAATGAGTTTGGGGAGGGTCTTCAGGGGTTGGAACGCCAGTAATGAGTGATTAAGGGTGGGAAGTTGCTGGAGGCTACCTGGAGACCATAGACAATGGTGGGCCAGGCCAGTTTAAGGGTGGGAACAGGAACATCAAGGGCGGGAAACTATTGGAACAAAGGAGGGCTAAAGACTTGCCTTCCCTTGAGAAGATTCAAGGAGAGCTCAAGGGGGGTTCCAGAGCCTATACCTCAAAGATTCAAGGAGAGCTCAAGAGGGCTCCCAAAGCCTGCACCTCATCATTATCAGCCCAAATCATGCCTCCTCAATTTGGGGTATTAAAATAAAATTAATTCCTTTGTGCTAATCTGTCACCCTTTACCTCCTCTGAGTGAAATGCCCTTTCCACATCCAGGTTTATAAGTTAGCTTTTCCTGGTTTATTTTCTTTGTTTATTACCTTCAGGAGTGACTGGAACTTCAGTTATGTGATGGCACTTCCCATTAAGTAACAAGCTCAAAGCAAGAATCTTCTGAGCAGTCTGTCAATAAAAAGAATAATTAATTACAGTTTTACTATTTTCATTGCTGTTCTCAAATGAGTGCATCACCATTTCAAAAATAGAAACTGGCATAAGCTTCCCATAAAGCTTTGTGCGGCATCTGTATGACAGAACTTGAGAACCATTGAATATTAGAGCTGGAGGAGGGCTTAGGGATCATTCAGTCCAGCTTCCTCTATTTACAGGTGAGGAAACCAAGATCCAGAGAGGATAAGTCATAGCTCAGAACCAGGCTAGAACCAACGTTCTGACACTATGCAGTCTGGCCAGAGGTGAAGAATATTGTTTTGAAGAGGAAAGCACATTCTAGTTAAACTCTGAGAAACAGATAACCTTATGGGGGAAAAATAAAGCTAGGAAGGGCTTTTCCTCAGGAAGGTTTTGTCTTTTTTTTTTTAATAACTAATGACTAAGTGGGTCTTCTAGGACTTCTGTTTTCTGAAAGGTCAGTGCCCAGAGAAAACCTCAGGCATGTAGTAAACTAAGAGCAGTAAGGAGCCTACTCATCCTTTGAGGAAGAACTAGAGCATCCCAGTGAAAGATTGCAGATAAAGCATAAAGTTGTAAATAGAGAAGGCTTCCTCTCCCCTCCTTCCACCCTACCACCACGTGCCTGGTGGAACAATGCCTGGCAGTGAACAGTAGAAACCATGGCAGCATCAGAGTTTCTGAGCAGCTGCTACATAAAATCAACAGGGAGGAATGCCTGGTAGAAACTACAGATCCCTCAAGGACTGCACACTATGCAGGACCAGAGGGGAGCAGGTGATGACAATACCAGAAGATTTCTGTGAAGTTACAGCAGGAGAGACAGGAGTTGCTTCCTCTATGTGTGCCTTATGCTCATTCATCTTCTGCCTGTGAGCCTCAGTCATCATGTGCTTCATTACAGAACATGTACCCTGATCATACATGTTTTTGGTTTTTGTGCTCCACTAATGCTCTCTACTGGTGTCCTTTCTTTCCAGTGAGGATTATGTGCCACCCTACCATTTCTCATAGAACTCTTTCATTCCATATAGACTACTCTTCAGTCAAACTAAACTAATTCTGCATCCCCCCACTATCCAGTTTCTTATTCCATTATACCTCAACCTTCAAACCCTAAAGTTAAAACCAATCTCCACCTACTCTTTCCATGATGCCTTCTGGAATGCCTGTTCCATAGGCAACACGTTTCCCTTCATCCTAAATCTTTTTCTCTCTTACTCTTTGCATCTTCTAGCTACTCTTGAAACATGGCATCTTCCTTATACACAGCCTCCCTGCCCACCCTTTTCAGAACTGACTGCACCTTCACTTGTTCCTCTCGACTCACTGGTTGAGGTGGGGAAGTTGGAATGCTCCTTTCTCACCATTGCTACTTCCAGATTCTCCCCTTACCTACCATTCCTTGGTAACCTCTCTTCCTTTGAAGGTCATGCAATTAATGTCTACTGCCTAATTAAAATAGTGGTGACTATTGTCTACGGACCTCCTAGTCACCCTTCCTTTCTCAATGAGTTTGGTAAGTGGCTCCTAATTTTTCTGTCCTTCTCAACTCCTGCTCTCCTTTTATCCTCACTACTTTAGTTCTATTATTAACCCCATTATTTCACAGATGGGGAAACTGAGAAAAAGCTTTTGCGCAGCTTTTAAGTGTCTGAGGTCAAATTTGAACTCAGGCCTTTCTGACTTCAGGTCCAGCACTCTATCTGTTCTGTTACCTAGTTCTCTATAGAGCAGCTAGACCAAACCTCACTCAGACCAGTTTGGTGATTCAGGTTTGGGATGGGAAAAGCAATGAAACATTTGCAGACTAAAAAAATTCAGCCAAATATGTTAATTTACAAGAGATTTAAAAAAGAAGATATTAATATGAACATGCTGCTCCTGATTCTGAATTTGCCCAGCAAAGGTAGGTCAGAAAGATGTTCTTTGGGCACTGGGAATTGTTACATTTCCAGCCTAACAATTAGCCACATCCTGGGATTTTCATACCTCTTCAGTGGTTCAAGGCCTACTCCTCCTACAAACCAGTTTTTGAAAGATGGTCTCCTCGTCCTCTTAAAGGGAAACTCAAATATATGCAGCTAATAATACATCTCTGAAGTGCTTCTGTAAATGTCAGCTATCATTATTGTTATGGGGATTGACTAAAGATTTTGGAAATTCCTGCACAACTTTCAGTTTCTATTAAGTGAAGCCAACAAGTGGTTTCAGGGACTCAAAGGTCACAGAAAGAGTGACTTAGTTTGCTTTAGGAGGAAATTTTTCTTTTAAGAAAACTTTAATGCTAATTTATTCTCACCTCTAAGACTCTTTGATATGAGATTTAAATTAATTTTAAAGCCACTTACCTTTCATTGATCTATGAGTATACCTATATAAGCCCTAAGAGAAGTAAAGAAATACTTCTAGATGAATTATTAATGTTACTGAGGTTAAACTGTTGTGTTCCGCTTGAATGATGTGGGATAACTATCCCATTTTCCCACCTTATTTAGTATATACAGTAACTTGAATATTCCAGTTATCCTTTTGCAGTATAGAGGTTTCTCCATTTTAGAGGAGAGAGCTGCAAGAAAGGACCTTAAGAAATTGAGGATTTGCTTAATGTTTTCTTTGCCTCTCAATGTCTACTCATTTGGGGGATACAATTTCTTGAGATGCATCACCTTTGGGGAGAATTTTAGCTGCATCTGTTCCCAAATGATAATAATTTGTCTGCTCCAATACCAATGAACGAATGAAAGGAAAAACATTCACCAAGTACTTAATTTGTGCCAAGCAGTTGGCATACACATATAAAAGCGAGACAGCTTCTGTCTTCAAGGAGCTTACATTCTAATAGGGGGACACAATGATATAGAGAGGAGAGATGGCCAGGGATGGGGAATTTTGTTCTCTAAAGTCACAGTGAAACCATAGTAGAAGAGGTAATTATGATCCCAGAGCTGGAAAGTGGAGGTCGGCTGATGGGTAGGAAGAGCACTAGGATATGAAGCTTTGCCATAGCTTTGACCAGCTAGGCATGGCAAGCCATGTGAGGAAGGAAGGAAACAAGTGTTTATTGAGTATCTTCTATGAGCCCTGAGACACTGTGCCAAGTGCTTTACAAATGCATCTCATTTGGTACTTGCAACAACCCAGGGAAGTAGGCATTATTATTGTCCTAATTTTTACAGTTGAAGAAACTGAGGCAAATGGAGGTTAACAGGGATCACACAGCTACTATTGAAACATGGCATCTAGACACAGTGTCTAAAACTCAGGTCTTCCTGACTCCAGGCACAGTGCTGGACTGGTCACTAGCTAACTAGATACTCACCAGTTAGAACAGTGAGACCTCAGGAGTTCAAGAGCTGAAAGGGTTAAGTACTCCAGGGCATGGTCTCTGGTTTGGAGGGTGCAACATCATAACAGATGAATGTCCGATAATGGACAGGAGATCTATAACCATATTGAAACTGGAAATCTAAAGAACTGCATGGACCACATAGATATAAAAATACTTTGGCATCCCTTCCTCCCCCAAGACACACAGAGAATTGCTTTCCTGGCATCCTTTAGAAGACCCAGCTGGGAAGTCACTGAAGGATGGGGTACTTGAAATATATGTCCTCAGGGTAGACCCTAAAGTTCATCCCCTGAGTCTTTGAAATAAGTTCATCCCTGCCTTTTGAAACAAGTCAAAAGAGAATTATTATCAGATGCCAAAGGTGATAAAGCACAAACATGCATGAGCCAAAGGAAAAAAAAAAGATCAAAGTCAGAAAAAAATGCTTATCGGATGCAGAGATCCAGAATTCTTTGCAGTTCCTCATCATTGCTCCAAACTGTTCTTTAAACCTCCAAAATTCTCACTAGCAAGGGACTTACTTAAAGAGGTGCCATGAATATTGTGGGAGAGCTGGCAAGGGCATAGCACTGTTTGCTTCAAGCTATTTCTCTCCAAGGCTTGGGCGAGTCACTCTAATTTCGCTTGGTTATAAAGCTCAGTCGCTGATATTTGGTGCAGTAGTTTTCCAGCCAGAAGAGAGACACTTTAATGCTGTTGGCATGCAGCACACTGTCCCCATTTCATTTTGGGTTAATACATTCCCTATTATACTTATTGTTCTGCATTGACTCCCTTGCCTGGTACTGTGATACACTGTTCTCAGCATTCTGATGGGGTTTCATGGGCCTGCAGTGGCTGGCTTGATTTGTAACAGGATACTGGGACAATAAAGGCCTTAAGAAGATGAATGTGAGAAATGCATGCTTCTGCAGAGAGTATCAATGCAAAATGAAAAACAACACTGTCTCCCCATTGCTGGTTGTTGCCATCTCATTTTCATCAGTAAATAACTGGAGCACTTTCTTGTTCAATGAACTCAGACAAAGGAGAAGGACAGCTCCTTCCGATACCTGTGCTAGGAATGAGGAGCAAAGGCACAGGCAGGGTTCCTTGAGAACGTTAGGATCATCTGGTCTCTCTACTCTCTAACAAAAAGTAAGTTTAGATAATTTTCAGTTATAAAAATACTTTCTGCTGTAAAACCAAAACCAATGATACTATGAAAGATAAGGAAAGGTACTAGATCTGTGATTTCATGCAGTGGTTCTCAACCTGTGGGTCATGACCCCTTTGGGGGTCGAACGACCCTTTCACAAGGATCACCTAAGACCATCAGACAACACATATTTCCAATGGTCTTAGGAACCAAGACACAGCTCCTCTATCCGTCCCCAGGTGGGTCTGCCCACATGCAGATATGCCCACGTACGAGTATTAAAGGGTCACGGCATTAGGAAAGTTGAGAACCACCGGTAAGGAACTCCCAGGTAAGGACATTCCTTCTCTCAGTGGAGTTGGACCCTTTCTCTTCAACCTGTAGTCTGAGAGGCAGCTGGATGGTGCTGTGGGTAGAGTCAGCTGGAGCTGGAGTCAGGAGGACCTGAGTTTGGATGTGTGATCCTGGGCAAGTCACTTAAGCTCTTTCTGTCTCAGTTTCCTCATCTGTTATTGAGGATAATAGCAGCTCTCACATCTCGGGGTGTTTGTTGGGAGGCTCAAATGAGATAATCTTTGCTAAATGCTTTGCAAGCTTTAAATGTTATTTTATTTGAGACTGGTCCAGAACACAGATATTAAATGCCTTGCCCAGGGTTGTATAGCCAGGATAGTTCAGAGGCAGAATTGGAATTCAGATCCTTTTAGTTTCAGGCTGGCTCTGCATTCAGTGTGCCACTGCGCCTCTCTGTCTTTAAAGATGATTTGGTAAACTTGGTGGCAGGTAATTGCAGGTAAATTAGCTGATCCCTTAGGAGATTGAACAGTATTCAATGTACTTTACCTAGAGATAAGTACAAGAATAGGGAAGTGAAATGAAGAAGTGATCTCTGGTTTTTCCCATCCCTAGTTTAATTATGCCATGCAAACCAGGGGAAAGTTAATAAGGCTGTGAAAAGGATCCTTGGGGTCCTTGGAAAGAAAAAAAATGGAGAAAGCCACAAGCATTTCACTGTCTTAAATTATGCAAAAGCAGAAGTTGACTATACCACTTATAGCAATCAAAAAAGCCCCCCAAAACGCCAAACCCAAGTTGGATTAGTCACACTCTGGAAACCTTTCCCAACCCTCCAACTGCCAAACAAAGGAATTATGCCAGAGGTGGAGTAATTAGAACTAAATCCTCAAGATAAGAAAACAGCCCAGAGTAAGGTTGAACTCTTATGAATTAACACAGGAGAACTTTAATACTTTGAGCTCAGCACTTGGTTCCCTTGGCTCTTCACTGAGAGTACAAGCTCAGATATTGGTCTGTGCTGTCTGGATTTCAGGTTGAAAGAGCCTTTCCATGACTGTAGCAACTCTGCTGGGATACAACCTCTATCTTCCACCCCACAGGAAATAGCAGACTTTGATTCTGCCTAGCCAAGTGAAGGAATAGAGGAAAGAGAAAGGAAGGAGTTGGATTGAAAAATAACATTTTCTGCTCTCTGGAGGCTGGCCCTTGGGAAGGGAATCTTGAGACTGAAGAAACCCTTTCCCCAAATCTTGACCCTACCCTGCAGTAGGTGATGAATCTGTCCAGCTGGCCATGCAAAAAAAAGAAGGAGAATGGAGGGAGGAATTGGGATAAAAGATGGGCCTGAGGCTACTTACTCTGGAGGGAAAGGCTACTGGAAATCAAACTCATTCCCTCCTCCAGGAGCGACTAGAAGTAATCAGCCTCATCATATGTGGATCTTTGCTCTTATTTCAGGAGATAGAGGAGGAGGTGCTTCAGAAAAAGCCCACCAAAGATGAATTTTTTGATGCTAAATCAGAGTTGTGGTGGCTTAAGGGACAATATATTTAATGCAGAGGGTGATGTGTATTTATCATGATCTAGAGACTATTCTCAGGCAGCCCATAGACATCCCCGGTTTGGTGCAGTGCTACAAACCCTACTGGCTTGGACCCTGGCCAACTGATGGCCTTATTTAGGGCTAATACCAACCATCCCTGGAAGTATATGGCTATCTATGGGTGGCAAGATATTCACTCACAAATGCTCAAGGGACCAGGTTCAGGAAATTGAATAGCCAGAGACCCCAGACCAGGACATTCATAGCAGAGTCAGGGATGATGGGAGGCAAGGACAAAGGGAGAGAGAGCTATGCATTTGGGTGTTGGAGCAATGGCTACTCAGTTCAGTCATTTTTTTGGTCATATCTGACTCAGTGAACCCATTTGGGGTTTTCTTGACAAAGGTATCAGAGTGGTTTGCCGTTTCCTTCTCCACCTCATTTTACAGATGAAGAACTAAGGCAAACAAGATTAAGTGACTTGCCCAGTATCACACAGCTAGTAAGTGTTTGAGGCCAGATTTGAGTTCAGGAAGATGAATCTTTTTGACTCAAGTTCCAGCTCTCTATCCACTGTACCACCTAGCTGCCCTAAAGCAGAGTATAGACAGAAGAAATACTGATAAACAAGCACTTAATATTCTAGTACAGCAATATTGGGAGAATTAGAAGGCAGATGTGGGCCAACTACCCCACCAACCCCAGTTCCTCTCTATTCTGGCCTCATAACCATCATGTCCCTTAACCATCAGAGATTGCATCCCTTCCTTCAGACAAACCAAACATCAAGGTGGATGGGAAACAGAAGGCCTTATGCTTGTCACCATCAGGTAGAACAGAGGAGTGAAACAGATCTATAGTAGATAACTTGATATTTGAAATTGGAACATCATTCAGGTGAACCAAGGAACTCCCATTCATTTGGGGATGGGGTTAAAGGTGAGAGGAAAGGCCATGCCAAGGGCACAGGTACAAGCCCAGTTACAGGTGGGGAGCAGGCCTTTTGTCTGTATCTTGAATAGCAGCGACAAATCAGACTGAACACTCAGTGGGCATAGATATTTTAGAGGAATAGAGGGTGCTCCCAATTAGGACTCTAGGGCTGGAATCCTGCCGATACTGTTGAGACACACCCACCGGAAGCCTCACTGTTTGCCTAAACCACCCTGCACAGTTAATATAAAGCAATATTAAATTCCAGGAGAACTTAAAGAAACAACTACACTTAATGGATATGAGAATGACTAGTGTATTACTCTCCATTGACTCTTTGTATGGTGATCCATTGTTGTGTGGACCAAAAGCAGATGGATCTTAGAGGATCACCACAAATTAGTGCAAGGGGCTAGCCCCAATCTCTGATGCTTTTCCAGATATGACTAATACAGTGGAGGAGGTGGCATAAACCCAAGAAAAATCAAAGACATCGTTAATATCTTCAACGGCTGAGGAATGTCAAGACAAGTTGACTTTCAGCTGGGAGAACCTGCAATACATATTCCCAGTACAGTTTTAGGAGTTGTCTAAATTCACCTGCCCACTGCCATAATATCTATCATTACTAGATGCCCAGAGGCTGCCTTGCCACCTCATCCCAGTTTATACTAACTCCAACCAGGCTGTTATAGGACAAGCCACTGAGGCAGTGGTCAATGTGGTCAACTATCACCTCACTCCAGGATGGGAAATAGAACCCAAGGAAATCCAGGAACCAGAAACCCTAATGAAATTTCTGGGAATACAATAGGTGGAGCACACACAGGGGATGCAGTGCATGGCAAGCAGCTAATGTTGGTCCCATTTAAGCAAGCCCAATGACTGGAAAAGCTATTGGCTTTTGGTGGTACCACCTCTTTGATTTGCATGTTCTGCAAACCCCAATCTACTGAGGGACTAAGAAGGCAACTGGGGAGTCCAACAAACTTCTGCTTTAGGATATATTAAAGCTCCAGGGCACTAGGATTTATTCTTAGGGCTTTAAGACCCACAAGGGCCCATGAACCTAGAGGTGCTGGCTTTCCCAAGTTAAGAAGAATGGATTCTATGTCAACTCCCTATGAGGGAAATAGTAAGTGATCCTCAGAATTTTGGAACCAAAAATTCCCAGAGGCAGACACCAGATACATTACCTCTCAGTAATGACTTTGTGCATTATTGGGCCTGATTTCCATGGAAAGGTTGACTTAGGAGCATGTACTACCCCACCCCCACCCCACAGGAAACCTCTGTTCTGGGGTCAATCATAGAAGATACCAATTCCAATGTGGTGAAATTCGCTTGAGTCCTTTATAGTGAAGCAGAAGTGATATTTTCAAGAGAGGACCAAGCCGGACTGCTCTAGGACCTCTTGGCTACTATATAAGAAGATGGCATGGTCTCTAGCAGGAAGTCCTTTTGCAAGTCGTAGAACTCCACCCTTTGAAGGCTGACTTCAAAGACCAACAATAATGGACCTGGTTTACAGATAAATGAGTAAGGTATGAAAAAGAATTTCAATATTGGAAAACAATGACCATCCAACCTTCCACAGAAGAGGTGCTTTGATCCCAGTGGATGGAGCTCAATGTGGCTTGGCTGGTTTGTAAGTGTGCCCTTAAAAACCACGTTGAATAGGTCAACATATACCATAGACTGTGGTCTATAGTGTTATGGGAATCTGAAGATCTTCCCTGCCCCTAGGCCCTTTGCTAAAGTGGCTACGTGACTCTGAGGACCCTTGGATATTTGAAAGTATACTCTGTTCCCTAATAGGCTGAGTGTGGTCATGTGGAGTCTGTGGTGCCAGGCTTGTTTTCCAGGAATGCCCATGCCTTGTAGCTTTGTGAT
>CM053590.1:202697486-202743417 GCA_028646515.1 Pseudochirops corinnae | reverse complement strand
TCAGGGTGCTGACTTTTCCCCCTGAACTAGATAAATGATATGTTTGATTAAAGTGAGATTGTTAACCCATTTTGAGTTGCTTTCCTTTAGAAAAGCAGATCTAAGAACCTGTGCTAGTAGCCGCCCTAGGTATGCTAGGGTGCTTGCTGTTACATATAGCCATGAGATTCAGATGTCTAGAACATGGAAGGGTAGACTATCAAAGGAACATTGCTATGGGATCAACATCAAGAGTACAATTTGGAAAAGGAAGCTGAGATGATGTGGGCCACATTAGGGCAAACCCCATTGAACACTGGAATTCAAAAGCAGATAACTTCACCAGATTGATAACAAAGTAGATCCATTTTTTCTCAGGCTGATGGGATGCCACTCTTCATTCTCCAATGGGTATAGGACAACATGTTCCTTTTCACAAAAGAAAATATCACTGTAAGTGGTGTTGCCTGACCCGAATGTCAAACAGTGCAACCATGTCTTAAAAAACCAATATGGTCTGATACCCAGAAAATCTGAAGGTGCTCCATATTGGCAGGTGGATTACATCCATCTCCTTCCTATGAGCTATAGCAAGTGATATATCCTAATAGTTGTGGATAGTTGTTCAAAGTATCGAACCAGAGTCTTATGTAGAGAGATGGTGGCAGGGACCAGCATTGCCACCTATATTCTTCTCCTATCTAGATGGCCAAGTGCAATATCCTCAGACTAAGGAACTTATTGTACCATTAAACATGTGCTAGACTGGGCAAGGTCTCTCCATACAATTTGTGGAGCCTGAATTAGTTGGTGGGGGGAAGGAGAGTGGACAAGGAATTTGTAGGTACTTTGGTTTCATCCCAGGAAAATTCTCCAGAGGGTAGGAGGAAACTTAGGAGGTCTAGTTAACATGAATCAGTAGCAGAGAAGGGAACACAAAGCTATATCCTATATACTAGAAACAAACCTGAGGCAAGAGGGATATGATCTTTTACCAAAATACCAGCCTCATTTTTGTAATTGTCATGTCAATAACTCTGAATATCCTAAATATTAAAAAAGAATATGAATACCATCTTGTAAGAAATAATAGTAGAAAACTGCCCAAAACTTTTGAGTACAGAAAATAAAGCACTGATTAATTGATTAGATTTTACCAATTGCCACCAGAGGGGGGAAAATCCTATGAAAGAAATTTTACCAGAGAAATTCCAAGACAAAAAAAAAAACCCTTGAATTTTATAATTTCAATAATAGGAACAAATTTTGCATGTAGTCAGGAGAAAGCTGTTCAAAAGTGAAGGAAAT
Organism: Pseudochirops corinnae; assembly: GCA_028646515.1. Taxonomy (NCBI): domain Eukaryota; kingdom Metazoa; phylum Chordata; class Mammalia; order Diprotodontia; family Pseudocheiridae; genus Pseudochirops; species Pseudochirops corinnae. Next base: position 202,742,130 of record CM053590.1, on the reverse strand, counting down.
CCAATTTAAATAACCCAGGATTATTACACAATCATGAGAAATCAAAGAAGAGAATAGCACATTCTAAAAAGGCAAGGGGAACCCTACAAAATATATCCTTTGATGCCAAGCCTAATAATCACAACAACAACAATAACAACAACAACAACAATGGATGCACATTCTATAAAGAGGGGAACTTAAGATGTTTCTGTAAAAAAAAACAAAACTAGAAGTGAGCAGAATTTTAGAATTGCAAAGACTACAAGCAAGAGGAACATAAGAGAGACAAATTAATAGAATTGCAGGAAATAAATAATCAGTATTCTTATAAATTATTGTTTAGAGAAAAGAAATTGAATATATTAATAAAGAGGGATCATAAAGAGATAAAAAAAATTCCTGAAGGTCTAAAGAATTAAGGAGAATTTAAAGAACCAGGAGGGGGGAAGGTAGAATAACCAAATTAATATTCTGTGAATAAGTGCTGTGATCCTAATTAAGAAATCAGTACTTTTTATGGGAAGTACAACATCATGAATATAGAGAAGTAAGGTACAAAACAGAGAGGAGCTGGAGATGTGCCTGGTTCATAGGTAAGCACAAAAGGGATATCAGTTCCTCTAGTCATATTCTTCTCTCATATCTGGATAAATCAACAGAAGGCAAACAAAAAGGAAAATAAAATTAAACATACTATTGGAATTGTTGGATCTAAACAAAAACAAAACCAACCCATATGTATCTTCCAAATAGGAAATTTAAAGAATATACATAATTTCCCAGTACCATATAGGACCTTCATAGAAAGATCATGTGTTGGGACACAGAGAAATCATAAATAACTAAAAAAAAAATCAGAAACAATTACTTCTTTTATAGACCATGAGGCAATAAAATAGTAATTGATATAGGAAACATGAACAGAAACATATAAATGTAAATGGAGAATTAACAATGATGTCATGAAAAATGAGTGGGTTAAAGGTCAGAAAAATCATAGAAATTCTATGGAATCATAGAAATAATTCCTATGTAAAAAGAAATTGTAATGATAAGACAATATACTCAGATTTCTGGCACATAGCTAAATAGTACTGACAAGAAAAAGTATATCTCTGCAAAAATATATCAATAAAATAGAAAAATAGAAGATTAACAGAATGTGCATGCAATTTTTAAAACTTTAAAGTGAACAAATAAATTGAGTCTAAATTTAGTAAGAGCAGAGGAGAAAGTCTTGAGAAGTAGAAAAGTAATAGATAAAATAGAAAACAAAGAGACTGTAGAAATGATAAGCAAAACTAAAAGATGATTATTTGAAAAGACTACCAAATATTTTAAGACATTAGTTGAACTGATTTTTAAAAGAGGTAAAAAACCAAACCAAACCAAATGACTGAATTAAAATAAACAGAAGGAAGTGACAACAAAGAAAGGAAAATAAAAGTAATTTCACAAAGCATATTATTTGGGTGCAGATCTGTGATTTTAGCAATAGAGGGAATTCCTAGTGAGGAAACAAACCCCTTTTACCAGGGAATAACAGCAAATTCTTTGTAACTTTTAGTCTTGGAGACTTACCTATAGATACTTGTATGTTAACTGACTCACCAAAGATCACACACATGATATATTTTAGAGAAGGGATTTGAACCCAAGTTTTCTTGTTACTAAAGTTTCTTTCTATCAACTTTCTATCACTATACTGCCTCACTATATATAAAATTGAGAATTTAACCAAACAAAATCTACATTTACTTTAAAAATATCACCAAAAGACTGAAGCAAAACACATTATCGTTCTCTTTCATGTCTGGTTTTGCTTTTTTTTTTTTTTCTTTTCCCAGTGATCACTCATTGGTTACAACCCTTCTATATGACCAAACTATTGTACAATGTGAAAGTATTTGCAGATCCTATACATGATTGCACGCCACCATGGGGGGGGGGAGGGAGGGGAGAAAATCTGAAACTCAAGTGATTGTGGAACTGAATCTTGTAAATTAAAAGTAAATGAGTAAATAAAAAAATATATAAAAAAAATAAAAAAAATAAAAAAATCACCAAAAAACCCCAGAACACAAAATAGTTTAAAACATTCAATTTCGGAAAACAAAATTCATCAAGCCATAAAAGAACTATCATGAGTGATAGAAAACAATAACAAACAACCCTTGTCCGGACAGATTTACAGGTTAATTCCATAAAATAGGTAAAGAGTGATTAGTAACTTTGCAATGCATATTATTATCAAAGAATTGAGAGGGGAAACAACCTACTAAACTCTTTTTAAGATACAAAATAGACCTACTAGCTAAACCAGGGAAGGTTAAAACAGTGAGAGAGCAATATAGACCAATATCATAAATAAATTTGGTGCAAACAGTAATATATCCAAAAATCATTTATTATGACCCAAATTGGATTTATTTGAGGAATGTAAGGATTGTTTAACAGTAGGAAAACAGTTAATATAATGTTTTCTAATTCCTCTATCACACAATTTTATTAATAGGTGCAGAAAAGTCTTTGACAAAGTACAAAGTAATCATTTATGCTAAAAAACCCCAAAAATTATGGCCATAGTGGGTTATTTTTATTATGATAAAAGTTCATGTATAAAACAAAAAAAAAACCACATTATTTTCTATGGGGAAATAGTACGTGCTTTTCAAATAAAATTAATAGTTGTAGCTAATTTTTTTATGGTGCTTTAAGGTTTCCACAGCACTTTACATGTCTTGACACATCTCTTTTGATCCTCACAATAGCCCTGTGAAGTAGGTTCTATTGTTCTTATTGCTCAGTCATGTCTGACTCTGGAACCTTTTGGGATTTTCTTGGCAAAGATACTTGAGTGATTTGCCATTTCTGTCTCCAGTTCATCTTACATGTGAAGAAACTGAGGAAAACAGACTTAAGAGACTTGCCTAGGGTCACATAGCTAGCAAGTGTCTGAGGTCAGAATTGAATTCAGAAAAACACTCTTGAAAGAAAAAAGATGACTAAAATCATTGGAGAGATATTCATTGCCCAGAGTCAGGCAGTGCTAATATAAGAAAAATGTTGATAGTACCTAAAATAATTGATGGATTCAATGCTATGCTATTCAAACTACCAACATAAAGAGAGCAAGTACTTTGTAGAGAAAGAAAAAATAATGGATCAGTTTCTTTATCTGTAAAATTTGGGGGTTGGACCAGATCACCTCTTCAGTTTCTTTTAAGATCTATGATCCCAAGATGTTAGAAAGAACAAAATTCATTTGTAGGAGCAAAAGGTCTAGAATCTCAGTGGAAATAATAATGTTAAAAAAAGTAACAATGAAAAGAAACTGGCATTTTCCAGACATCAGTTTAATATTATAAAGCAATAAGCATTGCTCTTTGGTGCTACTTAAAAAAAAAAATCAGTGGAACAGACCAGATAAAAATCAGAACAATCGAATTCAATAATCCAATAAAACTGCTAGGATTTCTGTTAAAAGAAATGACTTGATATAGCAGAGGGGAGGAACAGGGATAAATCCAGAAATGAATGTGATGTGAAAAAATATTCCTAAAATAACATATTCTTTTATATCCATATATCATATTTTTTTCAGCCATCCCAGCTGATAAGTACACACTTTGTTTTCAGTCTTTTGCTTCCACAAAAGTGCTGCTATTAATAATTTGTTACATGGAGGACCCTTCCTTATATCCATGACCTTCTTGGGGTATGTGCCTTATAGTGGTTTTGTTGGGTCAAAGGGTACGAACAGTTCATTCACTATTCTTTCATAGTTCCCAGTTGTTTTCCAGAACAGTTGGATCATTTCATTGCCCCACCAATGGTGAAGTCGTGTGCCCTTTTTTCCAGAGCTCCGCCAACACTGTTACTTTTATCGTCTTCAGTTTGTTGGATATGAGATGGAAACTCAGTTATTTCAGTTTACATTTCTTTTTTATTTGTAGTTATTTCAACTTTTTTTCCTACTTTGTATTTCTTCTTTTGAGGAAAAAAAAAGTGTTCACCTCCTTTGATCTGTTGAGGCCAAAGTGCTTAGTGTGACCTTGGCCAGGGTTTAACTTTAAAAGACTGTTTTCCTATGATAGTCCATAATATATGATTTACCAGTGGCTCTCATGGAACAATAGCTTTCTTTAGGAAAGCTATCTCCCTTTCAGATTCTTTTTGTAGTCTTCTTGAAGGATTCTGATTTGATTTAAGTATGATTCATTTAATAACTGGGTTAAATTGTACTCCCTTAAAAAACAATCAGCTAACTTGCCCTCAGAAATTTTGCTTTTATGAACAAGGCTGCATTTTATAACCCACTTTTTTTTTCCCTGGAAGAGTTACTGTAGTTAGCCTACAGCCTTCCTAGATTTTCTTCATAGACTTTTCTATCTCTTCATTTGAATAAGGACATGAGTAAATTACTGAATCCCCTTTGGCTATGATTTTGTCCTTAGTCATAGAGATGTTATTTCTTGACACATATGGTACAAATGCTGTCACAGAGAATCTGAGAAACCACACTACTGGAGAATAAGCAGGTGTTTAATTAGTAAATTTAAAAATGTATATATATGAAGAACACAGGCAGTAGGAAAAAAAAGAAGTTTGTGACTAAACGAATTGCAGAGTGTAAGTTTCTAGAAGGCAGTGCACATGTATGCATCACTTTCTTCATTTGGTACCTAGCCCAGGTCCACTAGATACTTAATAAATGGTAATTGAGAATTATCAGCAAACTTTTATTAATCACCTACTACTTGCTAGGCACCTTACTGGGAATACAATATTTTTTAAAAATTAAATATAAGAAGGAAAGAAGGAAAAAAAAAAGGAGGAAAGGAATGTTACAAGGCTTTCTAAAGCACCTACTAAGTGTCAGATGGTGCGTAGCATTTTACAAATAATATCTCCTTTGATCCTCACAAGAGCTCTTTGAGGGAGGGGCTCATTATTACCCTCATTTTATAGTTGAAGAAACAAAAGTAGGCAGAGATCAAGTGATTTTTCCCAGAGTTACACTGCGAAGTATCTGAGGATGTATTTGAACTCAGGGCTTCCTAACTAGGGACGCACTGCTCTGTTTTTCTTCTGTGAAAATTGCTGTAGCCAAGTTAGACTGAATACAATAATGGCATGTGAACTATTTAATATACACAAAATTTAGAGCAGTTGGAACATCTCAATGACACATGCTGAGTGGAAAGTCCTCAGACTTTTTGCCTCATGATCTAACTTACTTTAGAAAGGAATTGACCCACTTGCAGAGTTATGTTACTGTGGAGAGATGATCCTTTGGTCCTTGGGAATCTTTCTCCGTTCTTTAGTCTAATGGGAAATTGTTACCTGACTTTGGGGAGAAAACTAAACACAAAGAGGGTTCAGCTCATACTCTTATTTGTGAAAGGAACCATCCTTTCCCTCCTTCTCTCTAGCAGTAGTCACAGAAAACTTCACGTTGTACCTAATTGTGTTGTCTTTTATCGTATGAAACTCTAAATGTCTGCCCGATTCTTGTCAGTATTGTGACATACAGTGAAAAGATCACTAGGCCTCATCAGAGGCCCTGGTTTCAACATATTCTGATTCTTTCACTTACAACTTGAACTCCTTTGGGCAAATCACTTAACCTGTCTGTTCCTCAGTTCTCTCAAATGTAAAATTAGAGGGTTGGGCTATATTACCACTGAATTCCTCCCAGCTGAAAATATATTCTCATGCAAAATCACATTTTGATACTTGCTTAGCCAAGTAATAATGAAAATAAATTTTCAGTTTTTCCGTTATATTTTTTTCAGCAATTAAACGAAAATTGTATGTGCTTTGGGGGCATCCCCCAACTCACACAATGGTTTCCTCAGACAAAGCAGCCCCAGATTAAAGGTACTCTTAAGGAAGTGACACTGAAAACCATTGTCCATGAATGTTTATGGGTATATTTACGACCTTTAATGGTCAGGTGTAGAAATAATTAATTCAAAGATGGTACAGTTAAGTATCAGGAAAACATTTCGTTAAAGATATGCTAAGTATCAATAAAACATTTCCACCATAACTAGGGTATATTCTCCCACAAATATGCACATTATTAGTGGAATGACAGGATACACACAGTAAACACCCACAAAGGGACACAGGCAGGGAACACATGTGGTCACTGGAAGGGACATCTGAATTGGGGCTATGCGTGGCTAAGGCATTAGTGGAGAGCATGAGAGTAAAGACTCATGATTCTGACACTTCAGGGCTGATGATGCCTTCTGTCCTGTCAACAGGTGGTCTCCAATAGATCCCTCTCTGTGGGACAGGTAGGCTTTGCTGAATGGTGCCAGACACAGCCCCAAGTGTTACAGAGTTTCTCTCTGCTTCCAGTTCCAGGATTAGCTGAACTTCCCCACTAGCTTTTCCATATACCTCTGGGCTCTGTCATGCTCTTTTAGTTAAAGTGGAGATTTTTGAAGCTCTTTTAGGAAAGCAGGTGTCGTCATCTGGGATCAGCAAAATCTTTTTCCTGGAAACACGTGCACACAGATACTCAGACACAGACACACAGACACAGACACAGACACAGACAGACACTTCCTTGACTTTTCCCCCTTTTCATTGTGACTGATTTCATTTCCTTCAAGATCTCCAAGGGAGATTCTCAGTCCCAACCACCAATCTTTTTGGACAGAAGAACAGGTAAATGCCCAGTTAGTTAATGCCCTCAAGGTTAACTTTGCTTTTTCCTGAACTTTCTAGTCTCTTTGTTGGAAACCTCACTCTAGCTCAAGGTGAGTAGTATCTCCTGGTTTTGATCTCTGAAAAGTAAACCACACTTGGTATGCATGTAATGACTTTGCTGTATGGTTAGGAAATAGCTCTGGGTCTTGGAGTACCCTCAGTTTCTAACTTCAAACCTCTTCTTCCATCTTCCCAGGTAGAGAAGGGTGTATGTGGAAAAAAATTGACAGAGAAAAAGCCAATTCCAGCGTCAAAGGTCATTTTTTTGGGGTGTACTTGCCTAGTTACAGTTATGATCTTTCATGATCAGATGGGACCAACCAAACACCAAACGGTATTTTACCTTTTCCTTATACCAGCCTGACCCTCCTTATTTATTGAGAGAGGCAATGTAGGCGGGGAGACTTGGGTTCAAAACCTTCCAAACACACTAGTTTGTGTATCCCTAGTCAAAACTCTTCACTTCTCTACCCCAGAGGCAAGGTTTCTAAGTCCCAGAGACGATGTGTGATCTGCATCAGTACAGGACGTTTCCTCACTGGAAATCCTTTACACCAATAAAAATCACAGGTCTGGATTAAAACCAAACCAAACCAAATCAATTCCCAAAGCAAAAACAAAGTCAGTGCCACTGTTGGAGAGACAGGCTGGTGTGGATTCAGGAAAACCCACACTGAAATTCTGCCTCTGACCCAAATGACTGTGTGTCAGTGTCGGAGTCACTTGGAAAGTCGCTACCACAACTTCTTGTGTGCTAGGGAATGACCTAAGGCTGAGATACGGAGCCGTTTCTGACCTCCCCTTTTACACGGCTACTTTGTTCATTTTTATTCATTATTTTTCTATGTATTATTACAATTATTGCCTACATAATTCTTCATAACTACATATGCATTCATATTGGCAACTATATTAATAAGTAACAAATATAGAATTATATCTAAAATGAAGTGATAATTATATAATTATTGCCTATGTATTATTATAATTGTTGCCTACATAATTATTCATAACTACATGTGCATTCATATTGGCAACTATATTAGTAATTAATAAATATAGAATGATACATAAAATAAGGTGATAATTGTATAATTATTGCTTAGCTATCCTGTATGTAGGTGGCTTTATATTCATTTGCGTTTGCTTATTTATTTCTATTTATTTATTTGCATTGCATTTATTAGATTTTAAGCTCCTCGAGGGTAAGGACTGTCTTTCGTTTCCTTTTTTTTCACTCTCCAGAACTTAGCACAGTGTCTTACTACATAGTAGGTGCTTTAAAAAGCTTAGCACAGCGGCTATCTGCACGTAGTAGGTGCTGATCTTTCCTGGTGGAGACAATCTTCTTCACGTGGATGAAATCATGAATGGGGGTGGGAAGAAAAAACCTAAGTCTCCTGTACCAAACAAGCTCCTCTCTGCTTCAGTGTGCAGCATACAGAACACAAGCTACTTGAGGACACTCTGATTTCTGCCTCTGTGGCTCAAACATCTCGCACACAGGCTCTCACCCATCACTATTGCTTTGTAAATGTTTACTGAATTGAAGTGTACATTTCATTTCTGACACTCTTACATTATATGCTAACATTATAGTTTCTATATACTGTTCTCCACCTGCCTACTCACCTACCTTTTCAGGCATTTTTCCCCCTTACATTAATGTCACTATTCAGATGGATACTAAGTAGATAGAGTTCTGATCCTGGAGTCACGAAGACCCGAGTTCAATCTTGTCTCAGATATTTGCTAGCTCTGTAACCAAAGCTAGGTACCTAACATCTCTCTGCCTCAGTTTCCTCAACTGTCAAATGAAAGAATATGACTCATTGACTTTTTAGGTCTCTTACAGCTTTAACTCGAAATCTACGAACCTAGTTTTGTCCAGGAATGAATGAAAATAGGAGAGTAAAGTGATGCCCAACAAAATTTCTAAATGGAAGTAGTAGAAAGAGAAAAACAAGCTTTGCAGTGTGTGGTTTTTAAAAAATTCTTTCTCCCTCCCTCCTTCCCCTCTGTCTCTTCCTCCCTCCATCCCCTTTCTGTTGTCTTTCCTCCCCTCCTCCAGTCACTCAGTCAACTACCATTTCTTATGTTCTAGGTCAGATATTTACATTACGATTCATAACAGGAGCAAGATTACAGTTATAAAGTAGCAATGAAAATAATGTTATGATTGGGGGTCACCACAACATGAGGAACTGTATTAAAGGGTCACAGCATTAGGAAGGTTGAGAACTACTGTTCTAGGTACTGTGCTGAGTACTAGGGACACAAAGACAGTGAAAAGACAGCCCCCACCCTCACTGGTGGGCAAAATGCAAACAAAGCCAAGCGAAAATGATGAAGTACAAACCAGAAGAAGTTGAGGGGTAGTCTCAGAGGAAAGGCTGGCTTTAAGATTAAGGACTGACAAAACCTTCTTTCAGGAGGGGGAAAGCTAGCTGATACTTGAAGGAAACATCGTGTGTCAAATATTGACTTCATTCCTAATAAACAAGCATCAGGATTTCAGAGAAGTGACAATAACCAACACCTCTTTTGGGAACTCGACAGCAATGAGGTCTCATCCACTGCTCCCTTGGTACATTGATCTCTATTTACTTCTCCAAATTCCCGATTTCTGAAAAGCTTTAATTGGGCCACTCAGAATGACTCTGACTAAACACAAATGGCATAGGCAGCAGCAATACTGCATGAATTATGCTGTTAGATATATAATACATTAAAATTTAAACATGCTGGGCTTTAACTTGCAGCTTGCTCTTTAGGTAAGGCAGATAGAATGAACTTGAAGCTCAAAGCCAGCCAGTGAAGCTCTTGGTAGCTATTTCTGCACCCTGTCTGGCTTTCCTGGGCTCCAAAACCGGTTCGCTTGTGCTTTAGTTAAACAGGGAGCTAATGCTTTCATCCACATGTGCTCATCTTAAACTAAAAAACATTCATATGTTTTGTTCATCTTTATGGAGTCACGGGGGGCACCCCTCTGCTCATAGGCATCTTAAGCCGGGGTTTGGTAGAGGGCAAGGACAGTTCTCTGAGATCTCCTTCTGGAAGAAACCCTGTTCAGTTATTCTTCAGGGTAGCATTTCTCAAACAAATGTGGCCAGGGAACGTGTTGGGGCTCGAAATATGCGAACAGAATCCATAAATTTGGATCAGTGGGGCCTGGAGTTAGAAAATATCCAGTAGACAAAGTTAGATCAAGGAAATTTTGGACCAAAATAGAGGAAACTTAAGATTTTTAAAATATTTTTTTAATATTACAGTTTATTTTAAATGTTAAAGAAACTGCCACATCCTACTTTAAACACACACACACACACACACACACACACACACACACACACTGACACACCGGCACACCAACACACACACACACATACACACACACACCACACACACCACACACACACACACACACACACACACACACACACAGACACACACACTTATATCAAGAATGTAACCCAGGTTTCAATCCTGAGTTTTGTCATAGTCTCTGCTAATTGGGGGGAACCCTACCATCCCTCCTTGGGTTTCTTGTCAAAACATTCAGATATCCCATGTAGATGTATACAACTTAAATGGCTTACGCACACATCTTCACAAATATTTTAGAGGAGGAACGTGTCATTAGCATCAATATTTTCTGCAGAGCACTCCTAGTCACATTTTACAGAGCTCTACAACACACAGTGTGGCATACGTGGCTTTTCTTGGTGTTAGAAAAATTTTTCACACTAGATACTAAAAGAAAGGGGACATTTAGGTGGCCCAGTGGATAGAGCACAGGGCCTGGAGTCAGGAAGACTCGAGTTCAGATCTGACCCCAGACACTTACTAGCTGTATGACCCTGGGCAAGTCACTTAACCCTGTTTGCCTCATTTTCCTCATTGGTAAAATGGAGAAGGAAATGGCAAACCACCCCAGTATCTTTGCCAAGAAAACCCCAAAATGGGGTCATGAAGAGTTGGACAGGACTGAATGACAGCACTAATATGAACCATACTCTTTAACATTGTTCATTTTTATCATCGCTTATGTTGAGAGTTTTAAATAATTGAACTAAATTTTGTTATACTTGCAGCATGATGTTTATGAACACAGGATGCAATTTTATATATCTAATAAATTAATAAAGAGTACAGAACTTTGAGAGAGATTTAAATCCAGTATTGATGACATGCCTTCAATATACAGCATAAGTGTGGGATATAAACTTGTGGGGAGACAGGGAGCCTGGTCTTGTGATTTAATTGGTGTCAAGTAATTGTTTTTGCTAGAAGGATGAATGATGGGGCAACTAGGTGGCGCAGTGAATAGAGCACCGGCCCTGGAGTCAGGAGGACCTGAGTTCAAATCCGGCCTCAGACACTTAACACAAAAACTAGCTGTGTGACCTTGGGCAAGTCACTTAACCCTAATTGCCCTGCCGTCCCCCCTCCAAAAAGCAAAAAAAAAAAAAGTAATTGAAAAATATTTAACAAGTAAATAAAAACACAGCAAAACATAGATTATGTTACTATATCTTTTTCTGAGTCAATGTGGGTCCATTGGGATCCTTATGTATTGTTTAATGGCCCCATTTCTATTTGAATTTGACTGTAGTCAAAGTGATGGTGAAAATGTTAACAGTATGTTAATATATATATGTATATATACATATACATATATATATATGAAATGTGCCATTTCTCTAGCTCATTTTAAAGGTGAGGAAACCAAGCCCAACAGGGTAAGATGAGTTGCCTAAGGTCACGCAGCTATTAAGTATCTGAGGCCAGATTTGAACTCAAGTTTTTCTAGTTCCAGGTCCAGCACTCTATCCCCTGTACCATCTAACTAAGCTTAGTATATGTTAAACCTAAAAGCGTGCCATGGCTTTTTGGAGAACCCATTGCTAAACATCCACCAGCGCAGTCCTGCCTTTTGGAGGTAACACTTCTCCACTGAAAATATAACTTTCTTTAGCTTTATTAATTGTGTGAACACGGGCATGTCATCCAGTCTTTGTGAGCCCATGATCCTAACCTATAAAGTGAGGAGGCTTTTCTAGAAGGCCTCCAAATTTCCTTCTAAGTCTGAGTCTATGACCCTATGAATCCACATTCTTTTCTCACTGACATAGTTTGCAGAGCTCCCCCTATGGAAAAAGCTTCACGACTGGAAAAGTGAAGGTGACAATCAGGGCGCTGTGTCCTGTTAGCTACTCTTTTTTTGCTTAATTAGCTTTCTTTCTAGGTGGCTTGTAGGCGACCTGTGAAAGAACCAGAGCGTTGGGAAGCTAAATAAGCCCTTGTGTTTGTGTAAAAGATCACAGCCATAAGCAGTCACTATGTTTGTGCGAAATAAATCACATCATGTCAGGTCTGGTGCTGATTTACATGCCTTTTCCCTGATGTCATTTGGAATCTTGTGACCTTTGGCCAGAGGAGCTGAATTTAAATCCTTACTCAATTATTTACTACCTGTATTTATGGCTATTGTCCAGTTCTGTCTGATTCCTGACCTCGTCTGGAGTTTTCCTGACAAAGATACTGGAGCTGCTTGCCATCCTTCTCCATTTTACAGATGAGGATACTGAGGCAAACAGAGGTTGAGTGACTCGTCCAGAGTCTCACAGTTAGTCAATGTCTGAGGCTGGATTTGAACTCAGGTCTTCCTGCCTCCAGGCCCAGCATTCTATCCACTGCATCACTTAGTTACATTACTACTTGTATGACCGTAGGCAAATCATTTAACCTCTCTAGGTCTCAGTTTCTTTAACTAGAAAATGAAGGCATTGGAACAGTTGATCTGTGAGATACTTTGCAGGCTGAAAAAAATCACATGATCTTTTAATTGTGAGAACTAGATGTGGCCATTGTGTTAGGGAATGTGTCAAGGCCACTTGAATTTCTGTCCAGGTGTACCATTTATCTAGAATGGGTATCCTTGGCAGAGGATACTGACACTGAGAAACATTGAGGGGACTCTATATTTGGGATGTTTCAATGTAAAAGGCAACACAGTCTGTATGGCAGTCAGAACCACCACTGTCGGAAAAATTTCTAGGTTTCTAAAATTGTATACCCTTAAAGCTCTGCTCTCTTAACTTTTTATCCTCTGCTCTAGATTCTGCTTTGTAGACTTCTTGTATACTGCTTTGGACCCTAGACCAAGAACTACGAACTCCTGGCTGAACCAGAAGCAAAGCAGATTCTGTATAATTTTCCTTTGAATTTGGGTTTGGGGGCTTGTGTCATTGAGAGAGTGAAGTCAGGGTCTAGAAAGCAGAGCCAGAACATGCCATCACATCATTTTTTTCTTCTTCTCTACTAATAGTATTTGAATTCTGACAGTTCAACTTAACAAAATTTATTGGGTACCTCCTGGGTACAAAGTACCATGAAAACTACTGGTCCCTAAAGCCTGGGTTCCAAGAAAATTGGCATTTTGAATGTAAAAAGGGGCTCATTCAACCTCCAATCTAAATTCAGTCTCTTGTGATAAACATTTCTCTTAATGTGTATGTGTTAAACATGCACGCTGCAACCTAATGGATATCCCATGTTCAATTCTAGTCTAATCCATCACAAGCTCAGAGAATATGATCTTTTACCCACTCTGGGGAAAAATGCACATGTATTCAAGACGTTAATATCCAGTCCTGCCAAGACAAGTAAAAAACTAGTGAATTTGGTTGTCAGGCTATCACATTACTGTATTACTTTCCGTTTGTCTAATTTCACCTAATTATCATCCTTACTAATCTCACACATTCTATGAAAGGCTTGGCTATTCACCACCATCTGTGGTTCACCTTTCCTCCTGGTTTTCAGTTTCAGATTTTTTTTCGTTATCTTTTTATTAATCAATTCCTGAGTGAACAAAAATGTTCACTCCTGAGTCCAATTTTGAAGCATCCTTCTAAGTTGGCAAGCTTTTCTTAAACTTCCCTGGTGGGAGATTTGGGAGAAAGTCAGATCCCTTGCAGAATGTAACACCTGGCCCTGTACTCATAAAGTAAAATAGATAACATGTAACTGATTTAACTAGCAGTTTGGGTCATTTAAAAAGAAATCTTTTTTTCTCTCTTTTCTCTCTCTTAATCTCCCAATCTCTCACTGCATAACTCAAACTAAAAGCATGTACGACTTCACTATACATGTTTAATTCAAAAGTGTTCCATGTAAAGATAAAACTTAGATTTCAGTGTAAATGGGGTCTATTCATTCAGGGCTTTGGATACCAGCCAGAAAGGAACTCTGAACGAGAGGTGCATAAATAGCAGTGAGAATCACATGCGTTATATGACTTATGCTTATATTTAAATGGCCAAGAGTCCAAGGTTTAAACGATCTCAGGTTTTGACGAGGCTCATATGGAGAGATAAACAGAGGCTCGGAACTGTGCACCAACTACATAGGTCATCAAAGCAATTTTAAAATCAATTCAACATTTGACAAACAGCCAATAGAGCTCCCTTGCGACTGGAACGACATGCGGAGGCTACTTACTAGGAGTTAAAATTCTGACAGCAGCATTTTGTACATGTTTGAGCCTATGCAGGAATTTTTTTCCCCCAGGAAAGCCATAAAAAAGCATTACAATAGTCTGTCCAAAAGATCACTAACACATGCGCTGTAGTCATCTGATCACAGTGATTGCATTCTGGCGACGTTCTGCAAGAGAGACCCGCCGTGCAGAGTTTATGGTATGGCTCTGACCACAGTTAAAACAAGCAAAAGGAACAATCAGCTCTGATTTTAGAGATAATTTAAAACAGGGATATCCTAAGGTCGAAGAAAGTCATTTCAGAGTGGGGGTAATAGTGGTTTCAGTAGACAGCTACAAAACCCTCATCTTTGGGAATCTTCTGAAAAGTAAATTCCCATTTATGATACCTAATTAGAAACTTTCTCTTCCTTTGGATGTTCCTTTTCTCATTACCTTAACCATATGGTCCAATTCTGGAGAGGAAAACCCCCCAACATACTCTACCACTCCAGATGGAGGAAGAATGGGATGGGGAAGAACAAGAGGGGCATTGTTAACATCTATATTCTGATTTTATTTCTGGTAGCAACAGCAATTCAGTTGCGGAGTTAGAATATTCTTTGGAGCTTCCAAAATCATTGTCTTTAATCTTGAGAAGGCCAGAAGGGAGCTATGTGCAAACAACTATTCTACTATTTTATGTCATTGAGGAATGACTTTTTTTTTCCCTCCCTGAATCTTTGTTTTCCTACCCTTTCAACCTCAGGCTCATACACACAGGCTCATACACACAGGGCACTTTTGACATGAAAGTCACATCAGCTTTCATCTCTACCTTCCTGCTAAAATTTCCTGGTTCTTAAACACTCTAATTCCACCAACACTTACATTGTGGGAACAGTAGCCTAACCCTTCCCTTTCTCTTCCCCCATGCTATTAGGCTAAGGCTTTTTTCCCCCCTAAAAGAGATTGAAACTGCTTTTGAGATTTGATTGGCTCAAGAGTCCAAGGCTTGTGACCATTTTATGTCCTGGTCACCTGGATGCAAAACAAACAGGACACAGGGGACTTCTGGGGCTTCGGAGCATAGGGCAGCCCATGAACAACACTGGGAATCTATGCTCACTTGAATCAATGCTTTATCTCAGATAAAAATTCCTTCCCGGCTCTCAGCATCCTTCCCCTGGTGTGGCTAATAAACCTCCCATTGTTGTTTGATAGATTATGAGTGTTTCATTTCATTCCAGTTTCAGACCTAAACTATCAGGGGAGGAGCTTGAGTCAGACCGTTACAACTGGTGATTGTCAGAAGATTTTAGAATGGGATCAACTCTTTGACAGGATAATGCAGAAGAAGAAGAACCCTGGGTGGCATCCCTGCTTCTGCTGCTCCTTTTGGCAACGAGGACCCTTAACATGAGGTTTCTCCCATTCCCCTGGATTAGTGAGTAAATTTTTAGTAGTTCAGCAGGTAGAGACCAACGGGAATATGTTCTGTGTCCACATGGATATAAGGAGTGGGGAGAATATAGAAAAGCTAAATGCCACGGCATCTTTGTTGCATCAGACTGTGGCAAAGGATACCTCCTTTTGTTAGTTGTTCAATGACTTTCAGGTGACTCACTTTTGTTCTAACACTGACCCTGAACTGAGAGGGCTGGCGTTGGAGGTCCCTCTCACAGCCCTCGGAGGACCTCAGAGGCCTCACTGACAAGCCCGATAAGAATCGTGCTAGCTAACTTTTATACAGTACTTGCCTTGTGCCAGGCACCACGCTAAGGGCTTTACAGTTATTATCTCCTTTGATTCTCACAACAGTCCTAAAAGGTAGATGTTATTCTCCTTGTTTTATAGTTGAGGAAACTCAGGCAAATAGAAATTATGGGGCTTGCCCAAGGTCACACAGCTAATAAGGATCTGAGGCCAGATTTGAACTCAGGTCTTCCTGACTTACATAGATACATACAATTATACATTATCTATCTATCTATCTATCTATCTATCTATCTATCTATCTATCTATCTATAAGAGAGGATTCTGAGAAAGATTTCAGCAAAAGCTGAAAATCTGCAATTGCTAAAAAATAGAGACATTGAAATGTAAAGGAGAAATCTTTAGATGCAAAAAAGGCATTTTCTAACCTAATATAATGGTAAGGGAATTTGAAGATCTTCCCTTCCCCTTAATAGGTCTCACTTGGAGCCCAACAAGAGAAGCTTGCTTAGGGGAGGCTTGTTTTGCCTCCCCTAAGGCACATACCTTTTGTTACTTTGTAATTAGGCAGTGGGTCATGCAGGTTTGAGGTTCTCTGACCCTGGAGAAGGCTATATGTACTCCCTGAGGTGAGCTTTTGCTTTGGGGCTCACTTATGGGAAGAATTGTGCATTTGGTCAGATGAGACTCTGGGCAGCCATTGAGCCCCCTTGGCTTTGGAAACCCAGATGTTAGCGCTTTTCTCTCTGGTAACTAACACTGTATTATGTAATGGTCAGATAGCTAGAAGCCCTGTCTGTTGGTCTGTTGAATTGTGTTATTCTCTGTATTTTTGTTTTGAATTATATATACACACACACACACACATATAGTGTGTGTGTGTGTGTGTGTGTGTGTGTGTGTGTGTGTGTTTGATTAAAGTAAGATTGTTAACCCCTTTTGAGTTGCTTTCCTTTAGAAAAGCAGATCAAAGAACCTGTGGTAGCAGCCATCCTGGGTATGCTGGGGTGCTTGCTGTTATACCTAGAAAGATCAAGATGTTTGATCACCTCAATTGTTTACGAAGAATCCAGAGAGAAAATGAACTTTCAGAGCATAGACTACATTCATAGCATTGCCTCTAGCCATTCATCGCTATAAGATTCCTTGAGGGATATGGGAGGTAAAACTGAATATAAATTAGTCACTCATAGGTGACATGACATAGTCACCTGAGGGAAGGGGCCTTCAGGTTAGGTGGAATTTGTCTAATGAAGAGGCTAGACTAGACTTCTCCCATCTCCTGTCTGGAGGTGACAGAGCACCTCAAGAGCTGAGGCTCTGAGGACATCAATCTGGAGCTGAGTTATTGCCTTAGCTGAAAAAAAAATTTAGCCTACCAACTGAAGAGAGTGTGGTACCACCTAGCCAAGTCAATGGATGGAAGTGAAGACTGGAGTTTCCCATTAAAGAATCAGGAATAAAGAAAGACCAGAAGATAGACCTGTCCAGCACAGTTGTCACTGTTTGAGAAGATTCCAGCATCCAAGCCACCTGTCTGGAAGCAGCTGCCCAGTCGTAGAGCACCTGGCCCAATCTGGAAACTACTATCCAGCAGTAACATGGCATGTCCAGCCCAACCTTTGAGCAGTGGCCCAACAAAAGAGCAGACTGCTTGGTTCTGTCTGGTAACTATTGCCCTGAAGCTGCCCAGACTATTTCAGCAGGAACCAGCATAGCCACTAAGTGAATTCCTTGACCTGGCCCTGCAGTAGATTAGCCTGTCCAGCTATGACAAAATGCCCTAACAGGGGTGGGAAACCTGCATCCTCCAGGCTGTATGTGACCTCTACTGCCCTGAGAGGAGCATGGCCAGCTGAGTCTTAAGAGCCAACTCAGCTCATGAATCAAGCAACTTGGCTCCAGTGACAACACTCCCTCCGCA
The DNA here is from genome assembly GCA_028646515.1 of Pseudochirops corinnae. Lineage (NCBI taxonomy): Eukaryota > Metazoa > Chordata > Mammalia > Diprotodontia > Pseudocheiridae > Pseudochirops > Pseudochirops corinnae. Next base: position 202,724,298 of record CM053590.1, on the reverse strand, counting down.
AGAAAGAAGGATCTTCAAAGGATCTTGTTCCCGAGTCCTGAATTACCTGGGCCATCTGAATTCCTACAGGGATGCTCTGTTATTGCTATACTTTAAGTTTATACCTACTTTTATTTTCCTCCTGTACTCTAGGTGTATTTGTGGAAAAGCACTGCCATGGGTACTGGGAGAAATGCTTTGTAACTATTGTTCTTTTAATGCTATCTGAATAACAGGCTTTGATAAAGAACAAACTGAGTCACTGGTAGTTTTTTTTTTAATGGAGGGAGGGGCTTTAAAATTATTTTTAAAATTATGAACTTAAATCTGAGACACAGAGACAGACAGAGACAGAGAGTGAGAGTAAGAGAAAGAGAAAGAGAGAGAGTGTGTGAGAGAGTAAGAGAGAGACAGAAACAGAGAGAGACAGAGACAGAGAGAGTGAGAGAGTAAGAGAGAGACAGAGAGTGTGAGAGAGTAAGAGACAGAGACAGAGACAGAGAGAGAGAGACAAAGAGAGACAGAGACAGAGACAGAGAGAGACAGAGAGAGTGAGAAAGAGTAAGAGAGAGAGAGAGAGACAGAGACAGAGAGAGCCAGAGAGAGAAGGAGAGAGAGGGAGAGTTTATGAAATTGTGAATCTCCACTCTATACTGCTTGCTTTTAAAAATGAAGTGAGTATATCTCAGAGTTCATTATTTCAGATTCAGACTGATATATTTTTTCCCTCTGGTCCTAAAGTGTACCTTTGAGGCTGAGAATGTCTCTTCTCTAATCCTATTGGTTTGAGCCCACTGATAGTGTTTTCTCCAGTAATGGCCAACAGGGACTAACTACGACTCTGATTCCGTTTAACCATTTGACATCAATTAGCTTTCATAAGAGGATATTAACTCTGAAAATATAGCAAGGACAAAAATATAAACATTTTTGCCCAGTACCCGGAGCATACTATCTTGGTCTCTGGGGAGAATGAGCTCACTCTTAGCACAATTCTATGTAACCTCAGTCCCACCAAGTTGGAACCCAAATGTGACTGGGTCCTCGTGGATTACCTTCTAACTTAGGATAAAAATGAATAAGAAAATTCCAGAATGAATAAAAAAATAAGAAAATTAAAATATTAAAAAGAAAAAAATGCTAGAATGAATAAAAATCTAAGAACACATTAAGAATATGAAAATATAAAAAGAATAAAGTTCCATAATGAATAAGAACATAAAAACTAATAAGAATATTAGAATATAAAAAAAGAAGAAAATGTCAAAATGAACAAAACAAGTCCGCAGTATTGGGAGACTGAAGATCACCCTGCGCGGGCTATCCCCTACGGAAGAGGATACTGTACCCTTAACAATCATATTTAAGTTTTAAAAAGTTAAAAAAATAGACACTATAATTAATCTGTAAGTTAGCAGGAACAAAACTGAAAGCCACGTAGCATAAATAATCCTCATCATCAAATGCCAGGCCCTGGCAAAGGCAGGTGTTGTCCTAAGAGTGTCTCCTGTAAGATGTTCCAATGAACACTTGTGGATTTCCCAACCATTTAGCTCTAATTCATTGGGTCCAAAGTAACGATCCTTTGGTGTCACTTATTATATAAGAAGCTCCTTTGGGGTAATACTGCTTTTTGTTGCCTTTAGGATATCATCTAGAACTTAAAACAGTGTCCTGTGTTGTATAATGGCTGCACCATACTTAGAACAGAGATCTTACATTTTTATAGCCCTGCATGGTTCTAATTTGCTTTAAATGCATTATCTCCTTTAATTCAATTCAATTTCAAACATTTATGAAGCATTTATTATGGGCTTATCACTGTGTTAAGCATTGAAGATGGAAATAGAAGCAAAAAGAAAGCTAGTCCTGCCTTCAATGAGCTTATATTCTAATGGAACAGGGGGAGACAACACATTAAAGGGAGCTGAAAAGTGGGGAGGACGGTGAGGAGGTAGCAGGGAAAATACCCACGTGGGGCAAGTGGTGGGGTGGTGAAATCTGGAGGGAGCCAGAGGCACAAACAGGAGGGGAATGAAGCATGAGCAGCCTCGGTCTGTCCCCAACATGGAGGCCCCAGAAGGAACTTCCCCTGAGCAGAAGGGGGCCAGTATGTGCAGGGATTTTCCAGGGTAGGAAGGCTCCATGAATGGAGGGAAGTTCCAGAGTGCAAAAGCAGCTGAGTCACAGTGGTGAAGTCTGGAGAGGGTGAGAAGCTCAAACAGGAAGGTAATGAATTTAATTAAGCACCTACTTAAGGAGAACCTGGGGTTGAGTGCTGGAGGAGACACCAGGTTTAGATATAACTTGCTCCCTTTCTCATGGAGCTTATTTTCTAGAAGGTTTTTAAGACACTGATACAGGGGGCTACCACGTGTGATAAGTGCATTAATGAAACACAAAACAACAACAACAAAATTGTGTGATCAGCGTGACTCTACGAGGAAGGTAATATGATTATTCTAATCTCGTTTTTCACAGATGAGAAAAATCGAAGGCTGAAAGAAGCAGCTGACTGACGGGTAGTTGGGATATGATTGGTCCTAGAAAGGATCAGTCCGATATGCCAGGAATGGGCAGCTTTCGGGATCAGTGCTTGTCATCCTAGATTCCCAGGACTGATGTGAAGGTCCTTTTACTGTTTGTTTAGAAACTAGCCTTATTATTGTGTCTGAATGGGAAGTGCTCATGGCTCTTGGCTCTTAACAGGGCTACATATAAGTGACTGAACCCTGATTCTATAACACATCAGTTGGCAGAACTGAAGCAGGGAACTGAACTACAGGGTGTCCCTAAAGTCTGGACACACAGGAAATCTTGTTAACTCCGCATATTTTCAAGAAATGAAATGAATGAAATTTTCAACATCATTTTATTTAATTAATATAAATAAGATTTCATAGGAAGACCTAGGAGACACATGGGAAATCTCATTCATTAATTAAATTAATCTCATCAATATGGAAAATAGTCCTCAATAGCTAGTGAAAGCTTTTATTCCATATGAAATTGTCAGAGCTAGAATTTATGCTAATTAAATAAAATGTTGTTGAAAATTTCATTCATTTCATTTCTTGAAAATATGCAGTTAATGAGATTTCCTGTGTGTCTGGACTTTAGGGACACCTTGTATTTTGAACCAAAGACCATGGCAGCTACCTGGGAGATAATGGTCCTGTAAATATGGGGTTCTCAAACCTAGCAGCAAGTCACAGAATCATAGAATCTTAGATGTGGGAGTATAGAGGCTGAATGTCTCCTTAACCCCCTCCCAGCCTGGAATCCTTTTCTCCCAGATCTTTGTGAGATATTGCTTAGACCATGAGCTTGTACTTCAGTGACAGACAAGAAAGCATCACAAAGGACTCAGTTTTATGAATTGTTGCTATAAATCTAGCATTAAGATTTTGCAAAATGGAAATGCTTAGTCATATGGCATTTCACCATGAACTCAATGGAGAGGAGACTTTGATATCAAGTTCTGTTGCAATGACCAGATTATCCTAGCAGAAGGGGGTGGGGAGAGAAGTAATTATAACTCCATAGAACTATCAACTTATTTAGAATATTGTTAGGCTAGTGTAATGACAATTAAAGAAGTACTTAGCACCTTCTTTCAGTGATTTAATTATTTAGCACTCTGTTTCAGTTCAAGTTGCTTTTAAGCCTTGCCCTGATTATATCAAGTCTTTGTTAAGAAACAGAACTTGTGAAACCCACAGTGGGAGGGACTTGCTGATCCAATAGGAAGGGGCAGAACAGGGAGGAGCTAATGATCATATATAAAGAGAAGCCTAAGCTGGGAAAGAGCAGAATTGAGAACGGGGACTTTGTGGTGGCCAGGTACTCTGTTTGTCTGTTCTGTCTGTGTTAATTTTTGTTTGTGATACAGAAGCCCTGGGACCATACTGGAAACCCTGAAAGAGGATTTTCTTGTTTGTTTACAGAAATCCTGGAGGAGGGTTTCAGAGGTCCTGGAACTATACTGATGATTTGTGTTGAGTTCTCAGACCTTGTTGGTGGGTCTGTGTTGATTTCACAGCAGGTAGTGAACTGATGATGGTGTCAGCAATGTGTTTGAATGTTATTATGGCTCTGTTAAGCTTTGTCTTCCCAGAAACAGAAACTGTGAAGGACTTGATATGGACTGGATACTGTGAACTTCAATATGGAACTGAACGAGGAACTAGACAAGGAATTGGATAAGGAGCTGAGCTGCCTCCCTGTGAATCCAGGTGATGATTGGATAGATTCAGGCAGGAGTTGGACCCATGGAAGAGAAACCATGGAATTTGGGAGCTGGCCTGGAGTCAAGGTGAAAATACCCTTCCTTGGGTACTTAGTGCTGACTGAGAAGATACTGATTTACTGTGACCTGGGGGTGGGAGAACTTTGTACTTTGTGTCCCATAAGGAGGCTTGAATGATATCTTGTTTAAAACTATATGGCCACTTTGGTGAAAGCTATGTGGCCACTTTAGTGACAAGTTGTTATGTTATAACATTGTGAGTGATGTACTTTGGTTTCTGTGAATGTTTTGCTTTAATTTACTGCTGAATAAGCAGAGAGTCTACTATACTATGTGATTAGAACCTTAAAGCTGTTCACAGCAGCAGTCCTCTGGAAAACTGCTCATGCTTGGCTTTACATTTAGGCATTATGATGCCATAGACCCATTGGTCTACTGTCTGTACCTACGACAGCCTAGAATCTAGGTTACTGGTGTTTCTTTTTGAGTTTGGGTTGACTGTGCAACTCTACCTCATTTAAATCCAATTCATGATCACATCAAGCCATTAGCCTGTGATGTCTGTGCTACTCTTCAAAAACAAATGACAAAGAACAACAGCAACCCTTCTATTTGATCTGTTTGCTGTGCAGTTTCTGTCGCCTCTCTCTTGAGAGCACTTGTCTTATGAGAGGTCTTGTGGAGAAAGGGTTGGACACTGGAGCTTGGGACGAATGAATAAAGAACATGTGAATGAGGAGAGGATTCAGGGCGTATAGAAATGTATGACTAAGAATTACAGAGGATGAGAAGATGTGGATGGGTTTTAATGTACACCTATGCAGGGAGCATCTGCATTGAGGAAATTGTGGATTTGTCAAAATTTGGAAAGATACACTCTTTATGAGAACAAACTCTGCATGCATCATGTCACAGGATTTTTCAGATCATTTAGTTCAAACCTCTTATTTTACAGATGAAGAAATAAAGGTCCAGAGAAGTAAAACCATTTGTCCAAAGTGACATAGGAAGAATTGAGATTTATGCCCAGGTCTTCTGACTCAAAATACAGATTGTTTCCACTGCTCCACACTGGATATCTTTGACAAAAATGTGAAAATAGAACAGGAAAGTTTTTTGCATACCATCTTCTATAGCCAGTCACATCTTTAGTCACACCCAGGTTCTGATGCTTTTTACTTACAAAATAATGTAACAAAAGAGAAAGAAAGCTTCGATGATCCTCTTATTATGCCAAACAAGGCTCAAAGCAGAGATTTATGCTTGTTGATGGTGTTTATTATGGTGGGGACTGCCTAGTAGAGAGTACGTTTGGAAGCTAGATTCCCTGTGGATGAAGAGATTCTCTAGATGCTTCTGTTAGTGCCATTTCACTGATTGCATCAAGCCTCAGAAAATTATAGTCTCTTAAATGAAATTTGCGGACATTCAAAAAAGTTTGGCCTAGCTGTCCACTTATCACAAAATATATTTGAGGAGCAGTCTTGTTTAGTATATGAAATGTAATTGGATGGACAGTCTATTGAATTGGTATCTCTTTAACAGACACCAGAGAGGAGACAATGATTCGAATTGTAGAAGATGTTTGATAGGATTTGGGAAATTATATAGTGCTTTTCATGATCTCTAGGTTCTCCCTGAAATAAAAACATATCTTGTTAGCATCAACATTTTAATGGAGATGCTGTATGACTACAAATCATGAGATACCACAATCTTCAAAGACTCAAATATAAACTACCCAGAAGGTAACGGAGAGATGTATGATGGGCTTAATTATTAACATATCAATTAATATTAGCATATTATCAATGATGACATTTTTTTTTGGGTGGAGAAATTACAATTCTAATTTCCCTTTTATTTCTTTATTTTTAATTTATTTTTTCAATTAATAATGTTTTTCTCCCTCCACTGGGGAAAAAAAGCAACCGAAAACTACAAGTAGATGGAGTCAAGCAAGACAAAATCATGCATTGGCCATGATATATACACATATACACATAAAATAAATATTTACATATTAGTATAGGGTGAAAACAGAGACATGCATACATATATACAAGCATATAAATATATGAGTATATGCACACACACTCAACCTCAGACCCTTCATTCTTTATCCTGTACCCATATCCTGGCTATCCAGAGATAAGTAGCCTTCTTCATTATTATTCATTATCAGTCCTGTAGAAATTTGGTTGGGCACTGTATGATCAGCGTACATTAGTTTTTCAAAGTTCTTTGTCTTACAATATTGTTGCTACAGCATAAATAGGATCTGTGATCCCTAAAATGATATCAGCCAGAAAATTTATAGAGGAAAAGCAAAGTGCCCATTGCCTAAGTTATGAGATGTGGTTGGAAGGATCATACATAGTGTTAGTCCATTGGTATGTAGCTCTCGGACAGGCAGTGCAGATGGGCAGCAATCTGACTAGACTTAAATAAGAGGAAGAAATTGGACTAAGTCTCATTTGGGAAATTGTATAGTACTTCCAATGATACCAAACTACTCCTCGTTACCAATATACATCTTTTGAATATCAACCAATATTCTTCTGTTTATTCTGTGTGACTTTGAATCACGGAACAAATTACAGATTAGCAGAAGGACAATGGAAAGACACACAATGTGTGTGCATAGGTTTTAGTACTTTGCCAGAGGTGACCTTTGTTCAAGGATTGTATATGCCATCATGAAGGTCTTATATGGACAAAAGTGGGTTAGGAATATACTGAAAGAAACGGAAAACAGCTAGACAGCCTGCATTTTTCATGGCTATCCATGAAATATTAAAAGACTAAGAGGAAGGCCTCCAGTATGTTGGGTGGATCTTCTATGGGAGATGTATGGCAGTACATAGCTAAGAACTGCAAAGGAAGAAAATCTGTAGTTGAGTTACAACTCACATTATTTAAAGGAAGAGGACAAACGTTTCTTTCTGGCCTGTTATGTGCCAGGTCCCATGCTAAGTGTTTTATAAGTACTATCTCAATTGGGGAATACTAATATTGATAATATCATGAATATGAAAAAAATACTGAAATACAATTAGTTCCTCCCTCTCACATAGCATATATACTTTAATTTAACGGATCATCATGTGGAAAGAGGTAGCCTGAGACTTTTTATGCAGAGAATAGGACTTGAACTAATATTTGGCAGAAGACTCAGATCTGGTTGCTGGGAATCTACTAGCCCACTGTTTTGGCAGGTAGGTAGGGTTTAAGTCTCTGTTCTATTCTTATTTTGAAATTTTCTCAGAAAAAAAGGAGTGGCATTGCACCTACCTTTCATGTATTCAAACTCACCGTTCATTAAACTATAGGTCTTCAGACATACTGTGACATTCTAATCAGATAAAGAAGACAAATACCAGGACTTGGATAACGGCACTGGAAGGAAGGTAGTAAACCAGTAGAAGAAGATAGATGAACATTACTTTGTTGTAGGACCTATAATAATGATACTTTCTAACTGTACACTTTGGGGTTCTATGGTTCTATGGATTTATGACTGATGAGTCACAAATTCACATAAGCATAGAATCACAGAATTTAGATACGTTCTTCTGTGATCTCTGCCATGTGAGGGCTTTCCTCACCACCGTAGATGTAAACCTTTCTACATCTTTTCATTCCGTGTGATTTTCTTCCCACATGTCTTTCTATAAATGAATTCTCTATAGAGCAAACTACTGCCCTGGAGCCCTACTTTTATTCTAAAAAAAAGTCTTGGTGGTGTAAGGTAGCACTCACTATGCCCATCGCTTATATCTTATTCTCAGTACTTGACTGGTTCACTCCCTCCCTACTCATCCCCAACCCCATCACATATCCTTATTTGCAAATAAAGTGCTAGATCCAGAGCCAGGAGATCTGCTTTCATATCTCATCTTAGACAATTACCAGCTATTTGGCCATGTAGAAATCAATTAACTTCCCAGAGTCACATTTTTGCCATTTGTAAAATGGGAATTATATTAATTCCAGTCCCTGTTTCACAGCTTTGTTGTGAAAAAAGTACTTTGAGCACCTTAAAGTGTTATATAGATGTAGATGATGATGATGTACTGTATCTTACTTCTCACAAGCTAGTAAGTCTTCTATGGTAGAACATTATTTCACTGTTTCATATATATATTTTTTTCATATATTTTATTATTCTTTGGGTTACCTGTGATTTATATTATTTCAATTTATTTGCATAATAATGAATGAATTGGGAAGAGAGCAAATATTTGGTTATTTAAATATTCTTCTGTGGCCATCTAAAAACCATGTAAGAAAGCAAAATGGTGCTTTGGGGTCCCTGTTAAGTAGCTCAGTTATAGAGATTTGGAGAACAGTGGTACAGTGGAAAGAACATTGGATTTAGAATCAGCAGACCTGGGTTAAAGTCTTAGCCCTGTTACCTACTACACCTGTGATGATGTTGGAAAAATTATTTCACCTTTCTGGACCTCAGTTTCTCTATCTGTAAAAGGAAGGGTACAGGGGCAGGATCTTGTGTTGTTCTTTCAATCTCTACGTCTATGATACTATAATATGAGTTGTGGAAAATTTGATCTAATTTTTAGGTCTAATCCTGTGTAGTTATAATTGTATTAACGTGGCTTGACTTTGGACTGTTATCATAAAGGGCTATGGACTTCCATCAGATATACAGTGGCAAAGGGAGAACATGAGATCCCATTTCACCGCTTTATAGACATCCCTTAGGAATACAATAAAGTATTATCCATTCTATCTCAAAGGCAGGATGGTAATGTATGGGAAAGATAGTGGGAGAAGGTATAGGAGGTCGTTTTCAAAAACAAAAACTCACCTATATAAAATCTAGAAGCCCATCTATGTTGTATATTTTTAAAATCAATAATGGCTGGCAGATCCCTTAACAGTCTACCATTATCAGGAAGTGCTGTAATCAGATGTAATTTCTTTTACAGAAAGACCAGGTCAGCTTTCTTCCTCCTTCATTTTACCTCCCAATCCTCTGCCATATAGATTGTCCCTCAAGTTCTATATATTGCCAAAATCGTTGCCTAGTTAAAGCAGAATTTCATTCTGAATTCTGTACCTAATGAACAGGTTCAATTGTGTTGGGATATAGCATCAGGCACTTTCATTGTTATGGAATTATTGTTTTCATTACTTTTGGTACAAGTATGGCAGGAAAAAGTACCCATCGTTCTCCTGTTTCAGTCTCTGTATTCTGTCTACTTAACCATGTGGACAGCTGCCCAGTATTCTCCTTCTGACCCAGACACGTTTACGTGTGGGAGGCTAGGTGCCATAATGGACAATGTGCTGCACTTGGAGTCAAGAAGATTTGAATTAAAATACAGTCTCAGACACTTATTAGTTGTGTGACTCTGGGCAAGTCACTTAACCTCTGTCAGTCTCAGTTTTCTCATCTGTAATATGGGAAACATGATAACACTTATTCCCTTGTTCCTCCCATCCCTCAAGGTTGTTGTGGGGATAAAGTGACGTATTATTTGGAAAGTACGTTAGAAAGCTTAAGGCCTCTATTTTGTCGTTTAGCCATTTCAGATTCTTCGTGATTCCGTTTGTGTTTTTTCTTGGCAAAGATACTGGAGTGGTTTGTCATTTCCTTCTCTAGCTCATTTTACAGATGAGAAAAGTAAGACAAATGAGGTTAAGGGACTTTTCCAGCTGCTAAGTGTCTGAGGCTGGATTTGAACTGAGGAAGATGAGTCTTTGTGGCTTCAGGTCTGGTGCTCTGTCCACTGCACCACCTAGCTGTCCCGAAGTATTCCATGGGTGCTACGTGTTCTAGCAATCAGAACATCATGGGATCCTGAAAGTTCAGTGCTGGACGTTGAGGTCATTTAGCGTAACCTCTGCCCAAACAGCATTTTGCTCTTCAGGATCCATGACAATTGGTCATCCTGTCTCTGATGACCTTCAGCGAAGGGCCATCTCCTGAATCAAGGGGGAAACATTCAACAGGGAAACAGTCATAGAATGAAGGGATCAGAGATCTGGATTTGGAGGGAACCTTGGAGTTCATTGACTCTAATCCTTTCATAATAATCACTTAATGAATGTTTGCTGATCAGTTTTGCAGATAAAAAACCAAGCCCTAGGGAGGTGACATTGGCATACGGTGAGGGGTAGAAGCAGGATTTGAACTCAGGTCCTCTAAACTATATCTCACACCTTTTACAATATAGCCTACTGCCTTCCACTCCACTTTTAGACGTTTGTAAATGTTAGTGTTGCTAGGAAGTATTACTTTACATTGAGCAGAAATATTCTCATCCGCTCTATCTATTTATTTCTCCCAGTTTTGTCCTCTGGTTTCAGAACGACTCATTTCTCTTTATACAGCTACCTTTCAAATACTCTGAAACCTTTTCAGCATTTTATATTTATCCCTATTAAATTTTATCTTATTAGATTCATCCCATCATTCTAGTCTGCAAAGAGTTTTTTGGATCCTGACTATCATACGGTATTTTAATTATTTCTCCTAGCTTTGAGAGGGATTCCATCTAGCCTTTTATTCAAATCAGAACAACAGCTAACTTTTATATAAGTGATTGCTGTGTGCTAGGCACAGCCGCAAAGCACTTTAGGGTGATTATCTCATCTGATCCTCACAAAATCCCTGTGAGGTCAGGGCTATTATCATCCATTTTACAGACGAGGAAACTGAGGCAAATAGAGATTATGTGACTTGCTCAGGATCACACAGCTAGTAAATGTCTAAGGCCAGATTTGAACTCATTTTCTGACTTTGAAGCAGCAAGGTGGCTCAGTGGATAGAGCCCAGGGCCTGACGTCAGGAAGACCTGAGTTAGAATCCGGTCTCAGACACGTACTAGTTGTGTGACCCTGGGCAAGTCACTTAACTTCTGTTGCTTTAATTCACTGGAGAAGGAAATGACAAACCACTCCAGTATCCTTGCCAAGAAAACCCCATAGACAATATGGCCCACAGTGTTGTAAATAATCAGAAGTGACTGAATAGCTTCCTGACATCAGGCCCAGCCATCTATCCACTGTGCCTCCTAGATGCACCTAAATATTGACCAGAATACTGAAGTGAGCTATAAATTATAGCCCAGAATGGACAAAACGCTTTGATTCGATTAGTCCAAATCACTAGTTTTGAAAATAATGTTTGACAAGTCGAAATGCAGACTGAACCAAAATTGTGTTTTTCCTCTTTTATTAAAAACAAAACAGAACCAAAAAGCCAGTAACAATCTGAACCGGAACCAAGGCTGTGTATGTGTTTGCCAAACTATTGACCTGGCACCAAGCTCAGCATCGAAATGTTCTCCAAACCAAACCTGAAGTGAACCAGTGTTTTATGTCATGTGATTCTTTGGTCTGGCCTCCTCTTTATGGGCTGCCGGCCTCTGTTCAAGCAGGGCCTTGTTGAAGAAGGGCAGAGGAGCCTTGAATCAGCTCCAGCTTTACCTTAAGGGGCCTGGGCTTTCAGGGCTGGACTCCACCCTGTTCCCAATTTAATGATGCTTCAGACTTACATTTCATTGAAAAAAGAAAAAACACAGATCAACAAATGCTTTGAAAATCAGCCTTTTTATTGTCCCCACTTTATGGATGAGAAAACTGAGTTAAAAGATCAAGGACTTCAAAGGGAAGAACACTGGATTTGGAGACTTGGGTTTGAAACCTGACTTTCTGCATTCCACATGACTGTGGGTAAGTCACTTGATCTTTCTCCATTTCTTCCTCTGGTGGGGCTAGATGATCTCTAAGGACACTTATGCCCTTAAATTCTAGAATACTACAACCTCTCTAAGTTCCTAACATAAGCAGAGCTCATTGGTACGTGACTGTTTGCTTGTCAGCTCTCTCATTAGATTGTGAGCTCTTTGAGATCAAGAACTGCTTAGTATAATTCCTGGGCGCAGAGTAGTAGGTACTTAATAAATGTTCACTGACTGACTGATAGACTGTAAGTCCAAAGTCTGTGGTGCTATTTCCAAAGGGGATTTTCAGCTTAATAAAAACCCAAATAGTGCAGGGGCTGTAGTGGAAATAACAGTGGATTTGGAGTCAGAAGACATGAATTTGAGTTGACCCTGATGCCCACTAGTTGTGTGACCGTGGGCAAGTCATTTTATCTTCTTGGGGTTCATTTTACTTACCTACAAAATCAGAGAGTTGAACCAAAACATCTCTAAGGGCCCTTTTAACTGTGATTCTATGATTCTTTTAAAACTTTTTATTCTTCTTTATTTTTAAAAAGTTGCATTATGTTTTTCTCAATTATATAAAATCAATTTTTAACATTCATTTTTATTTATTTATTTTTGCTTTTTTTTGGAGGGGGAAGGGTAGGGCAATTGGGGTTTAGTGACTTGCCCAAGGTCACATGCCTAAGTACGGGTTAAGTGTCTGAGGCTGGATTTGAGTTCAGGTCCTCCTGACTCCAGAGCCAGTGCTCTACTCACTGCACCACCTAGCCACCCCAACATTCATTTTTTAAACAAATAATTTTTAATTACAAATTCCCTTCCTCCCACTGTCTCCTCCCTCCTGTTTGAGAAGGCAAGTACTTCAATGCAGTTTATTCATGTGAAGTCATGCAAAACATATTTCCACATGAACCATGTTGCAAAAGAGAAAACTGACCAAACCCCCCCCCCCCCCAAGAAAAATAAAGTTAAAAAAAATGTCTGCTTTGATCCCCATTCAGACCCATTAGTATTTTCTCTGGAGGCGGAGAGCATTTCTCTCAAATCCTCCAAAAATATCTTGTATCATTGTATTGCTGAGAATAGCCGAGTCATTCATTGTACAATATTGCTTTCACTGTAGAATGATTTCCTGGCTTTGCTCCCTTCTCTTTGTATCAGTTTATATGAAACTTCTCAAGGTTTTCTGAATTCAACCGATTCTATTATTCTTGTTGTTGATCATAACACACACACACACACACACTATATGTGTGTGTGTATATATATATATATATATATATATAAACACACACAAACATATGAGAAGGTAGGTATGTGTGTGAATGTATATGTACGAGAGAGACAGAGATAATGAGAGATAGGGACAGAGATAGAGATGAGGGACAGAGAGAGAGAGAGAGAGGCAGAGACAAAGAGAAACAAAAAAAGACACACGCAGATAGAAACAGATAGAGGCTGATACAGAGAGGTATACCAAAGTTTGTTGGTTACATAGATGCCCTAATATCTCTATGTCATGAAAACTCTCTTTGAAAAACGCTTTGGGGGACAGCTAGGTGGCACAATGAATAGAACACCGGCCCTGGAGTCAGAAGGACCTGAGTTCAAATATAGGCTCAGACACTTAACACTTAATAGCCCTGTGACCTTGGACAAGTCACTCAACCCCAATTGCCCTGCCCTCCCCCCTCCAAAAAGGAAAAAAAGAAAAAAGAAAAGAAAAACACTTTGCAGGAACTGAACAAGGCAAACATCGAGCAACACATTGAAGAATTGTAAAGCATAATGAAATACGATTGGCATACAGAGATTTGGAGTTCAGAGGAATAAGCATGACTTCTGAACTCTGCAAGAAACTTGGACTATGGCATTCATTGAACTGGACCAGGCTGTGGTTTTTAAAAAGTTTTTAAAAAGTGTGACAGAGAGATGAAGCAGATGGAACAGTGACTACATAACACGTGGATAGGTATGTCTGCAAGGTAGCTTGAGAAGATGCAGTGGCAAAGGCTTTTTTAAGAAAAAAATTAAAATTTTAATTTCAGTTCTAAATTCTTTCCCTCTCTCCACCCTTCCCTCATCCATTAAGACAAGAAATTTGATACCTATTTTATGTATGAAGTCATGTAAAACATTTTCACATTAGACATTTTTTTGGGGGGGAGCAATAAAAATAAAGAAAAAAATATGCTTCATTTTGCACACGAAGTCCATCAGTTCTCTGTCTAGAGGTGGGTAGTATGTTTCATCATGAGTTTTTTGAAATTGTCTTAGATCATTGTATGAATCAATCACAATAATTCAATTTTTCACAGTGAATCAGTTACATTCTATCTGTTACTTTGTGCAATGTTCTCCCAGTCCTAGCTCACTTCACTTTGTATCAGTTCATATCAGTTTTCCCAGGTTTTTCTGTAACCATCTGATTCATCATTTCTTTTTCTTTCTTTTTTTTTGCTTTTTGGAGGGAGGAAGGCAGGGCAATTGGGGTTAAGTGACTTGCCCAAGGTCACATGGCTAGTTGTGCGTTAAGTGTCTGAGGCTGGATTTGAACTCAGGTCCTCCTGACTCCAGGGCCATGGTCTATTCACTGTGCCACCCAGCCACCCCCTGATTCATCATTTCTTATAGCACAAAATTATTCCATCATAATTATATTCTACAACTTGTTTAGAAATTATCCAAACAAAGATAGGAATAGTAACTAGTTTGGACCAAGTATATAGAGAGGAGATTTGTTTTTGGAGGTGACATAATGGTGACAGTGGTGATCAACCAACATAGAAAGAATCTGAAAGAAAGGAAGAAATTATAGGCATGGAAAAAAATCTTAGTCCTTATTAACCCCCAGAAGAATAGGCCCTAGAAAATCTCAATAACTATTAACCTATTTGCCTATTCTTGAATCTATATAAAAGCTTTATCAGGGTCATCCATACATGAATTAAGGGCATCCTTCATAAGGGCACTATGTAGAGAACAAGTAGACTTTTACAAGCATTATTCAACAATGGTTCATATCTTTACCAATTCACAATTAACTGAGAGATGCAGCAATATAGTATCTCACTGTGTTTATTGTTTGTTGATTATGAAAAAACATTTGATTTAGCAGAACAAAATGACCCCTTATAATCTCTTTACAACAGAGTATCTCCTATGTATATATCAGGATCATTTAAAATTCCTTGGAAAATAATACTATTCAATGACCTGACTATGGATATCAGGGAAAGTCTAAAACAGGGAATGTAGGCTCACCATGGGGACTTACTATTGTGATGGAGGGGATCAAGCCCAGTGCCCATATCAAGAATGAATTCCCTGTATTGCTGAAGTTCTCCAGATGCTTCTGTTTGTGAGATACTGACCAAGCCTCAGAACATTGCAGAACCCCCTTGAATCAATTTTAGTGTCACTAATGGGTTTGCCTGTCCATCTATGTGAGAAAGACCAAGTGGATGAAGAATGTATAACGTCCAAATTTAGACATGTGTTTGGTTGGATACTCCATACAGTTTGTCTGTCAGTATATATATCTTGGCCAGACAGTTCAAATAGATGATAAAGTGGCTCCAGAGTTAAATAATAGACAGAGAATAAGCTAAAATGTTTTCAGAAAATGGAAATGCTCTTTTGTTGATTCTGACTTTTCCATGAGAACTAAGTCCCTTCGTTTCAATACCAATATTTTACCAATATCATTATAGGATAACCAGATGTGGAACATCACTGTTTCTGAAGAACCAAAGGTTATCAAACAAAGGGCAATGGAGAGAAGCATGGTAGATTTGAACAAGTTGCAATATATAAATAATAAGAGATTCTGAATAAAGCAATAGAAAAGGGAGATCAGATGGCAAGAGAAAGACATGAAAGACATACAGGCTAAGCACTCCACTGGTATCCTCTGTATTTCAGGGGAAATCATATTGGGTGGACTCTCTGTAAAGCCAAGCACAAGCAGCTCTCCAGAGGACTGCTGCTGTGAACAGCTTTAAGATTCTGATCACATAGTACAGTGAACTTGCTATTCAGCAAAACATTCACAGAAACCAAAGTACACCATTCACAATGTTATAACGACTTATCACTAAAGTGACCACATAGTTTTCACCAAAGTGGCCACACAGTTTTAAGCAAAAGATATCATTCAGCAAGTCCTTAACTCAATAAACCTTAGCCTCCTTAAGGGACACAAAGCACAAAGGTCAAAGTTCTCTACCCCTAGGTCACATTGTCTTAATCTCTCAGTCAAAAAGTCTTCTTTCTTCTCGATTGGAGATTAGTTTCCAATCATCCTTAACTCAATTATCCTTAAGAGGTACAAGATACAGAGTACAAAGTTTTCCTATCCCTAGGCTGCAGTAAATCATGAATGATCTTTTAAGTCAGCATTAAGTACCCAAGGAGAGGTCTTTTCATCTTGACTGATGCTGGCTCCCAGGTTCCATGGTTCCTCTTCTATGGTCCCATCTCTTGCCTGAATCTACCCAACTGTCACCTCAATTCAAAGGTAGGCAGTTCTCAACTCCTTGTCCAGCTCCTCATCCAGTTCTTGTTCCATATTGAAGCTCACAGTGTCTATTCCACCTCAAGTCCTTCACAGTTTCTGTTTCTGGAAAGACAAAGCTTAACAGCCAAAACAACATTCATGCACATCACCATCACCATCATCAATTCACTTTCTGCCTGTGAAATCAACACAGTCCCACAAACAAAGTCTGAGAACTCAACACAAATCATTAGTACAGTCCCAGGACCTCTGAAACCCTCCTCCAGGACTTCTGTAACAGAACAAGAAAATCCTTTTTCAGGGCTTCCAGTAAGGTCCTAGGACTTCTGTATAAAGTATTACAAACACAACACAGACAGAACAGACAGAGTGCCAGGATACCATAAGTTTTCCCCTTCTCAATTCTGCCACCACGAGTGTTACCTTCTCAATTTTTCTCTCTCCCAGCTTGTCCTCAGCTTTTTATCTGGGCATTAGCTCCTCCCTGTTCCGTCCACCTCTTACGTCCTTCCTGTTCCTGTCTTTGGCAAGTCCCTCCCACTGTGGGTTTCCCAAGTTCTGTTTCTTAACAAAGACTTGATATAATCATGGGTAAGGCTCAAAAGAAACTTGAACTGAAACAGGGTGCTAAATAATTAGATAGATGAAACAAGGTGCTAAGTACTTCTGTGCTTGCCTTTACACTCTCCTACAGTCAATTTTTAGGAGAACATGGTGTAGAGTTTTCCAGAATGGGCAAGCATGGATGGGTTGCCATTTGCAAAATTGGAGGGAATTCCCCAAATTGATGAGCTCATAGATCCTTTTAGTATCCAAATACATAGATATAGATAAATGATAGATGGATAGACAGACAGAAAGACAGATAAGGCATTAAGGATTGGACCTGTAACTTCATTGATTTAGAGAACTCCATCTATCAATGTAGGTGTTACTTTTTCTGCAGCTTCCTATCTCAGAAGGTTGTGTAGAGCACAATATGGATGTATAGACATATTTATGTATAATAGCTAACATCTATTAAGAATCAGAAAATTAACATGCTGTGTCCTTCTGATTGCTTCTTAATTTGTTGCTTATTTAACTGTCCTTACCAAGTTTATTAGCAGATAGAAAGGTATGAAAATCCATTTAATTAGTTTTGGGGCTAAAAATATAGCTCTGAAAAAAAGTTTCACTTTACCAGAATGAAGAAATGCCATTTGGATGCACTAAAAATCTACCACAAGGACGTTAGAAGTTGGTTAAACCAACAATAATGCATTAAATGAAGAAAAGAAATATCAACACAAACGTAATACAGAGATTTCTCAAAGTCTTAGTTCCTTTTTTGAGCTCTTAAAGCTTCAAGATATGGAGGGTGATAACAGCTATTAAAGCTTAAAATGGCACTAAGACTTTTGGGACAACTTGTGTTAGCTTTCTAGTTGCTGACAGAAATCAACGACACAATGGATTAAATCTTGGATTCTATTTGTCGAATGCGTATTGCACGGGCAACTCTGTGATCGTTGCTGTGGAAGATCAAGATGAAATGTAAGCCAGGATCCTTATCCTTCAAAGTTTGCGATCTAGTGGAGGAGGCAAGGTTAGCATCTGTCATATAACAGTGAATTATGTCACCCAATATATATCTGAGTGCTAAATGTTATGGCATTTACTTTAAGTGCCAAGCGAATTGATTTTATTTCTTCTCTTCATCTTCATTATAACCTCCATTATCATTCTATTGAACATCTACTCTGTGTTCCTCTCTTGCATCACCATCACATGGAGATAACTTTGGGTTCTCCAGACCTATGATACTTTACTCCTTGCTCTGGCAGTTCCTACCAAGATGGGAAGGTTCTGAATTTAGGCCTGGTGATGGGCAGGATGTCTTTCTCAGTCCAGCTGAGTATGGAGGAACTCATTTCCAGAAGGTTGGTTAAAAGGAAATGAAAATTTTGTGATTATCGTAGTTCATTCTGCATTAATAACTGAAGTAGAGGGCTTGTGATTTGCTTTGATGGAATAAGTACTCAGTCTTGATGTATTTTATTTACAATGAAGGACATTTTATAAGATATAAAGAAGTATAAGACACAGTCCCTGACTTCAAGATGGCAGCAGTCTAGTTAGCAAGATGAAGACAGGTACACACAGAACAATGAGTGAGAGAGAGAGGGAGGGAAGGAGAGAGACAGAGAGAGAGAGAGGAGAGAGAGGGAGAGAGAGAGAGAGAAAGAAAGAGAGACAGAGACAGAGACAGAGACAGAGAGACACAGAGATAAAGAAAGACAGAGAGACAGCCACAGACACGGAGAGAGATGGATAGACAGAGACAGTGACAGACAGAGCCAGAGAGACACAGAGAGAGAGAGAGAGACAGACACATGCACCCATACAGACAATCAATAAATGCCAGAGGAAATGGGACCTGAGCTGGACAAGGAGGGCAAGGATTTCCAGAGATGAGAAACCTTGAATAAAGGCATAGGGCCGTTTGTGACCATGACAAATTCATGAGAGAGTGAGACTAGCATTTTGAATATGAAAATATGATTTCAGAAATGGGATCATCCCTTTTGTATCACTGTATTTGAAAGTTTAATAGAAGGTTAAGAGCAATCAATGAAATACCATGTAATCTCTACATAGTGGAGCAATCAGGAATCATGTATTCACTAATGAGATAATTTAAACTTTCAGAGGCAACAGACTGAACTGAAGAATTGCACTCTGAAGAGCTCCTTGATCAAATTCCACTTGGCCTCAACAACATCCTGAGTGCTCCACTTTTCTGTGACATATGGTGTGTAGATACAGTATACGGAATAAGGACTTGCTTAAATTGTCTGTAAATTGTCACTTCGGTAGATGTTAACCAAATAAATTAGTTACCAAATAAGAAATGTGAGTGGAGACTCTTAGGAACCTAGGCCATCCCAACTCAGGCTTTCACTTACAAACTTAATTTGCAGGGGGAATGTGTGTTCTATAAACTGGGGGTGGTGGCAGTGGGGGGAAGAGATGGATACTTTTAATTTGTTCAATTTGCTTAATTTCCTACCATGACTTTTTCCTCAGGAACGCCTGAATATGAATCCAGCATCTAACAAAACCAGGGCTTTGAATCATCCAATTTGATGGCTACTCAAATCCTTGTCTCTAAAAATTGATATTCATATAACACTTGAAAGTTTGCAAAATTCTTTGTGTCCATCAACTCATGGGAACCTAACAGCAACTGCGTAAGGTGACTTCTGTAGGCATAATTCTTCCCATTAGACAGTTGAGTAAACTGAGGATGCTTGGAGAGATTAAGTGAACGGTCCATGGTCACAAAACTAGTATCAAAAGCAGAATTTGAATCTGGGTAATCCTGTCTCCAAGTGCCATACTCTGTCCATTGTACCACACTATAGGAGCTGTCTCTCCATGTCAAGGGCTATTGGAGCCCATTTTATAACAATATATCTTCATACTAGGTCTACTTAAGTAGGTAAAGTTAGTTATCCCATTGCCCAAAATGCATAGTTTCAGTCTGAGACACAGGCTAAGGTTGTAGGCACTATTTGCAAAAGCTAATGGACACAAGCTGAAATCTGAGAAAAATAATACTGGAAGGTCTTATTAGTATTAAAAATGAGCTCAAGAGATGTTACCTCAATTAAACTTCATGTTTTAAACACAGCACTTTGGCTTAAGGTTGTAGATTGAAAAGAAGGATAGCAATGTACTCCAGTGTTTTTGAATGCAATGGTCTGAGGGCAAACGGGAAGATTGAGGTGTTATTATAGACATTGCTTTTGTAAATGTAACCAGGCTATTTCAGAAATCTCTGGAATGGAATGTGTTTAACCGAGTCTCCAGGCTGTTACATTCAAGGGAGTAATTTGCTTTTTTGCCACCATTAGAAATTGCAATTCTCTGATGGCCTTCTCTGATTAGCACTTGTTGGACACTTAAAACATTTCTTATCAGGAAGATGTAATTGGATCTCCTCCTATCTGCGTCTTCAGACCTATCTCTCAATGGCCACCTGAGAAGACTTAGGAGCAGCGCTTATCAATGCCTTCTTCTAGACTCCTTCTTTGGTAATCATCTCACATATTCCCAAAATGCTTTTCGTCCCCATGTACAAGCTCTTTACAAACTAAAAGTAATTCTGAAATAACTCGGCCTGCCATCCCAACCTAGCTACTTCTGGGGTCAAATAGTATGTTCCGGAAACTGGAGTAAGCCATGGTCCAACAAGGTGAGTTGTTTTCTGTTGGGAAGGTTAACCCACCCAGCTTCAGGTTGGTTGAAAATGTGAAATGGTATGAATGAACCATTCAGTTCTGAATCACTGGAGGCCTTCACTCTGATCCTCTTTGTTCCACTTTTACGGAACAAAGGTGCTTTGGTTTGCAGCTGAAGGTTAGATATCATTTGAGCTGCAAAGAGGAGTAAGAGCTGGACTGGAGAAAATCGAAAGAATTGGTAGCTTCTTTTCCAGAAGCAGAAATCCGAGTATATTGTCCACTCTGGAGAAGTGAAGGAAGAGTTTATTTGGATTTTAAAATTAGGCCCTGAATGGTAACCACAGGGGGCAAAGGGGGAAGTAATGACATTTAATTAAAATACATAAAACCACTCTGGAAGTAACCAGCAGATGGCAAAATCGATCAGGTGCCACTTAGAACAAAAGGGTCACACACTTTGTCAGAGAGTCAGCAGAGGAAGATGCCACAGAAGAAGAAGGGCCATGAAATACCACAAAAAAAGAGCTTGCCCCCTCCGTGTTGCAATGCCTGGCATTCCTGTTCTTGATTATGCATTGGCAGAGGAGGAAGGAGGAGGAAAGAAGCGCTTCCTCACATCTTCCAGGTGCCAGGCACTGTTCTAAGCATGTTTCCTAATATGATCTCATTTAGTCCTCACAATAACACCGAGAGGTAGGCTCTGTTGTTACCATGATTTTACATGTGAGGAACCGGAGATGATAGAGGGTGTGTGACTTGCTCAGCTTTACCAGTATTATCTCATTTAATGCTCACAGTAACCCTAGGAGGGAAGTGCTGTTGTCATCTTGATTTTGCAGATGAGAAAACTAAGGGAAACAGAGGAAAATGGTTTGCCCTGGGTCACGCATCCAGGCGATGTCGGAGGCCCAACTGGAAGCAGGTCTTCTGAAGCCCAGGCCAGACCCCTGTTTGTTATGCCGCCCACCTGATTCTGGAGAGAAGCAGCACAGTTTGGCTCCGTCAGATAGCTCGAGGCAGAAATCTGTGTGTATTTACTCTGTTTCCTGCCTCCACACACGGCCCAAGGGACCCTTTGTCTCTGGAATGCATCTTCCCCTCTCCTCACCCTTCCAGGACCAGCTCAGGTAGCACCTCCTCTCCGAGGCCTTTCCTTGTTAGGATGGTCTCACTTTCAGGAGTACTTTCTCTACGTTACCTTTAGTTCCTTGGGCACACAAAGTGCTCTCAGCAGAATGGCAGTTCCTTCAGGGCAGAGATTATTTTATTTTTATCTTCAATGCTCTTGCAAAGAGTGCAGTGCCTTCCTCACACATCATATCTTTTCAGGCTCCTTCTATATCACGTCCTTTCCCAAACTCTACAATTCAGCTTAACCGGCTTTTCCTTTGTTCTGCACATGTCACTGTCTCCTGTCATTATGTCTTTGCATTGGTTCTTTCCCATGCCTGGAATGCACGGCCAACTCATCACTGCCACCTAGTAGATTGCCTCTCTTCCCTTAATACACAAATCAAGTGCCTTCTTCTAAATCAGTAGTTCTCAGCCTTCCTAATGCCATTACCCTTGACCCTTTAATACTTGTATGTGGGCATTATCTGCATGTGGGCAGACCTGCCTGGAGATGGATAGAGGAGCCGTGTCTTGGTTCCTAAGACCATCGGAAATATGTGTTTTCCAAACAAAGGGGTTGCGGCCCACAGGTTGAGAACTGCTGTTCTAAATGAAGTCTTTCCTTCCTACCCTCCCCTCCACTTCTAGTATCCTTTTCCATCTAACTGCCTTGCACTTGTTATCTCTCTCTCTCTCCTTACCTAATTATTTATTTGCTTATTGTTATTATTATTATTATAATCTATTTTAAGATTCTAATTCTTTCCTTCCCACCTCCCCTAGGATCAGAATGATCTAATTACTCTAACGAGGTATTACAGATTTACTTTTTACTCCCTAAAGAATGATATTTAATAAATATTTTTAAATCGAAGGGAATTCCATATCCATTTCTCATAATTTTGCTTCTGTTTGAGAAATGTACATCTAATAGAGTATGTTGATAAACCATTACCAAGCTACTTAGCACACCCTCCCCTCCCAAGCACAACCACATTTAGCTTTGGGATCAACTCGTTTTACTCATCAAGAGCAATTTTGTGAATTAGGTAGCGTATTTATTATTACTCCTGTTTTTCATATAAGGAAATTGAGGTTTGGAGGTTTGGAGACTGTGAATTACTTGCCCTTTGTTACTAATTTAGTAAAATGTGAACTGGGATTTAGACTCTGGTCTTTTGGCCCCACGTTCGATCTTCTTTCCATTTTGTCATGCTATATAATAGTAAAAACAAACCAAAACCAAACCAAAATGAAATCACTCCTCAATCATTTCTCAGTAACTCTCAAACAACAGCAGCCCTCTACTATATGACAAACCATTAGGTTGAAAATAATAGGGTTGACATTATCACAATCTTCCTTGTAGAAAATAACAATTCAAATTTATACATTTCAAGATTTATAAAGAACTTGCTTCTTAGTAGCCTTGTGAACTAGTATAAGTTTTATCTTCCTCATTTTACAGATGAGAAAATAGATGTTCTACAGAATGCGATGACTTCTCCAACTTAACCCAGCTAAAGGATGGTAGAGCTGGGATTCGAACTGAGGTCTTTTGACAGCAGGGCTAGTCAGTATCCTTTCCATGACTATGTTTCCTCTCCAATTGATCTCAGTGACTATTAGCTGGGTCAGGCGGTTTAGCACAGGAATATATATCACCCTTATTCTCTTTCATATCCAAAGACAATGCTATAGATGAAAAGATTTCTAAGTGTGTGCCTGGCTTTGAAAGACCAATGCGGGATTGACACTTTTTTCCATGTTGCTCACATGCAAAGACTTCCCTTTAGTTTGTCGCTGAGGCTGCTCTTTGTAGATCCTGCTGTTTTATGCATCTCTGCCTCTCACAACCACGTTCCTCTTGATGTTGTTGCTCAACGGGAGCCAGCCTATATTTGTTCAGTCAGGAAATTGATAAAATCAGGTCGCTTCTGCATTTGTAAAATGAAATGGAGAGTGTGATGGGGGAGGGAACAGGCATTTATGAAGAGCCTGCTGTGTGCTGGGTGCTGCGCTAAGTGCTTTATAAATATATCTCACAATAGCCCTGGGAGGGAGGTGCTAGTGTTATCTCCATTTCACATTACACTAAGGAAACTGAGGCAGACCGTGGTTAAAAAACAAGTCCACACAGTGTCTGAGGACAGATTTAAACTCAGATTTTCCCAATTCCAGGTCAAATGCTCTTATTATTGTCACCTCTCTGCAGTTATATAGATTACTAAGAACAATATTGCTAATAAAATCTCAACAAAATAATATGGGTAGGGGGCTTGAATTAGTTCTACCTAGGTGGCACAGTGGATAGAATGCCAGACTTGGTGTCAGGAAGACCCGAGTCCAAATCTGGCTTCAGACATTTGCTGCTGTGTGATCCTAGCCCAGTCATTTAACCCTGTTTGCCTCAGTTTCTTCATCTGTTGTTTGTCCTTCACTTTCAAATAGGACCAATGACATCACAGGTGATGTCTTGACTTGTGTCACGAATTTGAATGAGACGGAGTTGCACGAAGACATTAGCCTCACTCTCTTTTCCAGAGTCATCAAAGTCCAGTGGGAAGACAAAGTAATGGACGATGGCCTGAGATGCAGAGGAATTTACAGATGAGGTGACTTGGTCAGATATTGAAGTTGCCTCATCTGTAAAATGAACTGGAGAAGGTAAACCACTTGAGTATCTTTGACAAGAAGACACCAAATGGGGTCACAGAGTCAGACAGGACTGAAATGATGGAACAACAAGAACTTGAGCTATCAAATTTGTCTGCGTCCAGTGGTCAAATTAAGGGTATAATTCATGGTCGCTCATTGTTTTGTTTCCCTTTACCTATAGAGAGATGGAAAGAGCAATGGATTTGGAGTTAAATCTTGGTTCAAATCCTGTATGGTCTTGGTTAGGTCATTTAAACTTTCTTTAATGTAGTTTCTTCACCTCTAAAATGAAGGACTAGTTCATCTCCAAAGCTGCTTTAACTTTAAACCTTAGATCTTAAGCACAATGAGATGTTGCAATAGTACCAGGAATCTTAATGAGCAAATATGTTGTAGCTTTTGGAAATGGAAGGAGGAGACAGTATTATTTACTAAAGGATTTGGCTCTTGGAGTCCTATTCTCAAGTCTTTATTTGCCCAACTCAAGTTCCTAGAAGTCAGGAGTGTACTGAACACGAAACTCATTAAAGTCCAGAACCCTAGTCTAGCTATGGAAAGTAGCAGAAAGAGAATCCTGGATATGCTTCCATCCATGTCCATGCTGCATGGAAAATTGCCATCCTCTGCTTCTTCATTATTATTATTATTATTTGCAGGGGGGGAAGGCAAGGCAATTGGAGTTAAGTGTCTTGTCCAAGGTCACATGGCTAGTAAGTGTTATGTATCTGAGGTCACATTTGAACTCAGATCTTTCTGACCCCAAGGCCGATGCAGCCCCACCTTTGCTTCTTTAGGCATTTATGAAGCATCTCTCAGTATTCCTGGTGGAACTATATAAAATACTATACCAGGTCAAAATGGGAGGGAGGTTGATGCAGTAAAAAGAGATGTAAAAAAGAGGGTGACGTAGTAAAAAGATGTTGGGTTTGGAATCATAGGAACTTCCCGAACCCCTTTGTCTACATGTGAATAATGAATACTCTGGATTATATCCTCTTCAAGATCACCTACAGTTCTGAATTAAGTGGTTGTTTTCAGTAAAACACCTTCCCTGTGCATGGTGCTTCACTGTTTACAAAGCAGTGTCACTTTTGTTAGCTCATATGATAGGTGATTATGATCATTGAAGCTTTTTTTTCTGTATAGAGGATGACAAGGTAAAGAAATTCTATGAAGAACTTAATATGACCTCATAAATTAAATTAATATATATTTTCTTACTTGATGACCAAAATGCAAAGTTGGGCATACTTAAGGAAAATGAAAATGTTGTTGGAAAACATGGCTCTGGTTTAAGAAATGAAATAGACCAGAGGTTCTCAACCTGTGGGTCATGACCCCTTTGGGGGCTGAACAACCCTTTCACAGGGGTCTCCTAAGACCATCAGAAAACATATTTCCGATGGTCTTAGGAACCGAGACATGGCTTCTCTATCCATCTCCAGGCAGGTCTGCCTACATGCAGATACATCCACATATGAATATTAAAGGGTCGCGGCATTAGGAAGGTTGAGAACCACTGAGATAGACTAAGGGCTTGTAGACCACACAGAAGCTTCATTCTTATATATCATTAATACTTTCTTCAACAAAGAAATGAAGTTGATCAAGTCTTGCCAGAAAGGAGAAGCCTGTTTACTAGTGTTGGAGTTACTTTAATTTTATTTCATTTTTTTTCAATTTTATTTCATTTTCAGGTCCACATTTTTCTCCTTCTACCTCTTCAGATCCTCACTGAGAAAGCAAAGAAAAAAAACCCAATATGTATAGTCAAGCTAAATAAATTCTTGCGTTGTCTCTCCATGACTCTCCCCCGTCCCGGAAGTCCCAGTCTCTATTTGGAGGTGCGTAGCACATTTTGTCATCAATTCTATGGAACTACGCTTGGTCATTGTATTGATCATAGTCTTAAAATGAAGAGGATGCCCATAAAGAGGTTGCTCTGGAGACCCCAAAACACCAACATGCCTGGTCCTGCCAAAAGAATTCCATTCAAGTCTCCTCTCAGCCAAAGAAAAGTAAAGTTTATTGAAAGTTCATTAAAAGTTTGCCATATTGGGTAGACTGTTATGGAGCCAAGGTATCCGTGATGCTTGCATTGGGCAAGCGGGCCAGAATAAGTCTGTGCTAGGTCATTCTATGGTGCTCTCACCCCATATGGAGGGAAGATGAGATCTTATATACAGAAAGGTTGTGGGAGGAATCTAGGGGTGGTCTAGAGGAGGAGTTTGGAGAGGGTCTTCAGGAGGAGTCAGATGAGGTCAGACTCCAATAATGAATTTAGGGAGGGTCTTTGGGAGTCAAGATGAGGTCAGACTCTAGTAATGAGTGATTAAGGGTGGGAAGTTGCTGGAGGCTACCT
>CM053590.1:202661656-202696986 GCA_028646515.1 Pseudochirops corinnae | reverse complement strand
CATCACCATCACCACCATCACCATCATCATCACCACCACCACCATCATCATCACCACCACCACCATCACCATCATCATCACCACCATCATCATCACCACCACCACCATCACCATCATCATCACCACCATCACCATCACCATCACCATCACCATCACCACCATCACCATCATCATCACCATCATCACCATCACCATCACCATCACCATCACCATCACCATCACCATCACCATCACCATCACCATCACCATCATCATCAGTACATTATTTTATTAGATGTATTTCCAGATTAGAGGACTACTTTCTCCCTAGTTAGTTTCCTCAGTTTCAGCCTTGGGGAGGCTGGGGACATTGGCTTTCATTTCCCTACAGAGACTAGGGAAAAGAAAGTGCCTGAGACAACTACCTCATTTAACTAGCCCCCAGATCACTCACAACCTTTTCCCTACCAAAGGCTGCTAAGCTCATTTATCTAGAACCAGTCTGGATTGATGTTGTCCTTTGCTTTTGGGAAAAATAAGAATCATAAAAGTCTCTTTTGTTCAGCACTGTGCCTCCATTTTGCCAGGAAAGGTCCTAGGAGTAACATAATTTTTTCTTCTTCCCATATACCTCAACCACTTATCGCTTCTTCTGCAGTTGCCTTTGAGCAATGAAATACAGATATACAGATCAGCAATATGCTTAGTACTGGCTTTAAAGACTAGGTAAATAGGAATGGGACTATAGATAAGCTTGTAACACAAACACATACTCTCCCAGGGAGGAAGAAAGGAGATGAATGGGATCATCATCTTGGCTCTGCCTGCCATGAGTGAATTCAGCAAGACCAGGATCTACCCAGCCCTACTTCATGCCTTTCTTTGGTGTCTGGTGCTTTTGACATTACTTCAACTATGTATCTCCTTCTCTGATAGTTACTTCTTGGGGTTTCTACGATCTCATCTCTTGTTCCTCCGTTTCAAGTCTCTAACTGAGGATTCTGCCAGGGCCCCACTGCCAGCTATCTTGTCCAGAATGAATCTAGGAGGTGGCCATTATTGCTCTGTTTATAACTCACCCCTGTCTTTGGCCTGCTCATCTTGGTTTCCCCCAGTTCCAGGTTTCACTCTTCTTAAAGGCTTCTGCCCTTGCCCTTCCTTTAGGATGGGAGAGGACCTAAGTTTTCAGTCACATTCTCAATACCTCCTCAGATAAACATTAGGGAATTTCTGTCTGCCAGTGAGTGAACAATGCTTTCTGATATCCTGCTATACCTGGCACCTCATAGGTGATTAATGCATGTTTGCTGATTGATATAACAAGACACTTCACCATTCTGGTTGCCCTTTTTAGGGCACTCTTTGGTTTATCAGTGTCATTTCTAACTCGTGGTGTGGCATTGAACTGAGTTCAGTAATACAAATGCGGGTCTAACTGGGCCTAAGATACAGACAGACAAGCACCTCCTTGATTTCCAGTAGCTATTCCACAGTGATATTCGCTTCTTGGTTTACCTTATCATATCGTTAATAATTTCCTTTCTGTTTCCTAAAACCCCCAGAACTTTTTCAGACACATTTCCATCTACCATTTCTCTCACATCTTGTTTTGGTGAAGTTGATTTTCTGAACACAAGGGTAAGATTTTAGATTTATTTATATTGAGTTTCCCCATCTTAGCTTGAGCCTAATTCTCTGCTTCACAAGACTGTTGTGAATATAAAATGTAAAATGATGATCATATGTAAAGCGCTTAGCACAGTATCTTGAACATAGTGAGTACTTAATAAAGTATTAATTAAGCTCATTTCTTCCTTCCTTCTTTCCTTCGTTCCTCCATTCCTTTGTTCCTTCAGTCCTTCCTTCACAGATCTGCGAGTTTATAATCATTCCATCTATACCTTTATCAATGTCATTCATAAAAATGTTGGTAATATTGCACAGATGGGCACGCCTCATTAAACTGCCTCCCAAACTGACATTACACCATCTATGACTACTCTTTGCATCAACCATTCAACCGGGAACAAATCCATCAAATCTTGTTATGATTTAATCCACATCTTTCCATATTTTACGTAAGCATAGGAGAAAGACGATCAATTCTCTGATGAAATAAATTCATTCTATGTCATTATCTTCATTTGCTAGGGTTAGTAACGCTGTTCAAAAAGTAAATTAAATAAGTTAATAATAAAGATTTTTAAAGTAAATTTACAATATAAGTAAGTTAAATACTGCAAGCAAATTAAGTGACAGCCCAATCTATTCTTAATGAAGCTATGCTGGCTCTTTATAATCATTACTTTCTTTTCTAGATTTTCACTAACTGTCTCTTTAATGATCCATTCTATCATTTTTTACAGAACAAAAAGTCAAATTTACTGATCTGTAGTTTTTAGATTCTTTTCTTTTTCTTAAAAACAGCAATAAGAACAACTGGAACAACATTTACACTCCCCAGCTCTGTCGCGTGAAGCCTGTATGTTTTTGGACCGGGCATTTCTCCTCCTAAGCCTCATTTTCTTCCTCAGTAAAATGAAGGTTCTGAACTTCCTTTCATTCTCAGTTCTATACTCATTTCAATTAATTATCTGACCTTTGACAAATCTCTTGACCTCAATTTCCACATCTTTAAAACAGGGCTAATGATGCTTAAACTATCTACTTCTCAGAACTGGTTAAAAAAAAAAGAATTTTGCAAGCTTTAAAGTTCTTTAGAAATGATGACTGTTACTTAAGATACTTATATTTCTAAGTATCTTAAGTAACAGTCATCATTTCTAAAGAAATTGAGAAACGGTTCCAGCACTTTAGAGTTAAAATAGAAATTTATTCAAAATAAATATCTAAATAAAGAATACAAATTGTTTAGGGAAAGACTTTATATTTCACTAGGACTATCAGAAAAACTGGAAAGGAGTTTTGACAAAAAAACAAAATAAGTTTAGCTCAACATCTTACACCACACATCGCAGTAACTTTTGAACAATGGAAGAAAATAGATGGAAATATCTTTCACAATAGTGACTAGAGGAGAGCAGATGGATCACAAAGGTAAAATAAATTTCAGTTGGATAAAGTTCAAAAGCATTTGTGTAAATATAATTATTGTAACTAAAATAAGGCAAAAAATAGTCTCCTGGGAAATTTATTTTTTACATCAAGTATCTCTGATAAGGGTTTAATATCTAAAATATATCAGAAATTTAAAAAAAGATAGTTTTTGAGGAGTCTTGTGATTTTTTTTTTTGGAGGGGAGAAGGTAAGGCAATTGGGCTTGTGACTTGCCCAAGGTCACACAGCTAGTAAATGTTAAGTGTCTGAGGCCAGATTTGAACTCAGGTCCTTCTGACTCTAGGGCTTATGCTCTATTCACTGCTCCACCTAGCCACCCCTTAGTGTTGTAATTCTTAAATGATCTCTTCTTGACCTGGTTTTTAGGTCAGTTCTTTTGAGAGCAGATACCTTATATTTTCATTTTTTTGCTTTTTAAAAAAATTTTGATTTTGTTCTAAAATTTCTCATTGTTTCATAGAGACATTGAATTCCATCGAGTCCATTCTAATTTTTTAAAGGGAGTACTCTAAGCTATTTAGTTTCTTTTCAATTGTCTTCTTCCTAAACTCTACTCTAATTTCATTTTTGAATCACTTGCTTTCCTTCTCTTGGCTCTTCCTGTAGGCCTTTGGGAAAAGACGTTTCCCACCTCTGAGGCTCTTTTTGTCACTGTTGTTTCCTCTTTTCTTCCAGATTTATTTCCCGCAGCATTGCTTAATTTTGTTGGGTATCTTCTCTTCTCTATTTATATTTTCTGTTTCAGTTCTTGCATTAAGATTCTGTTTTTGCCTTTGTCCCTTCTGGTTCTTTCCCATGGGTCCATTAGGCCTTCTTTGCTCTTATTCCTTGGATAGTCTGGATGTCACTGTCCCGAGGCAGCTGGTGATGAGCCTCACCATTTGTCTCAATCCAAGCTTTTCTGTCTTAGGTTCCGGAGACCAACTTGGGTTCAAGATTCTCAGAGTTTCTCCTCTTCACATGCTCCCTTAGCAAGAGTCGGATCTTTCTCCTGCTTTGACTCTAATACACCCCAGTGGAATGCTGGAGATCTCTCTGATATCAGACCTCCTGCATAGCCCTCACAGAACTGGTGTCCAGGTACTGACCCTATAGAATATAGGACTTGGCCCTGTTTTTCTGCTGAGGCAGCTTCTTTCCCCTGTTTCTAGTCTGTCAAGCTAGAGGTAGAATGTGGCCTCAGGTGCCCAGTTATTAGGTCTGGCACTAGCTTGTGACAGCCTTGTTTAAAGCATTAGGTAGTTTCAGATTTTAATATAGGAGTATGGTTCCCTTCTTCTTCACATCTTTTTGCTTAGCTGATGTTTGTACTGGTTTCCTACAGTGCAACCATTCTCTAATTGACTGCAGCATCTCCATTTACTTGACCTGGCCCTGGTTCCCTGTTCCCATTCTTCTACCAATTTCTACCCCCTTTGTGGTCTTTGTGTACAGTTCTGGATAGAAGGGTTTACTTCTATGTCTTTTTGGATGTTTTTATATTTTGTCTCTCTGAGACCTTTTTTTCAGATATTTGTTAGAATTTTTGGGGTTGCCTTTCATTCCACTACCCTAACCAGAAGTCTCTTTCTACCTATTACTTTATTTTATTTTTAATTTATAGAATAAAACAAGCATTTTCATAACATAGTATAATAAAAAAGATCATTGAACATGAATATTATGTGCAATTTGGTATTCCTTTTAAATATATAATAAAGTTATCATGTACATTTCTATGTTTTTTTCACTCCCTCCTCCCATCCTAGAGATGGCTACCATTAGACACAAATATGTATATATATGTACACTCCTTCTATCCATACTTTCATTTATCAGTTCTTCCTCTGGATGTAGATGGCGTCTTCCTTCATGTCCTTTGGAGTTATTTTTGGTATTTACAATAGTCAAAATGACTTATTCTCTCAGAGTTGTTCTTAAAACAACATTGCCATTGCTGTATACAACATTCTTTTAGTTCTGTTCATTTCACTCTTCATTATTTTATAGAATTCCTTCCATGTTTTCCTAAGATCATTGAACTCATCATTTCTTATAACACAGTAATATTCCATCACAATCATACACCACAACTTGTTCAGTCATTCCCTAATTGATGGGCATTGCCTCAGACTCCAGTTTTTTGCCACTACAAAGAGAGCTGCTATATTTTATTATATAAATATTTATATTTTAGAATATATAGGTTCTTTTCCTTTTCCTCTAATCACTTCTGGAAACAAATCTAGTAGTGGTACTGATGGGTCAAAGGTTATAGGCAGTTTAATAACTCTGGGCAGAATTCCAGATTGTTCTTCAATTTTAGAACACATAGGTTCTCTTCCTATTACTTTTCAATGATTGATAAAATAGTTGAGAGCATAGATCCCATGTAAGCATTAGTGTAACTAGGTGACCTCTTTGTCTTTGGAAAGATACTAAATGGACATGGGGAAAGACTGATGGAAGTGTTAGATTAGTCTTTGGAAGCCTGTCTGTAGCTTTAATTGACAAATGCCAGTACATATTTTCTGGCTTCCATAAGTGTGATGAGAAAGGAAAAGTATTAGAGAGAGTTATTTTTCTTGTATAAACCAAAGAGATTGATAAACTCAAACATGTAATGATTCACAGAGAGACAGGAAAGGAGTCTCACACAAAGTCAAATGGATTTACTCTCTGTCAGTGGTTTTCAACCTTCCTAATGCCTCCACCCTTTAATACTAGTGTGTGGGCATATTTGCATGTGGGAGGACCCGCCTGGAGACAGATAGAGGAGCACTGTTGGTTCCTAAGACCATTGGAAATATGTGTTTTCCGATGGCCATAGGTGACCCTTGTGACCCCTGTGAAAGGGTCATTCAACCCCCAAAGGGGTTACGACCCACTGGTTGAGAACCACTGCTCTATGGTGAGAACAAACATAAATAAGATGTTCTTTAAAAAAATCTGGTTGCTCTCTTCATTCAGAGAAAGAACTGATAAATAGAAGTTTGTATACAGTGACTTTGTGTATCTATATACATATTTGAGCGTAGTGGTTGCCATCTCTACAGTGTGGGTAGGGGGGGGGAGGAAGAAAGGAAGAAAAAAGGAAAAAAAAAGAAATTACATGATAGTTTTACTATATATTTAAAAGGAATACCAAGTTGTACATGACAGATTTACAGTTTCGTGTGCAATTATAAGTTTTTTTTATTATATTATTTTATGGAAATGTTTGCTTTATTTCATAAATTAAAAATAAAATAAAAAAAGGAAAAAAAAATCACAGTGAAAATCAGCTCCTCAGCTACCCCCATAAGTTGAATGTTTCTCCCCATAGCCATACTTGTGGAATGTTTTGCTAAATGTTGTTTTGAGTGGTTTTTTTTTTTTCACTAACAACCAAACTTGGTTGTTGCTTCAGTGAATCTACTATCTCATTTTTTGGATTTGTTTTCCATTGGTCTGGTTGACAAAAATCATTCTCTCCTTCTTACCTGTGAAATAGATAAAAAGTACAAACTGATTTCCAGTCTTGAGATTAATCTTTTTTTCCTTCTTTTCCCCTTTGTATTATGTGAATGAGAGAGAGTGTGGTATTGAAGAGGTGCTGAATGGCCTATGTAATATATTTTGGGGTAACTTTATGATTTTATTAATTCAGTTTTGTGTTAAGTTGTAAAAGCCACATTTCTTAACTGTTTCTCCCCTTCCCCCTGCCCCAGCCTAGAGGTATTTCCTCTCAAACCATTAACTCTTCATTCAAGGTACTACACCCTTTTGTCCTAGCAAACCAAACCCATCCATTTGCAAATCAGGATGGGTGCATCTCATTTAACTCGACCTCAAATCTGACCGCTGGTTGACCTTATGATGTTTCAGGGTTCAAACCACACCCCCTGCCCCTTCCCTCCTGCTGTTTGTCCCAGTGTATTATGGGTAAAACACATGCGCAGTTGATGTCAAGGGTGCATGTCCCTTCAAGTATTAACCACTCCCTGGTCCCTCCCCAACTCCACCTTTGTACACCTCATTAGCCTAATGAACTTATGATTGACAGCTTTGTATCTTTAAAAATGCCTTTCTGGCCCTTAGAACCTTGCAGATGGCCCATTCTAGTAGATGGCTTTCTCTAGCCTTTTCTGGCAGGTCAGGTAGGCATTCTGGTAGGCCATCTGCCCGCTGCAGAGCGTCGCACTTCCAGACTTTCTCTGACTGCCCCCCTTGCCCCTTGCGAGCTTTTCCTAGCCAGGTTTCCACACCCTGCCCCTTTTGGTCCTGTGAATCGATAAACTTTTGTAAATCTTCCAAAAGACAGCTGAGCCTGTAATTCTTTTCAGATGCGAACCTAGAAAGGATTTCTCATTAGAAATCCCCCCAAAACCTATCCCGCATCAGTATGGTAGAGATCTGGCCTTGGAATCAGAAAGATCTAGGTTAAAGTCTTGTCTCTAACATACAGTAACTGGGTGACCTTGGGCAAGTCAATTTAGCTCATAGTATTTTCAGGTCATTCTCTGAGGTGCCACTCTTTCTAATAATCACTAGTCTTCATTGAGAGAGGGAATTGTTAAGAGCAGTGATGCCAAACTCACATAGAAGAGGATCTACACAGGGAGCATATTGACTCAGGATACCACAAACAAACATTATCTCTGTTGTGTTGTACGTTTGTTTATTTTGTTAAACATTTTGCAAATACATTTTAATTTGGTTCAGCTGCACACAGGAGATTCATGATCCCATAGGCAGAGAGTCTGATGCTCCTGCTCTGGACTAATGAAATCAATCAATCAATCAAACATTGATTAAATGTTTACTATGTTCCAGGTAATGCGCTAAGTACTGGGGACAAAAAAAAGGCAAAGGACAATCCCTGCCGTCAAGGAGCTGATAATCGAATGTCTGGTTCCCTCTCCCTCCAAATAATGAGAATATTAATAGTTTTAATAAGAAACCCTGGACTAGTAAGTGTAATACTTGGACTTTTGGTTTGATTCTCTTCCCAATTAGCTACTTGAGTTTTTGAGCCTAGTCTAATTAATTAACCTTTTTTAAAACCTTTAGTTAGCCTTCGTTTTACTTATCTGTAAAATGGGGATAATAATTTTTGTCCTGTGTACTTTACAATTTGTTTTTGAGGATCAAAAAAGATAATGACTAAACAATGTTTTGAAATGGTAAAAGTCCTCTTTTAATATATCACCAAGCCCTAATAGCACCTTTATAGTGCCTTGGAAGGTAGCAGGAGAGATGCAAAGATTCAATAATATGAAATCTCTGTCCTCATGGAATTTATAGTAAAATAAAATATCAACATTAATACATGATGTTACATAAAAAGTACATTAGAGAATTGCAAAAGAAAGTTCCTTGTGAAGCTAGGAGGTTAAAGGTCTGCACCAATGGTAAGGCGAGGGAAAAAGGGTTTCTGGGAATGTGCTGTGAAGGACCTAGTGCTCGAGTTGCATTGTGAAGGCATTCAGATATCAGGAACGATGTGACTAGAGTACAAGTGA
The DNA here is from genome assembly GCA_028646515.1 of Pseudochirops corinnae. Classification (NCBI taxonomy): domain Eukaryota; kingdom Metazoa; phylum Chordata; class Mammalia; order Diprotodontia; family Pseudocheiridae; genus Pseudochirops; species Pseudochirops corinnae. Next base: position 202,688,446 of record CM053590.1, on the reverse strand, counting down.
GCATACAGGGCATATTTGTAGAGAATAGCCTGTTTTTCCTAGAGTGCTGAATGAGGGAAGGACACATGGCAAGGCAGGAAAGAGAAAGAGATAAGAGAGCATGGTGGGCTTGAAATGTCAGGCAAAAATCTGAGCTCTATTTGCTAGGTGAGAAGGAGCTAACATGGATCATCATCATCATTATTTAGATAGCTTTTGTTCATTTAAAGTTCACTCTTAAAATCTTGAGTTCTCAATTCTCTTCCTCCTGCCAGTCCCTCAGCCACTCATTGAGAAGACAAGCAATACAAAGCCTATTATATCTATGAAGTCATGCAAAACCTATTTCCATATTTGCTATATTGCAAAAAAGGGAGAAAAATAAAGTGAAAAAAATATGCTTCAGTTTAATGAAGATTTTTAAGTAGAGAACTGACGTTTCCAGTGAATGAGAAAGTTTGAATATCAGGGAGAAAGAAGGGTTATTTGAAAAGGGACAAGCTCCCTAATGAGATTGAGGGCAGTGGCAGAAGTGTTAGCCTTGGCAAGGAGAAAGACCACTTCATCCTGAAAGGCTGGGGCAAAAATGAGAGAATGGGGGGATGTTGATGTACAACCCCTCCAACACTGACTCTCACCATTTTTTGACATTGTCAATTTGCAGAGCAAGAGTTCAAATGTCAGGGTTGTTGGGAGTTGTAGTTTTCTTATTATTAGGGATTTGGAAAGTATTAGTACTTTGCAATTCTTTTTTTGAGAACTGTTTGCTCTTATCCCTTGCCCACTTTTATGTTGGGGAATGGTTATATGTGTGTGTGTGTGTGTATGTATGATATACAAACAATTTTATTTATACGTGTATATATAAATTTATATATATATGTATTTATATGTGTATATAAATAAAATTATTTGTATGTCTTAGATAATTAACCCTTATCAGAGAATTACAATAGAAAGATTTTTTTTTCCATTTTGCTGCTTCCCTTCTTATCCTAGGTGTACTAATTTTTCTTTATAGAAGCTTTTCAGAAATCAAATTTATTTGTTTTATCTTTTGTAATTACCTTTATCCCTTCTTTGGTTAAGAATATATCTCATCTTCATAGCTTTGAGACATATATGATTTGCTTCTTTCCTAATTTTTTAATAATGTGATATTTAATATGAAGATGATATATCAATGTAGAATGTATTATGGAAAATGTTGTAAGATCTTGGTCTCCATCTAATTTCTGCCAGATTGCTTTCCAAAAAGTTTCATTCTTTTTTTTTTTTGGAAGGAGGAAGACAAGGCAGTTGGGGTTAAGTGACTTGCCCATGGTCACATAGCTAGTAAGTGTGTCAAGGGTCTGAGGCGGGATCTGAGCTCAGGTCCTCCTGACTCCAGGGCTGGGGAGCCACCACTGCACGACCCAGCTGCCCCTAGTCTGGCTCTTAACTCCATTTCTCTTAATATTGAGTTAATCAAACCTCATCCCTTCTCCCCTCCACCCCGCCTTGTTAGAGATTTGCAGTTATTCGTTCATGTTATTGCCATTTGTGTTTTCTGGTACATTTGATGTTACTCTAGTCAATAACATCCCCTTCTCTAACGTCTCCTATGTAATTTAACCTATTTGACCTAAATAACACAAATGCCTCCAGAAATGCATACTCTTTGTATTGATGTATTTACATGCATGTGGTCCTAGACCTGGCCACCAGGAAGCATGATTTTCATATCCTCCTGTGTCAGCAAGGACCCGGGCATGCCCAGGGCGGCTGCTAGCTCAGGTTCTTAGATCTGCTTTTCTAAAGGAAAGCAACTCAGAATGGGTTAACAGTCTTACAAGCAGACAAAGAAACAGATCAGCAGACAGGCTTCCAGCCGTCTGACCATTATATCCATACCTATTATGGATACCTATTCAGTTACCAGAGAGGGAAGCACCAACATCTGGGTTTTTCAAAGCCAGGGGGGCTTAATGGCTTCCCAGTCTCATCTGGTCAAATCACACAACTCTTACCAAAGTGAGCCCCAAAGCAAAACCTCACATCAGGATATATATAGCCTTCTCCTGGATTAGAGAATGTCACAGTCCTCTTGACCCACTGCCTAATCACAAAGCAACAAGGCTGGGCATTCCTGAAGAACAAGCCTCTGGCCACAGGCTCCATTTGACCACATTTAGCCTATTAGGGGGCAGAGCACACTTTTAAATCAGGGAAGGTTCTCAGAGCCCTTTAAGCCACTTAAGCAAAGGGCCTTGGGGCAGGGAAGATCTTCAGATTCCCATAGCAACTCCTTTTGCAAATAAAGCCTTATTTATATTGCTAACTATCCTGTGATTAGCTTAGCATGACACACTGGAAGTGCCTTTTAGGAGGGAGCATTTCATCACCCTTCCTCCCTCATTTATTCCTGGTGCTTTAGCTCTCCTTTTTTCTTATAACTGAGAACCTTGGAATTTCTCTGGCCTTTTTTTTTCCTACCTAGTCTCCTGCTCCAGGAAACCCCAACAAGGTCAGTTCAATGGGAATCTGGAAATGGCACCTATTTTTCTTTGTCTTAGACACTTTCCCTGCAAGTTGTACATTGTGCTTTTGTTCTCAACATTCCAATATGTCTTTGTGTATTTTGTCTCATGAAGGTTAGTCTTGTTAGCCTCAACTGTCTTTCTGTTTAACTATGGTGTGTACGAAGACGTCTTCGAAGATATTAAGGCTTAATGCCTTATATAAAGTAGTTACATAAATGAGCCAATTCTCATTTTGGAGAAGGATGATTTGCATACTTGTCTCTGAGTCAAGATGTCAATGCTGTGATGGATGTATACTATAATTGTGTATGCTTAATAAATCTACACTCTTGTTTTCAGAGGAAAAATAAGAAAGTGTCCTCTAGGTTGTTTTCTCATCTTGCTAATGAGTATATCTCATGGAACTGAATCAAAGGCCTATTTAAAGTCAGTATCTATCATGTTTTTTGCTAGGTCATCACTCTTTCATAAAAGGAGATTAGTATTGTTTTGTCGGCGTTGTATTTTTTCTCCACAAAGTTTAGGTATCTGCCAGTTGATGATTTAACAGCACTTTTTCCATTTACTAAAATTAAGCTGTTAAAGCTCTGCCATGCAGGGCTTTTTGGCCTGTTTTTAGAGATGGCTGCTCCTTTTGTCCTATACGTGTAGTGTGTACCCCGTTAGTTTTTTTTTTTGAGGTTTTCAAAATATGTCAACCAAGAAAGGTAATATGATCTTAGATTTCGTTAGGAAGCCATGGCAGCAGGAATAAGGAGGTGATGGTCCCTGACTTTGTTGTCCTTGTCAGGATACATCTGGAATACCCCATTCATGTCTGGGTAGGATATTTTAGGAAGAGCATTGATAAACTCGGCTATGTCTAGAGAAGGGTAACCAGTGAAGAGCACTTAGCATGTGGATTGGTGAAAAGTACTAGGGATGAGAAGGGAGACTTGGGGGATATATCCTAACAGTCTTCAGATAGTTAAAGCCATGAGGTGCAGGCTCCGGTAGCCCCTTGAGCTCTCCTTGAATCTTCCCACTGAAAGCATTTGACTGAGGCCATGGGCCTTAAGTTGTGGCTCTGCCCAAGTCTGTAGGCCTCCTTTGTCCAGCAATTTTCCACCCTTGATCCTCCAGTTTCACCCTTGAACTGGCCTGGTCCACATTGTCTGTCAACTCCACGTAGCCTCCAGCAACTTCCCACCCTTAATCACTCATTACTGGAGTCTGACCTCATCTGACTCCTCTTGGAGACCCTCCCCAAACTCCTCCTCCAGACCACCCCTAGATTCCTCCCACAGCCTTTCTGTACATAAGATCCCATCTTCCCTCCGTGCTGTGTGAGAGTGCCATGGAATGCCCTAGCACAGACCTGCTCTGGCCCGCTTGTCCAACGCAACTGTCACAGATACCGGGGCTCCTTGAGGGTCTCCCCATATGGTGACCTTTTAATAAACTTTGTTTTTCTTTGGCTGAGAGAAGACTTGAGTTGAATTCATTCAGCAGGCCCCGGCGTTGTTGATATTTTGGGGTCCTGAGCACCCCTAACCCTGCCCACAACATTTTTATGGTTCCCTGATAGCAGAAACACTGCTAATCTCAAGCTCTTCTCCAGCTGGGACTGGAAGGTATGGAAACCTCTCCCTTTCCCTATTGTATTGTCTTCTTGTTCTCCAAGTACCTTGGAGGTGGCTTTTTTTTTTGTGGGCCTGACCTCTCAGATCCCATTAGGTCAGATGGCTAGGAGGCTGTCTAGTACTCAGCCTGACCTCTCAGGTTCTTGATCCTGTTTGGTTATGTTGGAGAACATGGGCCTGGATGCAGCTTCTGAAGAATGGAGGACAAGGACAGACGGCCCATTGGGAAGTGTAAGCCAGATTCTTTCAAATCTCTCGCTGCTAGGGAACTGGGAAAACTTCAGTTACTTTTTTTGTGTTTTTTTTTTGTTTGTTTGTTTTTCAAGGCTTACTCTCAAACCTTCCTTTATGGAGGAAGGGACTTCCAGGCCTTAAGCCTGTAGCTCCCAAAAGTTCGCCTTTAGGGTGTCTTTTACAACATTGGGAAAAATTTAGTTTTTCTGGAGACCTTAAAAAGGAAAAATTGGTATTTTTTTGCAACACTGGCCTAGGTATCACCTAGAGCAGTGGTTCTCAACCTTCCTAATGCCATGCCCCTTTAATACAGTTCCTCATGTTGTGGTGACCCCCAACCATAACTACTTCATAACTGTAATTTTGCTACTGTTATGAATTGTAATGTAAGTATCTGATATGTAGGATGTATTTTCATTGTTACAAATTGAACATAACTCACAAGTTGAGAACCGCTGACCTAGAGAATCCTGAATCATGGCCTGTTTTTGGGACTTCAAAAGATAACACTCTCTTGCAGTTAGAATTATACTGTTACAGAGAAGGAAGATGGACAGAAGCTGCCTACTAAATGGCCTTCTTTGAACTTTCTCGGAACACGGTTCTCAGGAAAGATTGTGAGATGCTTGAAGCTAGAACCTCTCCACAAAGGGGCAACAGGGACCAATTAAATGACCCCCTTCCTATGGCTTCAGCCCCAGCTCATCCCCCTCAGTGACTCCTGCTCAGGTCCTAGCCACTGGTCTTGCTGAAGGGCCTCAACAGTCAGTCCATCAGCCAATGAAGATTTATTAAGTTTATTAATAATTTATTAAGATCTACTATGTGCCAGGTTTTATAGGAAGTGCTAAGGACACAAAGAAAGGTAAAAGATAGTTCTTGCTCCCAAAGAGCTCACAATCTAATGGGGGGGGGGGGGGCCACACCATGCAGACAACTGTACAAACAAGGTGTGTACAGGATAAATTTGAAATAATTAATAGAGGGAAGACACTACAATTAAGGGAGATTGGGAAAACTTTCTGGGAGAGGGATTAGACTTTTCTTTCTGGCCCCCAGAATCAGGACTAGGATCAATGGGCAGGTGGCAAAGAGGCAGTTTGGGACCTGATATAAGGAAAATTCCCTAGAGGTCTCCGTAAGTGAAACCCATTGCCTTTGCAGATAGTGGTTTTCCTTTACGTGAGGTCTTCATACAAAGGCTACTTGACTACCTTTATACCTTATTTAATAATAATTGCTAGCATTTATTTAGTATTTAAGGTTTGCTAAGCACTTCACAAATATTTCTTTTTATCCTCACAATCACCCTGGATAGCATTAATATCCCCATTTCTCCAGATCAGGAAACTGAGGCAGAAAACTGGGTAAGTGACTTTCCCAAGCTACATTGATAGTCAGCACGTGATCTGAGATTTAGAGATTCCATGGCCAGCCACCTTGCTGTCTGTAATACAAAGTCAACGTCTTAATTTATAGTTCCTGGCGCTGCCCGTTCTAATTATCAGAGAATAGTTAACTACTCTGGAAAAGCTGAATCACACCCAAAACACATCCCGAGTTCCTGCCAAAACCAAAAAGAGGACTCATATCTCTTAACAACAGGTTCTGCCATCTGTATACTGTGTTGTCTTCCTTGAATGGGATTTTCAATATTAATATGAAAAATTCGTATTGTTCTTGTTCTAATCTTGTAATGGAGAGGAAGTTGTGTAGTGGGTAGAAAGGAGGTGTCTTTGAGTCAGGACTGCCTGGGTTCAGAATCTTTCTCAGACACAAAGCAGTTCTGTGACCTTAGTGAAGACAATCTCACTGCACAGTTCTCTAAGACTAAAAGTTGCCAAGCAGGGGCTGATCTCCATTTTCAGTGGGACTTCCCTCACCAGGAGCTCCCTACCCCAATTAAATCATAGACCTAGTCCCAACTTGCTCCCTGACTCCCCCCCAAAAAACCCCCCCACCTCTTAGTCCTTCTGCTACAAGAGGATAAAATCCAAATCTCGATTTAATGTCAAAATTCCTTTATAAAAACATTTAAAAAATAAGAGAATAAAAAAGGTCTGAAGATGCTTTGAGAGATCATGTTGCTTTTGGGGTATACTGGCTTTTCTTGAGATTGGAATGATTATTTTTCAATTCATTTAAAAAATCTTGGGTTCCAAACTCTCTCTCCTTCCAGCTCCTTAGCACTCATTGAGAAGGCCAGTAATATAATACCGATTCCATATACATACATGTAATAACACATAATAAATAATGATGCATATATGTACATATATGTTAATATATGAAGTCCTTAAACAAATTCAAGTTCAATGACGATCTCAAGGACTTCTTCAGGAGACCCCACAGCCTCTATAATAGATTCTCGTTTTCCCCTTTGCCTCCTCATTCGGAAGTCAAATCTTTCATGACGCAACATTAGCTGATTTCTTTTAGTTTTTCCTTCAGTGCAGATGTAAGATTGTAGACGTCAATCATTGCACTTTATTATCCCATCTGACACTCACAACAACCCAGTATAACTCTGCCCATTTTACAGCTAGGGAAAGTGAGGCAACCAGAGCTGCTCAGTGTTCAACCTCTAGGAAGTGACTGAGGCTGGAGCTGCCTCCAGGCCCAGGGTTTTCTCCACTGGGGCCACTTGCGCTTCTTCATTTGCTAATTTTGCGATCTTGGCAAAGTTGCCTCTCTGGGTCTGAAATTTCTCAGCTAAGAAATGAGGGTTTTAGACTCGGTGATCTTTAAAGCCCTTCCTCTAAATCTCCAAAGTCAATCTCATCCCCATAATGCTTTGCCCAAAGAGTTGGCTGGTGCTGGAAGTGATTTCGAAGTCCTTCGACCATGAGTTGTTACGAAGGATAGCGGCGTGTGTGCGTTCTGGGGGGTGCATAGCCAGCCTTGGCGGCGCTTATCCGTGTTCTCTCTAATAGCAGAAAAGAACACCAAATCTACAAATTACGTGGGTTTTTTTGTTAATCTCTTAGCTTTGTAGCACCAGTCAGGCAGGAGGCACCATGAGAAGTCCTGATTTCCAGAGATGAACAATTTGTGTTGCGGATACCTCAGGTAGCCGCATACAAACACCTTGACACAAACCACCTGGATCAGCACAGTTATTATCGAGGTCATCACGGTCTCCCCCTTCTCCTCTAAAATGGCGATGGCCTCCCAGTGGGAAAGGGAACAAGCATTTATTAAGTGTTCACTATGTGCCAGGCCCTGTACTAAGCGCTTAACAAATATTGTGCGTCATCTGATCCTCCTCAGAACCCTGTAGAGGCAGGTGCTATTTTTATCCCCATTTTACAGTTGAGAAAACTGAGGCACATAGTGGTTACTTTTCCAGGCTCATACAGCTAGTAAGTGAGTGTCTTGAGGCTGCATTTGAACTTGGATTTTCCTTACTCCAGGCCTGGTACTCTATTCGCTGAACCACCCAGTTGCCAGACAGTCATAACTATGTTGTTGTTCAGTCATTTCTTTCGTATTCTGATTCCTTGTGATCTCAGTTGGGGTTTTCTTGGCAAAGATGCTGGAGTGGTTTACCGTTTCCTTCTCCAGCTCATTTCACAGCTGAGGAAACTGAGGCAAACAGGGTTAAGTGACTTGCCCAGGGTCACACAGCTAGTAAGTGACTGAGGTCCTATTTGAACTCAGGTCTTCATGTCTCCAGGCCCAGTGCTCTGTCCCCTACAACACCCAGCTCCCCAGAGAACATTTACATAGCAACTTTAAGATTTGCTGAGCACCTTACAAATATTATCTCGTTTTATTAGTGGACTCATCTTAATGGGAATAAAGGACATTAAATAAGACAAAGTAGAATAATGGGAAGTTAATTGACTTTCATTGGGCCAACTAATTCCTGCCCCATTTTAACAAGAGCTTTCAGTTTCAAGGGCGGTGTGGTGTGGTGGAAAAAACCTTGGGTTTGGAGTAAGAGGCCCTGTGTTGGAATACAAGCTCTTCTAGTCACCAGCTGCCTGACTTGGGGCGGATTGCTACCTCTCTGGATCCTAGTTTATTCACCTGTAAAATCTGAGGCCTTCTGCTAAGCTTCTCTGTTTTTGCAGAGTTTGAGGACAGTCGCTCATTATCTTTCTCTTTCCCTCTCTAAATAATGCTAATTTTTCTTTACAGAGCCATTGGCATGCTTGTCATAAGACTTCTGTGAATTATCCCAGATATGATGACATTCTTTATAAGGGGTCTTCTGTACAAATATCATAGTTTATGTGATTAGTGTCTACCAGCTCAATAGCTCTGAATTCTTCAGCAGGGATTATGTTCAAGCGTTTGACCATGTCTTTTTAAATCTTTTTTTTTTCTCTTTCCCAATTCGAATAAACTTAACTTTACAAGAATCCACTGGAAGCTGGTTACAGAAGAGAGATCAGGATTCCTATTACCCTTGTATCTCCAGTGCTTTCAGGTTTAACAATACTTATGTCTTAGTTTCCAAATTCCTTGTTATCCAGGAGCAGACTTTGCCAGTAACATTTACGTCTCGTACTTGCTTCTATCTCAGAAGCAGTATCTATCCTTGTTTACAAAGAATTTTTCACTAGTCCCTTCCCGCTCTCATCCCCATGAGCCCAACTGCTAGTGGTAAACACATTCCTCTGCATTCCTTGGTATGTGGGTAGTGACTGACCCTCCCAGGCCCACAGCAGAGATGAGCTGAAGCTGCACCAGTTTCCTCTCTTGTATGAGACTTCCTGCCTAGCAATCAATCATAAACACCTACTGAGATTCTATGATTCCATGGCTATAAAGATGACTGACATACACCTCTGTCAGATGCTCCTTGGAATGGTGAAGGGATTCCCAAGCAGTAGAAGTCAACTCTTGTCCTTATGGAATTTATAATCTGGGGGAAGTCAAAGATATGAGGAAAAAAGTTTGAGAACGATTAACAAGTACAGAAAGAGAAATGCGAAACTGAATAGCTTCATGGAACTGTTGACACATATTCATAGAATCACAGAAATTAGTGTTGGAAGAGACTTAGGTGGCCATCCAGTCCAACACAGAGTGGTCATCAAGTGTCTTTTTAAAGACCTTCCATCAGTGGGGGGAAACTATCTCCTGAGGCTCTCTCTTCCAATTCTGGGGAGTTCTAATTATTAGGAAGTTTTCCCCGACATCAAGCTTAAATTCTCTCTTCATAATAAATATAATTTCTTTTCTTTGTCAGCCTTTAAAGTACTTGAACATAGTTATTATGTTCCCCATATATCTTCTCTTATCCAGTTTAAACAACCCTAGCTCCTTCAACTGATCTTCATATGACATGGACTCGAGGCCCTGCACCATATTGGGTGCTCTTCTCTGGACACTCTCCAACTTATCCTTCTTGAATGCTGGTACCCAGAGCTTTTGATGTAGTCTGACTAGATTAGAATAATGAGGGACTTTAATACAGGTCAAGATCTCATTATTCTCAGTGTCTTTTTTAGCTGCCACTATCACACAGATGATTCAAACTGAGTTTGTGATCCACTCAGCATCCAAGAGGTTTTTCAGCTAAACTGCTGTCCAGCCGTATGTCACCTGGCTTATTCCTGTGAAGCTCATTTTTTAAACCCAAATGAAAGACTGCATTTACTTCCATTGAATTTCTCCTTTTTTAGATTTAGCCCACTGTCCTAGACTTTCAAGATCTTGTTGTTAGCATATCCTAATTCTGCTGGCCTGTGCTACTACTAATGAGCCCTTCCAGCTTTGTGTTAACAGAACAAATTTGAGAAGGCTGTCATCTATGCCTTTAATGAAGCCATTCATCGGCTGTAAAATAACACAGGTCCAGACACACTTTGTGGTACTCACAAATCATAATGGATCATTAATAACTGCTACTTGAGTTCTGTTGTTTAAGCAATTCCAGAATCAATTATAATATTTCTTCATCTTTTCCCACCGAAATAGTGTAAGATACTTTATCAAATATTTTGATAAAGTCAAAGTAAACTCTACAGTATCTTTCTATTCTACTAGTTCAATAATCCAACAAAGAAGGAAATGTTGTTCATCCTTTATTTTTGAAGAGGACCAATGACATCATGGGTGATATATTGACTTGAGCATGACTTGGATTTAAGTAAGGCAGCTACACAAAGTTGTCAGTCTCACTCTCTCTTCCTGAGGTATTGAAGTCCAGTGGCAAGACAAAAGTCAAGATAACTGGTTTTGGCCTAGGATGTAGTGGATGACTTTGGCGTCTTTGATGTCTGACCAGGCTCTAAGTGCTCCCCAGCACCTGCTTCAGTTGCCTTCATGGCAGTTGGAGCAAATTGTTCTCATCTGTCCATTCCTTTAGGGGAAGTCTTTACATGTTTGGGGTAGACATCCTCCTAACTCATCAATGAGTTTGAGGACGTCAGTTGCCCCCAACCTGGTTTAGTTCATCTGCTGAGAGGATTTTACTGGGGTATGGCCACTGAACATGTTACAACTTCTTCATGCCATGGCTGTGGGTTGGGTGAAGGTAGATTGCAAAGATGGATGAGTAGCCCTGAAAAAAATCTCACCAAGTCCTTACACCAGAGATGCTAGTCCTCCCTAATCACTATATACCCTCAAAAGAGGAATTATGACTAATTTGGAGTGAACTATTCTAGATAAAGCAATGTTTGTTATTGTCACTTCCTATCTAGACCTTCATTAATTTCTAATGATCTGTTTCAGAATTTTTTTTTTCAGGAATTGAAGTCAGGCTCGAGGGTTATAGTATGCAGACTATTCTCATCCCTTTTTTGGAGATAAGGACAATATTTGCCCTTTTCCAGTCTCCTGGAACCCATCTTACTCTCTACCATCTTTCAGTGATCACTACCAACATTTTTTTCATCAATCATATACCTGAAGATACAGTTCATCCGAGCCAGGTGCATTTGTTGTGTAAGGAGCAACTAGACACTTTCTTCCTAATTCCTCATGTATTTTGAGCATCAGCTCCCCTGCGAGGCAACATAGCACAGTGGCAAACTGGGATCAAAGCCAGGAAGAGCTGGGTTTCTGTCTTCCCTCTGACATCAAACTGGCTGTGTGATTCCGGGCAGGTCAATTAACTTCCGTTCTCACTTTTAGGACCATAAGCGGCAGAGAAAGTGCTGAGTGGTATAGGTATAGGTATAGGGAGTTACTTATACAAGTGAAATCATAGGTCCAGTGCCTATCAGATGTTTTCTCCTGTGTCTTTTCCAATGCAAAGATCCTTCTCCTTGGCAACAGGAAACAGAAGCCGACTGAGATAGGAGCCAGAGTGCCTTCCCTCAGGTGTCAGACATCATCTCGTAGCAGCCACCCTAAGTAGTGGTCCTGTTGAGTTCTTCTTTGATCTTCCTCTGTCTTCCCTTACAGCTAAAATAACTCACCCCTTCGGTTGTCCTTATCTCTCCTTACCAGCTTCAGCTCATTTTGCACTTGCCCCTTTCTGATCATACCAGCCCTGCTTGGACAACACCTTTTGGAGTTAGGATCTGGGTTAGTTGCAGAACTAAACTCCAAATATGCCACACTGGAGTATCTTATGACAGAACTGAACTGAGTTTCATTCTTGTGACCAAGAATGTATAAGATACCTACCAGTGATTAGAGGATGAAAATTTAAAGCTATAGTATGTGTCACTTACAGAAGTAGAGCACATAAGAACACAGAAGTTTGCATGTTTATCTTATGGGTCTTTTCTATAATAGCAAATAATTGTAATTTTCTTAAAGAAATTTGGAATTTTTGCAATATTTTTATGGACTTTGCTTTTTTCTTAAGGGAGCTATTGACTTCTTGGAATGCAGTTCTCAAGTATTCATATGGTGAGAAATGAATACAGCAAACTCAATAACCTTAAAAAATCCTCAGGCAGATGCATCAAGATTCCTTTCACATTGCCAGCGTCCTTGGCCAGCAGGCAAACATAGCTGGCTAAGTGCCATCTCCACGGCAGCAGGTCTGGCTTGGAGATTTGCATTAAGTTTTAATTTAAGGAAAAATAAGAGAGTAGAGAGCAGTATATCTGGTTCTTCAGAGTCAGGTGGAGACCTAGGGAGGAAGATAGAGCAATTCCTTTAGGAAACCTACAACACAGCTGGACTTTCTACTGTGGGAATATTTTGAGAACCTCAAAGAAATCCTTATTGAAATGTGGTCCCGCTTTTGATTTTGAAGGCACTTTTTATTGCATCTCTAAAAATTGTTTTGGTATTTTCATGGACTAAGCCATTGATCAGGAAATCTCTTTGTTAGTTCTTTTGTGTGAGAATCATCCAATCCTAGAGCTACAAAAACTGCTTAGAACCCTGACTCCCCAGGAGCATTTATCTTTGCTGGTCCTTTTGGGTTCTCAAAAACACTAATTCTTCCTGCTCTTCAGCTGGTTGCCTTTCCCTATTTTGGCTGACTCATTGACTTTCAGATTAGTGTATTATTCCAATCCTCTCAAGACTTTCGGAATCTGAAAACTTTGGCATTTTAATATATTTTTTCCTGCATAGTTCCAAATAGTTTTCTGGACTGGGTCATAGCTTCATGAGAAGTGAACTTGTTTTCTAACCTTCCCATAATCCCATACAACAATGAGTTATCATTTCCTTGACCATCTTTGCTAAAATGATGGATGTAAAATGATAGCATCAACCAAATTCTTTATTTTACAGCTGAGGAAACAGACTGAAAGGTCAAAATGTTTTACCTAAGGTCACATGGTTAGTTAGTTGTAGAGTGAGCACTGAAATCCATATCTTTTGACTTCAAATTCAGCCCTTTTCCTCTTTTCATGGGCTTCTCCTGGCTGGCCAGGCTTATCTCACTGCCTTCCACATTCTATAGCAAGACTAGTTAAAAAAAAAAGTTTTCTTCACATGAATACTGTTCTGAAATGTAAAGTCATTCTCGAGTCCTTTCATGAGTAGATAAAATCTGTAATAGGTTAGGCCTGACTCAGGGTGGTGTGGTCCCTCAAATTCAAAATGAAAACAAACAGATATTTACAGAACATCCAGCAGTCAAAGATGACAGAAGAATGATAGTAAGAGCAGGGAAAGGATATTCAGCAAAAATACAGCATTGATTGAGCTAGAAAGAGCTTCCTTGTTTTTTTTTTATTGCTTCCCTATTGATCTACTGATCAGAAGACTAAGAAGATGTTGATTCCCTGTGCCCAGGCTTTCTTTATACCTAGGCCACCTGGGAGCCATATTAATGGCTTATATCTTTAGTTCCTTGATTCAATTGTGAGTCTCAAGGTCAGTTTCAATGCCTTTTAAAGAAAAAAACACTAGCCTAGCCTGCTAGAGGCAGGGCCTCAGGATAATGTTCCTGTGACAGTTCATTTTGAATACCGAAGAAAATAAAATTCTTGGCAAACATTCATAGCATGTCATCTTTAAATTTGTCGTTATCATGTAGTCTGGTGATCCAACAATTCTCGCTTGCCAAAATGATTACATCCAATGGACTAGAAAGAAAATGATAAGAAAGTAATGTCGATGAACATGTTTCATAATTAAACCTTCTTTTAAGGGATCACCCCTACTGCCTGTAAAAATGGATTCTGCAATTTGTGTTGTGTGGGGTTAATGGTGAACCTGGCTAGGTTTATACTCACAGACAGTGATGCACTGTCCTCTCTTCCCCTCCTCTTCCTAACCTCTGCAGACCCTTCCCACTCCCAATGGTTTTCTCTTCCTTGCTCCTTGGCAAGTATTTTGTCAAGCTGATCTTAATCAGATTGCTATGTAATTACAGAGGAACTGTCCAGATACTTTTGTGTTGTCATCTTCTACAAAATGCAGATTGCATGGCATGTATACATAGAATTACTCTGTAATTCAAAGTAAATTGACATTTAATTTCAATTTAATTACACAGGAATTACAGACATGTCAGCTACAGTCTATTTAGAGAGTGAACTATAGGAATCTGTTTACAGTGTGGAACTCTATTATAATATCCTTCTAATGGAAGCACAATCATTTCTCTGCATTTACGTGGATCTTGTAAAATCTTGATACACTCTCCAAACACTAATTTGACCTCATCATTTTTCACGGAAATAAATTAAAACAAATTTCTCTTCCTATGGATGAAAGAAGAAAGCCTGGGAGAGTGACAAGAGCATGGCCTCGGAGCCAGGAACTCTCTCTTGTAGCCCAGGCTCTGCTACTAGTAGAAATAGACTTCATCATATCTGTTGTCTCAACGATGTGTGTTGTCACATCCCTCTGGAACAGTGCAGATCACGAGCCTTTTGTATCTTCTCATCTGGTGTGAGTATTCTTCCATAAATCCTCTATAGGGAGTGTATCCAATGTTCTTGAGGGATGTGTGTGTGCGCGCGCGTGTGTGTGTGTGTATGTGTGCACATGTGTGTACATATTTTCTTCCAGATCTCTGAGTATTTAATAAAGGAGTACAAATGAAGCACTCAGACTGTCCATCTGTTATTCCTTGTCTTGTCACATGACTGGCCTACTTCCTTTTCTGGTCACATATCTCCTTGGTGATGTCTTCTCTTTCTTTCTGTATTGTGGTTTCATTTATAGAGAGAATGTTGTGGGGAGGGATTGTTTTATTCTTGGTTCTTGAATCCTAGGTTCCTAGTAGAATCTTCAGCATGGAGCATATGCTTGAGAAATCCCAATAAATAAGACAAAAAGGTAACTGTACTTATCCATTTTTGCAAATTTATATTTATAATTCTATTTTATAATTTTCACTAATTTTATAAACAAATACAGCAACTGACAGGATTTAGCTCTTCCCCTAGTGAGTAGTTTATCTCCTCATTGGTCATGGACAAAGACCTCACAATTAAGGATAGCAGGAGTGAACAGTCCAAATACTTTGTCACTTAGTCCACCTGACTCTACTCAGCTTGGTTGGTCCTTCACTGGCAGACACTCTGTCACTCTGAGTCTTTCCAACACACAAGAGCCTGCCCCAGGGTGGTACGCCACTGGCCTCAAGTCTGAGAGCCCGGTGCCACTGTTATACTGTGATGAGGCATCAAAGCAGGACTTTTCTGGAGGGAGTAACTGTTACCTTAGGAAATTTATTTCACCTTTCTGGCTCCTATTTTCCTCCTTTGTGAAAGCAGGGGTTGGGATACCTGGTCTCTAGATTTCCTTTCAAACTGAACCATGTTCATACTATAATTTTTGATAAGATTATGGAATAAGGTAGAGAAATATATAACTCATATCACTGGGTTTGGGTTCCAAATTGCTACTTTTACCATAAGCTATTTTTGGGTGTGGGAAGGGACTGTATTTTTGGAGCTCTACTATACTATTTACATCTTTCTAAGTCTCTGTTTTTCCCCATTTACAAAATGGAGAGGTTGGACTGAATACTTCCTCAGCTTTAACAATCTATGTATCCAATGAAATAATGTTTGCCAAATGCTTATCACAATACCTGGCACATAGAACTGCCTACTAAAGGCCCATTCCCTTTCCTTGTTCCCTATGCATGCACTAAGATTATTTCTGATCTATGGCACTGACCTGTCACTCCTGAAAGTTCTGCCCAGTAGCCTATCAATCAACCAATTAATTAATCAGCAAACACTTATTAAGAACATTCTACTGCCATGTATGTACCATAGTAGGTGCCAGGGATGCAAAGACATTAATGAAAGAGTTCCTTGCTATTGTAACAAAAGAGAAACAAAACAACCTACTCTGTGGAAGTTTAATTCTAATACTAGGGGGTGCATTGGAGGATGGGAGGAACATTATGTCCGTCTATGCCTTATTAGAAAACTACAGTTTTCTCCAGGTATAGGAGAATATGCTTTTGTCAAAAACCAAAACCCAGATATTAATCATCCATTATCCTTTTTGAGTTCAGAATTTAGTAAAAGGAATATCAAAATTCTATTTCCTGCCTTTAAGAAATGCTAGTCAATGAAGGACATTAACTATCTCCTTGAAACCCATGCTTGACAAAATGGAAATGCTGATGTTAATGAATCAAACCCAATGGATTAATCAAATCATTAACATGTCAATCACTAGCAAATCGATTTGATTAAGCAAGTCCAATGCAAATGATGATGTAAATGGATTAAGACTGCTCAGGCTATATCCTCTTGCCTTATCTTGCAAAATGAAAGGAAGAATAGATCATTTTGTTTGGATGAGCTCAAGTCATTTTAAAATGGCCCAAGACAGTCTAATATGTATATAACATGGTCAAAATCATCTGTGACTTATAGAAATGCTCAATAAACCTAAAGGCATGAGTGTGTGTGTGTGTGTGTGTGTGAGAGAGAGAGAGAGAGAGACAGAGAGAGACAGAGAGACAGAGACAGAGACAGAGAAAGAGAGACAAACAGACTGACAGACAGGGAGACAGATCTGCTGGAGAAGATGGGGGGAATCAAGATCA
Organism: Pseudochirops corinnae; assembly: GCA_028646515.1. Taxonomy (NCBI): domain Eukaryota; kingdom Metazoa; phylum Chordata; class Mammalia; order Diprotodontia; family Pseudocheiridae; genus Pseudochirops; species Pseudochirops corinnae. The sequence continues at coordinate 202,671,695 of CM053590.1, read as the reverse complement.
TATATGGAGGGTCTCGGCAAGGAGAGACTGCTTCCTTAACAGAGTCATTGGGAATGGAGGAAAGAATTAGGGAAGATGATGTTAAAACTTTTTTAGATAAAGAGTAGGGGAGAAGAGGAGCTTTGCAGATTGAGTAGGTGGGGGGGAAGGTGAAGTGAGGGAGAGGAGAAAAGAGATGATGTGGAATAATTTCTCTGGGGAATCAATTAGGGAGGACTAACAGGATTGCCTTGTTGTAGTGGAGCTACAATGGAGGTTAGATAATATATGTTTGTACTCAGTGTGCTTGTGTGACTTTCTCTAGGTCATTCAGCAACATGTGAATTTGAGTGGTGGCAGACAGAAGGGAATTGACAGGCTGGAGCTTGTCAAGGAATGAACTGAAGTGTTCCACCTCGGGAGTCAGAGGACCTAGCGTCCAATCTTGTCTCATCATTAGCACTGGTTTGACCTTAACCGAGCCGATTGACTTCCTTGGGCCTCAGTTAGAAAATTAGGGGTGGTACTAGATGGCCTCGGAGCTTCCTTTCTGGTCTAGATTCACGATCAATCAACAAGTGTTTGTTCAGAGCTTGGTAAAGAACTAAAATTTGTTGAGGGGCTACCAGGCAAGGCACTGAGGGGTTGAAAAAGAGGAATTTACACAGTATTTTTTAAAAATTAACTTTTGTTTATTTTTAGTTTACATCATTGATTTCCGCAAGATTTTGAGTTACAAATTTTCTCCCCGTCTGTCCCCTGTCCACCCCCCAAAAGAGCAATCCCATGTTTATCCCCTCCCCCAATCTGCTCTCTCCTATATCCTCCCCCATCACCCCTCTGACTTTCTGGTAGAGCAAGATGAATGTCCTCATCCCAGTGCCTGTGTATCTTCTTTCCCAGTTGGATGATTTACACAGTATTTAGAAGTTTTAGAAAGCTTCTTTTTACTTCAACCCAGTAAGACAGGTAAGGTAGATATCATTATCCCACTTTATGGGAGACTTACAGAGGCTCAGTGACTTGTCTGCAGAAGCTGAGCCTTGAACTTTGGCTCTAAATCAAGTGCTTTTTCATCTATGCCCCAGTTATCTCACACCACAACCGACTCCTTGCTTCTCCGTGATCTATCATCTTACCTTAAATTTCTGTCTTTTTTTCAAAATTTAGTTGTCTTGTGTGTGTTTGCCTGTGGCTAGCCTCCCTAACTAGCTAATTTGATAAACTGAAAATTTCAGGATTTTATTTGTCAATGATGCCTCAATTTAATGTTTTTCTTTTGCTTTTCGGAGGGCAATTGGGGTTAAGTGACTTGCTCAAAGTCACACGGCTAGTAAGTGTGTCAAGTGTCTGAGGTCAAATTTGAACTCAGGTCCTCCTGACTCCAGGGCTGGTACTCTATTCACTGTTCCACCTAGCCTCCGCTAATGTTTTTCTTTTAAAAAAATTGGATGACTTTTATTCTACAGCACCTCATTTCAAAATATAACCCTCTTCTCTCCCTTACCTATAGTAAAAATAAAAGAGAAGAAAAAAAGCAATTCAGCAAAATTAACGAACCACATCAGATGTTCTGACAATATTTTCAATATTCTGCCCACATAATCCTTGCCCTCTATAAAGAAAACAGGGAGGGATATTTTCTCATCTTCAAGTACCAACATTTAAATTACATAGCATTCAGGTTTTTAAAAAATTATTGTTCTTTTTATTTCCATCTCTTTTAGTCGTCATGTATACTGTTTTCTTAGTTCTGCTTATTTCACATAGCGTCATTTCTTAGAAATCTTTCCAGTCCTTTGTGCATTCTTCATGCTCATCAACTCTTACAGAGAGTAATATTCCATCGCATTCATGTCCTATGATCAGTATAGTCATCCCCCACGAACTGGCATCTACTTTGTTTCTAATTCCTTGATATCACAAAAAGTGCTGCTATTTTGGTGGATATGGGGATGGTTCTTTCTATCTTTGACTTCCTTGAGATGTAATAGTTTCTAGGGATTGGTGATTTTTGACTGAGGAAAAATGTTACTCCCTCCCTCTGATTAGCAGAATAGGAAAGTTGCCCAAGGCCACTTTCTGGGAGGGTCTTTTCTCCTAACCAAGCCTCCTTCTGCCTAACATGACTGACTCCTTTGTGCCCAAGGGAATCCAAGACAGTCTGCATTTACATAGCTTAATCTTTCCCTTACTTTTAAAGAATAATTATAACATTTATCAAAATCTCTTTCATTGGTTTTGAACCCTCGCTGGGGAAGCCTCAGTGATCTACTTTCCTTCTCTGTGTCTGTCTCTGCCTGTTTCTTTCTCTGTTTCTGACCAAAAGCTCCTTCTGAAGTACCCTTGAGTGTATGAAATACATACTTACTAATAATGCTTGGGTTTAGCTGATTTTTCTTAAAACAGACTTTTGGAAACAAGGTGAATAGCAAGGGAAAATATAAACTTTAAGGAAAAAGAGATCAGCTTTAGAATGGATATGCACTTGCTATGGGAGGGAGAAAGGACAGGGAGAAAGAAGGAAAAGGATGTCTTGTTCCCAGTGGCCCGAGTCTTGCTCATCCCTAATGTGTTAGAGGTAGCAACAACAGTAGTGGTGTTGAGCTCTAGGTGGTCTTCTCTTTCCTCTTTCTGGCTGATATCATGGAGAAGCTGAAAACCGCACAGCCTCCAATCATCACATGGCTGAAGCTTGGACACGGAGAGGGTGGCTTCTGGGTTGGGAGATGGGTGGTGACAGCCTCTTGCAGTTTGTCAGAGCTGTGATTTCTCTCCATTGTTATGGTGGCAGCCTGTTTTCAGACTCTTGTCCCCTTCTCACCTTGCCTCTTGTGACATTTCAGCTACCTTCCCTGCCCTCTGGCTTGTAAGGAGAGAGATTGTCACTTCAGGTAGAGTTGCAGCCTTATGGCTTCCAGGGATTCAGGTAGACAGGTATGGAAGACTTCAAATTCACCATCAGACAACACTCTCTAACGCCTGACTATCGAGGTATTTGCCCAGTCAATGTTTGGACTTAAGGCTAAACGTCGTCAAAATAGCTTTAGTAACTTTTTTGTGGCATAGTCAAGATGGCTTTGCAGAATGATTGGGTCAATTCATAGCTCCCCCAACTATATGTTAATGTGCCTGTCTTTTTAATGCCCTTCATACATTGACTTTTCTCATTTTTGTTACCCTTCGGATTTTTTTGGTGTGAAGTGAAACTGAGCTGTGTTGATATAGACTTCTTTTGTTATTAGTGATGGACACTCATCTTCTGTATGATTGTGATTCATTTGCAGTTCTTTTGAGAGCTATTTATTAATATCTTTTGAGCACTTAGCCATTGGGGATGAATAGCCTTAAATATTTGCACTAATTCCCTGTATGGCTTGGTTATCAGAACCTCATCTGAGATATTCGATGCAAAGATTTCCCCCCTATTGACGAACTCCTTTTGTATTCTTTGTATTGATTCTAGTCATGCAGAAGTTTTTCATTTTCTAGTAATCAAAATTATTTATTTTATCTCATGCGATTCTCTCTATCATGCTTCTGCTAAGAATTCTTTTACTTGGCATAACTCTGAAAGGTATCTGATTTTAATTTTTTTTATGGTGTGACCTTTAATATTCATGTTGCAGAGACTTGATTCAATTTCTTTTTAAAAAATAAATTTTATTGCTATATCTTGGTTTTGCTTTGTCTGAATTTCCTTTGGCATCCCTTCTCCCCTTCTCAGATAGCCATCCTTCATAACAAAGATACTTTTTAAAAAGACAAAAAAAAAATAGAAAGAAGAGAAATAAAATTCAGCAAAACTTATCAATACTGACATTGTATGTTCTGTTCCACACCTGGCATAGCCCTCTCCCCCCATCTCTACAAAAAAATGGGAAGGTATTTTCTCATCTCTTTTCTTTAAACCCAAGCTTGTTCTTTGTAATTTTGAGGCATTCATTTTTGGTTGTTTTGTTGTTCTTTCAACTGACATTTTTGTAGTCATTATGTACATTGTTGTCTTGGTTCTGCTTACTTCAGGAGTTTTTTCAATTTCAATTTCCCAAGCATTTAGTAAGTGCCTACCATGTGGCAGGCACCATGCTGGATGAGGGGGATAAAAAGACAAAAATGAAAACAGATTCTGCCAACAAGGTACTTCCTTTTTGTTGGAAAGAACAGCACAGATAAGTAAATATAAAACATTCAAAATAAATATGAAGTATTCAGGAAGGGGATACTAACAATTTAGTGGATCAGAAAAGTTGAGCCTCGAAGGTACCTAGGAACTCTAAGGAGACAGAGCTACACTCTTCTAGGCATAAGGGACAGTGTGTTCAAAGACGTGGAGGTAAAAGACAGTATGTCCCATCTGGAGAACAAGGAATAGGCTCCTTCCCCAGATAACAGTTCCCTTTTTAAAGAAGCTTTCAACACTTCAACCCTAAGGAAAAAAGAATGATAAGGATTTTAAGCATCATGTCAGGCCAATGGTGGAGAATTTTTTGAGTGGAATGGGGAACACTGTTAGTGACCCTGAATCTATACTTTATGTTATGGAATTATTGAATTTTCAGAATTGAGATCTGCAAGAGAAGACAGAGAGATCTAATCTAATCTACCATTTTACTATGGAGGAAATAGACTTGAAGTGCTTATAATGTTACTGCAGAGGGAGTTAGTGTGAGAGCCAGAAGCAGAATGCAGGTGTCTTTCTTCTTACTTCAGTGCCCCTTTGCTTAATATCTCCCTCTAAGAATCAACATCAAGATTGCCGGCTCCCTCTACACGAAGGCAAGACGTGGTTGAGACGAGAATACTTCCATATTTTGCAGAGTGCACTGTTGGCCTCTCCATCCCACTGTTAGACATTTCCTCTGACCTCTTTTATTTTGCATTAGAGGTTATTTTTTTCAACACCCATGGTGACTCCATGGCAGGCAGCCCGACAGAGCAGTATCTGCTCTTTTTTCTGTTTGCATCCTCATGTAATCCTACTGCACTGGAGAATCAAGGAGTGAGCAAATCAGGAAAGACTTATTTCTCCCAAATGACTGGCATTTTCCTAGAGCCAACTGAAGAAACTGAGCCAATTTATAACACTGACTTTCTCATACAGAAGGGCTTTTTATACTCAGTTTTTTTTTTTTACCTACTGTAGACCACAATGGACATGAAATGGAGATTGTAGGAACACTCAGAACTTTTAGTCTGTCATTTTATTCAGCAAAAGCATGCATGAAGCCTTGCTCTTGGGAAGCATAAAAAAAAAATGAAATGTTATGCTCTATTGTCTTGCATCTATGTATAATTAAGGATCTCTTTTACCATCCAAGATAATTTTGAGTTTAGGAAGAATAAATATTGCCACTCTGTTGCCAATGTGCTAAATTCATGTTTTAATAAATGGAATTTACACTGCCTGGTTCTTGTAAAAAATAGGGAGCATAAACATATGCTTTCCAGGAAAAGAAGTCATTCAGCTTGCTTTCATCTGAGCTAAAATATGATCTTTTCCACTGCAAAAGAGAAACGACCAGAGTTGGACGGTGTTCAGCACTACTCACTGCTCCTGTGAACAGCTGAAAGCAAAGGGCTGAAAAGAAATTCAGATGCTTTACCCAGTGTTGTATTCAATGTCCAGTGCTCTGAGAAAAGGACTCCAGGGGGGCTCTCACCCTTTAGGGGACATGGCTGGATACATAGATTGTTCATCCTTGAATAGGCTCCGGAACTCATGGCTATCTTTTGATGCCATTTCCTTATTTCTTTAGTTGCTAAGTCCAAAACATTTTGAATGCTTCAACTTTTGGTTGTGTATTGGGTATTTTCATCAGAAGAACTTGAATATTGCCCTGGAACAATCTAATGAAAATAAAAGAACAATAACTGAATGATAATTATTTGTAGAGTACAGGAATAAAGGGCCTTGATTTTGGAATCTTCCACATGAACCAATGATAGCGGGTTTCTTTCTCCTCTCTACTTCCAGAATTGAGGCAGGTGTCTCTTGCTTTAGGCAACTGATGTATTCCTAAAAAAGAATGGAGTTTGAATTTTTATAAATAAAATCATACTTTAATTGTACAAAATAACTTATTCAGAGGAGTTTGATGGTAAATCTTTTATAAAACAATCACACTTTCATAATAAGTGTCGGATGGTCATCATTATTACACTCCTCACCTGGAAGGTAGCATTATACAGAGAAAAGAGGCCTGATTCTAGAGTCAAAGGGTCTGAGTTCAAATTCTAATTCTAATGTTTACAACTTATGTAACCTTGGGAAAGTTATCTAGCCTCCTTGGGCCTTAGTTTCTTCACCTGTAAAAAGGTGCGTGGTCAGCTACACGGCCCTCAGGGTCCTCTTTAGCTCCAAATCTCTGATTCCTATAGTCTCTTCCTGTTTTAAATCCAAGGATGTTCTGTAATTCAGATTTTTGTATTTTGGGTTTGCTTAAAGCGGGTTGCTCCTGTGCGTGGATATAACAACCTGGTTCAGCCCAAGAGATCATAAAGTGGAGTCATATCTGACTCATCAGTCAGATGTTTGGTGCCTTTGTTCCAGATGCACCAGGTGTTTCTTCTGGGGGTGGGAAGGTGTGTCATGGCTGGTTTCCAGAAAAGAGTGGGTTTTGGCGAGTGTTGATGGCAGAGACCAAGGCACATCCTTGAATAGGGATTTTCTGACTCCGCCCCTCTTCCAATAAGCTTTCCTCCAATCAGTGGGTGACTCTTGTTGCTGGCTAAAGGTCAGTATTGGGGAAGATCCAGGTGCATGGTGATTTTCACAGCTGCAAATGTGAAGAAATTTGGTTCTTTTTTCTGATAAGTAGTTGCTTATCTCACAGGTCTCACAAGTCTCTCCCTGTTAGAAATAAAAGGAAGGCATGAAAAATGAAGGAAAATGAATAGAATTTGTGGAAGTTAGGAAATTGCTATAATTACTCTATAAATATTATATTGTCCTCTTTAGATCAGTCTTGAATTAATATTCTGAGATCCTATAGGAAAGAGAGCTTGTGGTAAGTCTCTTTTCTCCACTGGGAGCATGGAAGCAGGGAACATCATGAAATAATTAATTTGTAAGATCGAGTTCATAGAATCATAATTTCAGGTCTGAAAGGGACCTTGAAACTATTAAGTCCAATCTCCAAATGTCGTATTTATGAGGAAACTGAGGCACAGAAAGGTTAAGTGAGTTGCTTATGATTATACAGGTAGTAAGAATCTGAGTTGGAATACAAACCCTTGTCTTTGTCTCATGCTCCATCTACCATCATATGCTACCTTCACCCTACCGCTCCATGTTCAGAAAAATTTGGGTGACAAAGCCTCTCTTTGTAAATTCATTCATGTGAAGAGAAAAGGTACTGAAATGTCTGTGCACAAAGCTTCTGTATTATTTTGGTTAATGGTTGTACCAGGACTTTAATTTCATGGTAACAGACCACGATGAACCATTTTGGTTTGCCCCTGATGCCATTTTGTTGTATAGGCTCCCTCAGATTACTTAGTTTTCGAGGCTCTTTTTGTTCCCTCTGAAAACTAGTAAAGACTAGAGTTCTTACTTCTGGACACAACAAATTGAATTCTTTTAATCAGTAAAAAGGCAAAAATTAAACACGGCCTTAGCTCATGATGTTCCAAGAAGTATTCCTCCAGTTCAAATTCATTCATTCTACCTATCATCTCTTTATCTGTGTTAATAAATTTTATTGGTTGGTGTGTCGTGGACCTCTTTGGGAATCTTGGAAAGCCAATGGATCTGTTCTCAGAATAATGTTTTGAAATTCATAAAATAAATGATTATCAAAAACCCCAATAACATTGAAATAATTATCAAACTATTTTAAAAAAATAGCAAGTTCACAGGTTTTAGATTAAGAACTCCTGCTCTATCGAGGGAATGATAGGCAAGAGAGGAAAGAGCAGAATTGGTCTAGAAACAGGAAGAGATTCTCTCTTTTTTATTGGCTTTAGGAGAGGTGCTCTAGAAATATGCTCTGTCTCCAGATACTAATTATCTGGGATATAGACCTGGGAAAGTGAACCTCAGAATGGTTAAGTGACTTCCTTTAAATATAATCAGTGCCTTTAAGTCCCATGTAATTTTCTTTTAAATTTTTAAAAATTCGATTTTTATTCTTAGTCTCCAAGTTCTCTCCTTCCTTCTCTCCACCCCTCTCCCATTGAGAAGGCAAGAAATACAGGACCAATCATACATAGGAATTCATGAAATGCGTATGAGGCATGCGACGCGATTTCCAATACTCCGGACCTGCACTGTCAAATTCAACAGAAGCAAGAGTCCCTCATCCACCCACAGGGATCTCAGTGGACGGCATATTGACTTAATTTACAATGTATATCTCTGTTTTAATGTATCTTAATGTTTTGCTAAATATTTCCCAGTTACATTTTAGTCTGGTTTGTTGCAACTGTGTGTTGGACCTTCTGCATGAGACTTTCTCATGACACATCTGGGTGCCTACTGATTGCTGAGTGAAAATGCCCTTCTGGATTGTTGGAATGGAGGTCGTAAATCAAAGGGCCTTGAGCCTACTTCAGTGATAAGGCAAAAAGGCTCCGGGAAAGTATGGGAGTAGAAATCCCTAGGGCAGCTCGGTAGTTTTGTGGATAGAGCATGGGGCCTGGAGTCAAAAAAGACCTTAGTTCAAATCGAGCCTCCAACACTTATTAGCAGTGTGATCCTGGACAAGTCACATAACCCAGTTTGCCTCAATGTCCTCCTCTGTAAAATGAGCTGGAGAAAGAAATGGCAAGCCACTTCAGTATTTTCACCAAGGAAACCCCAAATGGGGTCATGAAGAAGATGACAGGACTGAAAATAAGTGAATAACAATAAAGAGCTTCCTAAGTAATACTCAGCTCTATAGATGCTATCTAGAACCCAGTGCTCCCTGAGAGAGGAATGAGGAAACCAAAGCCGAGAATTTATCTTTCTCAGTCATTGGGTCATAACATTTTCTAAATTCAATGAAAGTAAAAAGATGATGAAATTTTTCTGTGATTATTTAGTACTTAATTTCTTCAATTAATATCTTTAATAACATCTTATTTTGCTGTTCACATCGTAGGTCCTCGATAAATGTTGATTTAAACTAAATTATTTCTTCTCTCATCTTCAAACCCATCTCTGACTCTAATTAGAATTCTCATCCTAAAAAACAATGCTTTCAACAGAAACTCAATTAGAGAATGTGAGAGACGATGTGTTACACAAGGAAATAAGTGGTTGCAGCTGATCTTCAGGGTCAGCCCAGGGAAATCCTGCCAGCCCCTTTCCTATCAGGGGGCTGCCCGGAGGCAATACAGGCAGGGTGTCCCAAAAGTGTCGGTGCAGTTTGAAGCTCTAAGGACTTAAATACTAATAATGACAATCAAGTAAATAATATCTATTTGGGGACATGCTGTATGGAGGGCAAAGCAGAGAGTCTGAGTTACTGTTAGCCTGGCCCTTTCTGCTTCAGCTGCAGAGAGGTTTGTCTGAGGAGGAGGAAGATAGGATGAGACCTTTTTTTAGTTGACTTTTTCCCTTGTTTTCCTCTGTTGTGTGTGTTGGGGCAGTGGATGGAGCGCTGGGCCTGAAGTCAGGAAGACTTGAGTTCAATCTAGCCTCAGAAACTTGCTAGTTGTGTGACCTTGGACAAGTCACTTAACCTCTGTTTGCTTCAGTTTCCTCAACTAAAAAATGGGGATGATAACAGCACCACTGACTTGCATGGAAACTGACACACCAGGCATCGTATACATGTCATCTATTGTTATTAATATGATTATTCTCGTCGATGGACAATCTTTTTTGGAGAGGGGAGGCAAGGCAATTGAGGTTAAGTGACTTGCCCGAGGTCACACGGCTAGTAAGTGTTAAGTGTCTGAGGCCACATTTGAACTCAGATCCTCCTGACTCCAGGGCTGGTGCTCTATTCACTGAACCACCCAGCTGCTCTGGTTAACAATCTGCATGAGGTCTTGGGCACAGAGAACACTGAAGTGCTTGGTCAGCGATGACTGGGGAGCAAGGTCACTGGAAGCCAGTTTGTCGCATCTC
>CM053590.1:202601656-202656656 GCA_028646515.1 Pseudochirops corinnae | reverse complement strand
TGATGGAAGAATGATTACAAAATTGACCATAAATGTGATGAAATATTACTGTAATGCGAGAAAAGGTGCTGAATATAGAGAAACACTGAAAGATGAGCTGCCCTTATTTTTATGCTTTTTTGATGTGTTGATCAAAGTTGCTGATTCTTTCCCTTTTCTCCTTTTCCCTTTCTCAAGGAAAGGGAGGAACTTTGGCAGAAATTGTGGTGATGTAAAAAAAAAAAGATATCCATAAAAATTTATTCTAAAAGTAAAATAATATAAAATAAAATAAATTCCAATCACTGGGGTGGCTTTAGTCCCTCCTCAAGATCTTTAGAGTTCTGTGTTGGGTTTCAGGCTTTAGGATGTTTCTGATTAGTTTAAGCCCTGAGGTTGATCCTTCAGTTGGGAAACTTGTAGTTCAGTCAGAATTTCTCAGGGAGGGTGTACTTGACCAGGAATTTCCCTCATCTATCAGTCCACAACTGAGAACACTTTTTGTACTAGGTTCACGATGTGGAAATGAAGAATTATATAAGTGTGTACCACTTTGGAGTGACCCAGTGTATGAAACTCTGAGCGTTCAAAATGTATAAACTTAGTTGCTGCCTTAAAATAGTATTATGGATTAAAAAAAAAAATTTACACCAGGATGCATTATTCTTTAAGCAGTGCTATCCCTTGCTCAGCTCATTTTTAATCTATACATAATTTTTCAAGGACTCATCTATACTAAATAGATTAGGCCTAAATCAGGTCATTCTTGTAGCTCAGGTTTGGAAATGAGGTGAGAGACTCATAGAGCAGCTGATAATCAACAAAAGGAGAGTTACTTCACTGTATAGTGAGGAAGGATAATCAGCAAGAATAGCATTGACTCAATGGGATGCAACTTCCCTGTCTCTGGGTTGCCCATGCTGGTCTGCCTGTCAGGAGCCTGATGGAAGTGCTGCTCATTCCTTTTGTCCAGACTTTCTTGGACCTAGGCCAGTAGGAAACTATGTCAATAGCTCAAGCCCCTCATCCTCTAAGCCAATTAAGTCTCAAGGTCATTTTCAATACCTTTTAAGGAAAAACTAACCTAGCATGCATGGGAGATTGTTCCTCCCACAACACCTATTGTCTAAAATAAGGCACCCAGGTAAATAACTCATCTATGACAGCTAGCCTACAAAAACTTAGAAAAGATTTATAATCCCCAGCAACTTGGCAGCTCTCTTTAGGACCTGGCCATTTAAAGAGAGATTGCAAGTCTGTTGTGAAGTGCTTGAGGGAGAGTTAGTGGTGCAGTATTTCTACCAGATGAATCTGGGTGTGATTTTTCTTCTCTTCACTCCCCCTGGGCTTTTATGCTTCTTCGACACCTTGCACAGAGATGTGAAACCATTATGAAAGCTCCCATGCTTACAAATAAAGTTAAACAGGCACAGTAATTAATGAGATGAACATGGCTCCAAATTTGGGACTTTGAAGAGATTTAGGCTCATGTTGCTCAGCAGTGAAGGAAGCAGAAAGAAGATTGCATCTAATTAGCCCAAGGTCCCAGGTGGTCTTTACTTTTCCATGCCTGTTACCAAATGTATACCATCAGTACCGCTTAGCTGGAGGCTCCTTTTCGAACTGTTTGCTAGGCATTGCAAAGCCTCCAGCGCCGTCTCTTTTTGAGGCTTGACAATAGTTAGCACAGTCAACCATCCCCATATGCTCTAAATGCCGTTTCCCTTTTGGGGCCATTGGTTTGAGCCAGGATGCTGACTAGGACCCTACGATCCATTTGCTTGGTTTGGCTGCTTGCCAGTAACTGCCTTGTTCTCCTAGAGTGTGAATGGAAGAAAATGCATGTGGATGTCCAGACATCCATGTAGGATGCTGGGAATGAAATCTGAGGAGTCAAGATGGCAAAGGAACTAGCGGAAGGGTATTGCCTTGTAATGGTAGATCAAAAGCCCCTCTTCTCCACCCCTCATATTTTATCTAAAACAATAGCAACATTTGCTATGTTATGTTGTCTACAAAGAACTCGTTCTGCGTGCCAAGGTCATCCTTTGCAACCGAATTAAAAATCACCAGTATTAGTATTTATATCACTAGAAGAAAAAAGGCTTTAAAGAAGATTGCAGCCGCTCTCCCAACTGCTTCAGTGCTTTCAATAAGCATTATCATCTTGATTTTGGATATTACAGTTGGCATTTTACTCTAAGGCTACTAAGGATAAAGGGAGCAGTGGCTACTGGTGAGCAGTCCCAAACTGCATTCAGTCATCTAGACTGGCTCCAATGAACCTCATCTAATTTTGAATGTGAAAATATGTATTTTCCCCAGCTATATTATTATACTGAGCTGATAAAGATTAAAGGGGGAGGGGCATCATTTGAGAGCTTTACTGCTCCTGCTGGAGTTTCAAAGTATTTCCATATCTGTCCATTCGATTGGAAATTTAAATCATATTGCATTTCAGGAAATTGGTAGCCTCATAAGATACAAAATTTGACAGTTTATGGCTCAGTCTGTGTCTTGCTGTCTTTAAAGGAAAGGTTGTAAAAAATGAAATTAAGGAAAACAGATAAATGCCAAAATCCTATGATGGCATCTTTTGTAATTAGCACATCTGCTGCAAAGCATATGAAAAATGGCTCTGGAAACCTGCCCATTGCTGCAAAACAACCCACACCGTGAAAGAGCGCAGGACAGTAAAGGACATTGGATCATGAATTGTTTTTTTACCCTGGAGTTTAACGTTGCAACTCTTTTTTTACATGCCAACTTTCTCTACTTGGTTTCAATTTTTACTAGTTGGCTATATATTTTAGAACCTTTAGAACCTTCCTTTTTTCCATTCTTCAATGCCATCTGATGTCCTAGAAAGGAAATAATCAAGGAACTAGAAGTTCTTGTGTTTGTGATGTCCCTGTGCCCTTCCTTTTCCTGCTGAGGCCTTCAGTGACCTCTGACTCTCTCTGCCTACACAGAATCATAGAAATACCTCTTTGAGTCAGAAAGGACCCTCAGAGACTGCCTAGTTCTTTAGTTGTCCAGGAGGATTTGCTTTTTAGTTTGAATCTAAATCTTTAGATAAAGAATTGGCCTTCAGTCAGTAGTGAAATACTTTCGGTCCTGGGCCTGGAATCATGGATCCTAAAGGTTGTGTCATAGCCCCATCCCTATTATAGCAAAGTTGCCCTGAGGAAGATACGGCACCTTTCTAGGCCCATGAACAGTGATACTATATTCTTCCACATAATAGCTATCAAATGCTACTCTCTGCCCAAATTGGGCACATACTTGTTTATTGTACATGCCATGGAATAAAAGATTGTAGGTGATTTAAGATCTGAGTAAAAGTCAAGGAAATCAGCTCCCCACCTCTGCCCCCACCAAGATATATCAAAGAGAGAGCCATTAATAGAATTTTCTTGTCAGTCAAGTGAGCTTTGAACACAATTTACTTCATATATATGTATATATATATATATATATACACACATCTATATGCATACGTATACATATATATACTACATATATATATATATATACACATACTCATATATATGTAGAGATAGATGGTAGATTCATATGTATATATACCTACACATATATAATATATTTATAAATTTATATATGGTCTGCGTATAATATAGTACATAATGTATGTATTGTCTATATAAAAATAATGTTATGTATGTGTGTGTATGTGTATATATGTATAATGTACATACATATATGTATATTTTGCATACATAGACGTAATCTTGTACATATATAAAATAGATAGATAGATAGATAGATAGATAGATAGATAGATAGATAGATAGATGATAGCGTAGTCTGCAGAAAACAATGGAGGAGTCAGTCTGGGCTTGCAGCTGACTTTCAGGGAGTGGCAGAGATTTACTAGTCTGTCATTGGCCTCTGGGAACAGATTAAGACAACTTTATTTTGCTGTAAAGCTGTAATAGCATGGGGTTTGAGTAAAGCTAAAAACATAAGTTTGTGTCTGTGTGTGTGTGTGTGAGAGACACACACACACACAGACACACACAGAATGATTTCTTATTTTATACTGAAATGAAAGTTAATTTAAATATGGAGTCATTCATGTCAAAAGAGAGAAGATACATAGCCCTTTATCTCCACATTAAAGCTCTAGTAGTTTCATTTATCTCTAATAACTCCATAAATTCAGTTACTACTCAGGGTACTGAAAGCTGGAACAGCTTGATGTTGTCACTAAAACTTGGGACTACAGAGGACTCTGGTCATGCAATTGGAGACCTGTAGGACAAGGGCAAACTTAAAGAACAATGGTATAGATATTAGTACTTGGATGAGGTTCAGGATCCAGGATGAGATACCTACTTCAGGAGAACTGAAGCATAGAATCCAACTATTTTTGTCACAAAATGGTAATCAATGAAAATCCAGGTTTTCTCTTTCCCATCTCCCTCCCTTCCCAACTCCTCATTAAGAAAAGGAGATAAAAAAGCTTGTTACACACGTGAATAGTGGAGCAAAACAAATTCCTATATTGGTCATGTAAAAATAAGTGTCTCAATCTGTATTGAATTCATTATCTCTTTGTCTGGAGGTAGGCAGCATGTTTCAACAAGAATTTTTGGAATCATGGTTAGGCATTACACTAATCAGAGATAACTTTTAAAGTTGTTGATCTTTCCCAATACTGTTGTTTTTGTATAAATTTTTTCTCCTGGTTCTGCTCAATTCACTCTGTATCAGTTCATGTAAGTCTCCCCAGATTGTTCTAAAATCATCCTTTGCCTCATTGGAAGGGAATGAAAGAAGACTGGAAAGCTGAGAAGGGGACAGGTTATGAAGAGCTTTAAACAAACAGAGGGCTTTATATTTAATCTTTTTATTTTTCATTTTTGCATATCCCAGTGTCCTATTGTTTTTTTCTTTTAAAAAAATTTTTAATTTATGGGATAAAACAAGAATTTCCGTAACATAATATAATAAAAAATATTGCACATGAAACTGAAAATCTATTGCGTACAACTTGCTATTTCATTTACATATTATATATATATATATATATATATATATATATATACATAAAATTTATATATAATAAATTTCTTCCCTCCCCCCCTTTTTCCCCTTTCCTTCCCAATCTTGAAGGGAACACAAAAATTTATTGAATAGGGGATGAGACGGTAAGATCTGCCCTTTCAAAAGAGTACTTTGGTGGCTGAGTGGAGGCTGGAATGAAGTAGGGAGAGACTTTATGCAGGCAGACCCACTAAAAGGTATGAGACTAGGAGACAATGAGAATCTGTGCCAGAGTGGTGGTTGTGTGACTGGAGAGAAGAGGAGACATGCAAGAGATAAATGAAGGAAGAAATGAAAGTGCTGGGCAACAGACTGGATATAGAGAATGAATGAGAACAAGGAAGAAAAGATAACACCAAGATTGTGAGCCTTAGTTACTTTGAGGATGGTGACGCCCTGGGCAGTAAGAGGAAATTTCAGAAGAGGAGAGGGTTTTGGGGAAAAGATAATGAGCTCTGTTTTGGACATGTTGAGGCTGAGATGACTATGGAACATTCAGTTAGAGAAATCTAGCAGTTGGTGATGTGAGAATCTCACTCAGGAGAGAGTTTAGAACTGTATATATAGATCTGGGGATGATGCTCAAACCTATGGGAACTGATCAGTTTACTAAGTATGATTATATACAGTTGTTGCTGGTGTTCCATAAGGTTCTGTATTTGTAAACTCTTCATTATTTTTGGGGTGCATAAGAGATGTTGATCTTGCCAAGTAAAGATACTACCTCTTCTTTGGAGATGGGAATAAAGAAGGAGATAGTGGGGGGAAATGTGATTCAGAGGATAGAGTACTGGCCCTGGAGTCAGGAAGACTTGAATTCAGATCTGGCCTTACACACTTACCAGTGACCCTAAGCTCTGTTTGCCTCAATTTCCTCATCTATAAAATGGGAACAATAATAGTTCCTACTTCTTGGGCTTGTGAGGATGAAGTGAGATAATAATTGTAGAGAGATTTGTGTAGTGACTGGCACATAATAAGTGTTGTGTAAATGTTAACTAATCACCATCACATTGTGTTCAGGGAGGACCCGCATCTCCAGTGTGGGAGCTTCCTGAGCCCTTTTCAGGGCTGCTCATCCCACTTTGGGGTCCACCTTCACCCAGCTCTCCCCTGTGACTCCAAGAAGCTGTAGCATGTGTAATGGCTACACCTCAGTAAAGCTGTTTTTGTAGATGGGCTGAGTCAAGTTGGGGGCAACTGACAGGCCTCAAACCCATTGGTGAGTTTGGGGAATGTCTACCCCAAGCATATGAAGACTCCCTGGTGGAATGAGCAGATGAGAGTTTGTTCCAGGCAGCTGCAGCAGGTGCTGTGGAGTACTTGGAGCTTGGGCAGACATTGAAGAAGCCAAGGTCATCCACTGCATTCTGGGCAATCTCCAGTTGTCTTGACTTTTGTCTTGCCATGAGACTCTGGAAGAGAGAGTGAAACTGGCAACTTTGCATGATTCTGCCTCTATTGCCTAGTTCATGAAAAGGGTCAAAGGAAGTAGATGTTGCATGTAATCCAGGGTTGGAATTTGGCAGTTTTAAATATTAAACACATTTGAAGAAGTCTAGTAAGTATAGTTGTTCCATTTTCAATGGAGAAACCAAGTGTTTCAAAATGAACCAAAAGACCTCAAATAAAGTTAGACCAAGATCTAAAATCCCTTCCCATATTCTCATCAAATTCAGTTACCTTTTCCTAATATACTTTGCCAAATTATGCATGTATCCAGATTGGTCAGGAATATAGGGGAAACACTTCTTGTTAATAAGGTAATCATTTATGAATGAAGCTCACAAGGACTGGAAATATTTTGAATGTAATTAAATTGTAAAAATGTTACTAACGTAATTTAGAAATGATTAATGTGGTGACATATCTGTCTCTCTACGCTTCAGCAAAATCTCATATTGATCTCAAAAACATCTTTCTGACAAATCCTATTTGAAGACTTGTTTTACTGGGTTGACAATGCTGAATTGCATTAAACATATTCGCAGTCCTTTGGATCTTCATTCTTGTAGGGAGGGAAAGGGACTTAGATATCTTAGCTTTTTTATGTGTAAGGAAAATTTTAAGATAGGTTCATATTCAAATACATAACTTTATAAAATCAATATAGCCCTGTAGCTACGTTTTAAAGCTTTAGAATTCAAAATAAAATTTCTAATTACGATATTTTAGAAGACCAAGAATTTCTATTAATTATAAACACATCCCTACTTTCCATTTTTTCAGTTTAGATTCATGGCTACATATACACATTTATAATATACAATACATACATATACACACTATATATATGTGTGTGTGTGTGTGTATACACACACACACACACACACACACATATATATGTATAATGTATATGTGTATGTGTTTTCTGTTACAGATTTGGAAGATGAAATAGCTGACTTACTCAAAGTCTGAAGGTCTCCCTCCCCCCAAACCCTCTCCTCAAGGCTGACAGCTCTCAGTAGACCATTGTAAATGCATTTAAAAAATAATTTCTCAAGCTAAAGGGTGCTGTGTTCTCAGATTAATGTTTTGACTGCACAGTAGCCCTGAAAATTCTCTGTTGTCTTGGACTTAAAGACAGAGGTTCTAACTAATGAAGTAACTCTCAAAGAAATAGGGAAAACACCAAAATGAGAGTACCATGTCGTAAGGGTTTTAGTGTACTCTACATATGTTTATTTAAGGAAACTACATTTTCAGTGCTAAAAGTTATCTCCTTAGGATTACAAGAAGCAACATGAAGCATAATATTCATTTAGTTTTCCTTAATAGACATCCACAGATCCAGGATGATATGCATACCAAGGCTACTTGCCTCTCAGTTACAACTCTAACATTACAACTTTATGTGACAACTTTAACATCACAAATTGTAACAGTCAAGATTCTTCATGTCAGATGGTAGTTTAGTAAGTATATGTTTTAAACAACAAAGTCTAATTTTCTTCCCAAACACAAAGCCTGTTGGGAAATGTTAACTCAAAGAAAAGCATTCAGATCTTTGCTGAACATAATCATGGCTTGGCCCAGCGGGGTGGCAGAAAGGAGTTAACTTAGCCAGATTCTAGTAGCTTGAGAGTAATTATAGTAAGAAATGATAAAAGGCAAAAAGGGCACGTTTTCCTTTCTGGGGCTTAGCCTGCTCTGGGTGTGATTACAAAGATTCAGATTCTTAATTCCCAATCACAAAAGAATTTGATTGCTTTATATGCTGAATCATCATTGAGTTCAATATATAAACAAAGCAAATGTTGCTCCCATTATAATTTGTGAGTTCATTTTTAGAACATGCTTGTGTGTGGAAGGGGGACGGAATTAGGGTTTTACTCTCTATTTTCAAAGCAATAAATCTCAGAAAGCAGGAGAGACTTTCTCCCTTATTTATTTGCCCTTCCCTCACCTTTCTCTGTGTGGCCAACTCAGAGTCAAGGAAGAGGATGAAATAACTGTTTAAAATTCAACTAAAATCCTTAATGAAACTTTTTCTTCTACAATTGACCACAGCTGAATTAAAAGCTATTTTTCCATTCTCACTCAATAAATTGTGTTATACCCAGGCAGGCAAGACAGACAAAAAAAGCAGCTTCTACACGCATTTGTACTAACATAAGACAAAAATCTTTTTTGACATCGAGGCCATATTTTGGGCCTTTCACTTTCTCTATTTCCGTTTCTCTCAATGAAAGCATTATTTCAGATTGTTTGGACTCCTCCCCTACAGAAAAGTCAAACTTTGTTTTAAACCAGCTGGAATTTTTTTTCTTTACTTTTTCGAAGTGGCTGAGACTCACGGCTGGCCTTGGGCTTTACCTCCACAGGGCAAGAAAAAAACGGTTTGCATTTTAATTTGGGCAAGCAGTCCATTTCTGCCTTTCATCTTTCATTACATTTTTTAGCTGCTTTTTTCTATCTTTCTTAAACACACTTATCAAAGAGATTCCAAGGAAGGTCTCAGTCCTTGACGGTGGGAGTTTAAATATTGTTGAGGAGGGTCTAGTCTCATGCATTAAAAAAATGTTCACGTGAGAAGTCTTAACCTCCTCAGTTAACCTCACCAATGAAGTCCAGGCTTGCTGGCAAAAAGGGTTCTGCAGAAGTGAATATCTCCCATAGACCACAGGCTTATGTCGCTGGCAAATAAAATTAACTGGATTTTTGTCAGGAATCAATCAGCACAAGACAGAGTGAAACATATAGAGATTTTCTTTGACTTGTCAGAAAAATGGGGACAATCCCAACGCCTTGTCATTTGGTGTGCATGTTCTCTCTTTACCTAGTCAATGCTTTGGGATTTTTTAGTTGGTGAATCAAAAACTGCTAAGGGACCACCATTCCCCGAGAATTTAGACAAAAATCAGGTAGGGAAGTTTCACGGTTATTACAAGCAAGGACAAGGAGAGAGTAAATGATTGACAACATTCTGTCAATCAAGTCAGCTCTAAGTACAATTTCTTTCTGATATATGCATATGCACACATATACACACATATATGTTTCTCTATCCATATGTGTGTATATATGTACATTTCTGCATGTGTTTCTATATAATCTATCATCCATCTATCTAGATTGAGATAGATCTAAATAGATAGCCAGCCAGCCAGCCAGATAGATAGATAGATGGATAGATAGATGGATAGATAGATGGATAGATAGATAGATAGATAGATAGATAGATAGATAGATAGATAGATGGATGGATGGACAGATGGATGGACAGACAGACAGATAGATGGATAGATAGATAGATAGATAGATAGATAGATAGATAGATAGATAGATGGATAGATGGACAGACAGACAGATAGAAAGATAGATAGATAGTAGATAGATAGATTAGATTAGATTAGATAGATAGTGTAGGATACAGAAAAAAAAATAGAGGTCAGTCAATCTGGGTGGTGGGATGGGAAAGAAGTTTAGTAATCTGTCATTAGCCTCGGGGGAGCAGAACAAGGCAACTTTGTTTTGCTTTATGGCTAGCATAGCATGGGAACTGGTAAAGGCAAAAACATAAGCTTTGGCTGTTTGGGTAGGAATGCTCATTTTATGTTGAGAAGGAAGGTAGTTTAAGAGGGAGTCATGCTAGGAAAGGAAAGATACAGAGTACCTCTTGTTTTATGCTCACAAATGTATATTTTAGTTTGATTTGATTTATATGGTGGTTACCTTAATATTAAAAGAATGCACACACATACAGATATATACATATATCTATATAGATGTGTGCATACATATATAGTATATATATATATATATATATATATATATATATATATATATATATATATATATACATACATACATACATATGTCTGTGTGTTAAATACACTCCCCCCATTTTTGTGGTTCAGATGTTACCTGTTTAGAAATATTCCTCCACTTTTAGAAAAGCTGTGGTTAAAAGACTATTAATTCTAACCAGGAGCAACTGTTTCTAACCCTCCATTCCAAACACATTGAAATTGCCTACTGATCTAGGTGATGGCGACATATTTCAAGCAAAGCATTTGTAATGTTCACGTTTATTCAAGAGGCAGTAATGTGGGATGCTCATGTGTGGTTACGTGGTACTTTCATGATCCTTTCTGTTTCAATGGAATTCGTGCAAGACTCCTGTGAGGTTGCCGTTCAGTCTTTGCAGTTGCGTCCAACTCTTTGTGACCCCTTTTGGGGTTTTCTTGGCAAAGATATTGGGGTCATTTGCCATTTCCTTCTCCAGCTCATTTTAGAGATGAGGAAACTGAGGTAAACAAAACAAACGACTCTTCCAGAGTTCCTTATGGTAACCACAGCTAGTAAGCGTCTCAGGGCAAATTTGAACTTGAAGGCAAGTCTTCCTGACTCCAAGCCCAGCACTCCACCCATTGCACCACCGGGAAGTAAGTAAGTAGTAAATCCTCAGCAAGTACAAAAGCCTTGTCTGCTTCCATACAATCTACTTTCCTCCAGCTAAACTGGTCCTCCAGTTGCTTTCTTTGGAAATTTCTGCTCTTCATATGTTCCATTCCCCCTTCTGCTTCCATATATTTGCTTTCACTGAACTTTATGGCCAGAATAATCTCCTTTCCTCTTTGCCAATTTAATTCCTAGCCATCCCTAAAATTCTAATCCAAAAGACATGTCCTCTTTGAGGTCCCTCTTTAGACTGGTAATGAAATCCCCCTGAGATCTCACACAGCACTTTGTTTTTCCATGGAACACGGACCTCTTGTATGCTGTTGTACATTATAATTATCTGTGGTGGTGTCTCAACCTCCTACTAAATCGTAAGTTCAGAAAGGATAGGAACTGTATCTTATCTAAACTTTGCTTTTCTCCCAGTGCTTGGCAGGATGTAGTACAGTCTATAACATGTTTGTACAATTAATGACCCAGGACAAAGAAGAAAAGCAAAACAAAACAGAAAAAAAAAGATTGAGTTTAAACACTAGTCAGTTGTTTTCAAGTTATTTGACCAAATTTTAATATTTCAACAACTTCTCCAAAATTCAAAACCTATTCATTCCCAAACTCAAAACAACAGGCTAGAACATCCATTATTTAAAAAAAAAAAATGTTATTGACAGTTCCTGTTTTTACATCCCAATAGTTCTTTTCTCATGTAACAAAAAAATTAAAAAGAAAAAAAGTTGGGGTGGCTAGGTGGTGCAGTGAATAGAGCATCAGCCCTGAAGTCAAGAGGACCTGAGTTCAAATTTTCCTTCAGACACTTAACACTTACTGTAAGCCATGTGACCTTGGGCAAGTCACTTAACCCCAAATGCCCTACAAAAAGCAGGGAAAAAAGGAAAAAAAAGAAAAAAAAGTTTAGCAAAACTCAGCACAGCAGAAGATTGTATAGTTCGTATACAATAATACGTACATGCATAGTTCTACACCTGTTTCAAAGAAACGGAAAGTGACCTGTTTTCTTTTTACTTTACAAATGCAACCATTGAGTCCAACATTGGTTTGATTTTTTAGTGAGGAATTAGAGCAAAACTCTTAAGCAATAACTGTGCTGGAATATTTATGGACACCTGGACACCATCTAAAAAGCTCTTACTCCTCTCCCCTATTTGATTCCCACTTACAGTTAATTAAGACAATCATCAAGCAGCAGTGGAAGGACTCAGTATTGTTTACAGTTATTCTTCAACCATTTCTGGAACAGGAGTGGGCATTTGCAATTTCAGATTACATTTTATGCTGGATAATGGAAGAGAGGGAGACCATTATTCTTCTGTCCCCTGTCATTGCCTGACTGAGCTATTCACCACACTAGGCTAACTAGTGAGAATTGTAATTGGTTAATAAACCAATTAGAGTATGAAAAGATGTCCTTTCCCTATATTTTAATGTATCCTTCAACTAGACAATTGGCCTAGTGGAAAGAACTCTGGATTTGAAGTCAAAACCTTGTTTTGTTACTAACTACTCGTGTGAACTTAGGTTAGGTCATTTTTGCCTAACTTGGCTTAGGTCCCCAGTCTATCAAAAGGTGAGGGTTAATCTATTTGATCTCTGAGGTTTCTTCTAATTCAGATCTTCAGTGATACAAACAGGTTGGATGTGACTTTGTTTCTTTTCTCTCTCATTCTTTCTTTCTCCATCCTCTCATCCTCATACCTAATCATCTGTATTATTAACTCAAGGGAGTGGAGGAATGGAGGGAATGGCTAATGCATATAGTCAAAGTGACTGAGGAATTCATAGGTATTTTAATCAGGCACCAAATACTTTTAGCAACTCAAGTATGCATAATTATCTGACTTCCTTCTGACTGGTATATGTGGTGTTATCCTTTTCATTATTAAGCCTACCAGAAGAATCTTGAGAAATGTAGCCGTTGGGGATGATGGTGAAGTAGAAAGCTGCTCCTAGATAATGTTCACTACTTGAATACAGTAGCCATAGCTATCTGAAGGTCCAGAAAAGAAAATTCTCAATGCTAAAGTCCTTGGCACTGTCCAATTTTTCAACACCAGAAATGGATATGATTTTTTTTTAGTGGAAATATTATTAAAGAAGATTCATTACTGTCTATTTTGCTACTTTATGCTAAAGACCATGGTGCCTTTCCATTTGACTAGCAGATGAAACTCCTACACTGTGCCCTATTAGAATTCAAGTTCCTCAAGGACAAGAACTATCTTTATTTTTTATTGGTATCCTCAGTAGTTAACACAATACAATGCACACAGGTGCTTAATAAATGCTTCTTTCCTTTTTCATTTCCTCTCCTCTCTCCCTCTCTTCCTCTCTCTCTCCCTCTCTCTTTCTCTTCCTTCCTTTCTTCCTTCCTTCCTTCCCTCCTTTCTTTCTTTCTTTCTTTCTTTCTTTCTTTCTTTCTTTCTTTCTTTCTTTCTTTCTTTCTTTCTTTCTCTTTCTTTCTTTCTTTCTTTCTTTCTTTCTTTCTTTCTTTCTTTCCTTCCTTCCTTCCTTCCTTCCTTCCTTCCTTCCTTCCTTCCTTCCTTCCTTCCTTTCTTTCTTTCTTTCTTTCTTTCTTTCTTTCTTTCTTTCCTTCCTTTTTTTCTTCTATTTTGTGTACTATAACATATTCTAGAAACAAATGGGACCTAGTGCAGTAATGCCAATGACATATATATTCTCACTGTATCCTTTGTTTTGATAGCAATAAATTGTACTTAGTTAAATGCTCCTGGAGCATGAGTTGTGTCTCTCTTCATTGAACCAATAAATGAACTATCCCACTCTGGCTCTATTTTTACATTATACTGTAAAAATCCTTGAATAGAGCCTTACCTGATGACTGCACCTATTTCTGACTATGGAACAAGATTGCTACGCAGCAGATTTAAAAATACTATGGTATTTTCAGCACTCATAAAGGGCTACACCAAGAGCCATTAATCTCTATATCTCTGTCTTGGGTGCCATTGACACCCAGATGAATAAGTATAAAGGTGAGAGAAAATAAGAGAGAGGCATAGTAGGGTCAGACCAAGGGAAATGGGAGGGAGAAAAAGAGAAGAAAGAGAAGTTTATTTAAAAAGGAATGAGGAATGATCAATACTATCAGAAATTCTACCAGAGGCCACTCAGGCTAGCCACTATACCAGCGGTTCTCAACCTGTGGGTTGTGATCCCTTTGGGGCTGGAATGACCCTTTTCACAGGGGTCACAGGGGTCACCTAAAACACATATTTCCAATGGTCTTAGGAACCGAGACACGGCTCCTCTATCTGTCTCCAGGCAAGTCCACCCACATGCAGATACGCCCACATACAAGAATTAAAGGATTGGGGCATTAGGAAGGTTGAGAACCACTGCATTATACAGACTATATATGTGATATTCCTGTGACCATCAAGATGCTTGCATTCTATAGTAATGGGCTCATATAGGTATAGCCTTCTTTCAGTTCTTTCACAGTACCTGTTTTTCTTATTTGACAAATATCAGTAGTATCCATTTCCTGATGCAAGAATCATGATGTTGCATGGTCATCTGAATGAAGATTGAGGAGTCAGATATTCTCATCATGTCATGATTGTGGTGAAGTCTTTCTCAATCACTAGCTTTATGGCATACTATATTATCATAACATCACGAGATTTAGAGGTGGAATGGATTTTGAGAGATCATCTACTCCAACTTGCTCATTTTACACAAGGTAATGGATTCCCAGAAAGGGCAATGATTTGTTCAAGGTCATGAAGGTATTTACATAGGCAAAGACTGAAATAATTTGAAAATGATAACTTGGAAATTTTTAACAAGTAAATTTGCATTTATTTGTCTTATATTTTGTTATCTCTAATTTTGAAAATGTGAAATAAAAGCCTTTTATGATGAATAAATACATAGCTGGTTTAATGAGAGAATCCAATAGAGCAAAGAGATCATTTAAGCAGCAGAAATAGAGAAACACAATGTAAAAAATTCAAATAGAGAAAAAATGGTCTATTATACTTATCATTGATATTCATAAGCACTATTGATGCAGAGAAAAGTATACTGTTTGCTTTGTTACAGTGCTTTATCTGGAGGTAGCAGGGAATTGAATTTATTGAAATAACACCTTGAAAGTTTATATGCAGAATATATTTTGACATGCTTGTCAAAGAAAATTAGGTGCTTTCAATAAGCAACAACAATTTTTAAAAAATCTGTCTTAACTGATAAATAGAAAACACTTTCTATAGGAGGAATGTTGATGCTACCTATAATTATGGATATGGTTGTAATAAATCATATGAAAAGCAGATCTTTTCATTATTAATTTATTAATAACATATTACAAAGAAAGAATTCCTGATAAATTTGAATATCTTTCTGATCAATTTAGAAACTGAAATATCCCCATTTTGTATTAAAAGTGAATGAAGCCACAAGTGTAGTTAAAGATGCTCATTTGATTACATGCATATATATGTATATATGTATATTATGCATGTATATTATACATTTAGGAACATACAATGTTCTCTAGAGTAACAAATCTTCCCTAATCAAAACGATTTCAGGGAAGATTTGTTACTTTTCAAGCCTATTGATGGTAATTTCATTTCATGATAAACTTTCAGTACAGTTTGAGAACTTTTTAATGAAGATGCTATAATATGGAGAATTGAATTGGACCTCATATTGAGTGTTTAATCAATACCAGAACAAAACATAGGCCCAGAGCACTAGTTAAAAATGTGGCCTCTTGGGAAGTTCTGATACACTGATTCTCATTCTTAGATAATCACATATCAAAAAATTTGTCTGAGCAGCTCTAATTTGTTAATTAATTAATAATTAACGACTAACAAACTTTATAAAAATAGCCAAGTTACAAGCAAAATGCTCTTTGCAAAATTGTGGGAGTATGGGAACAGAGTTCAGAGAGCTCCTATATCACTATAAAACACACTGACTTTCTTGTGTCAAAGTGCTTTGAAGAGTGTTTAAGCTAAAGAAAAAAAGAAACTTTCATTTTTCTTAGTGATGATAATAACAATGAAGGATATTTTTTATAATAAGAAATTTCTTCTGAAAATCATCCATAGTATTTGCATGCAACAGACTGAACTTGATTGAGAATGAAGTGAGCATATTACGTGGGGTGAAGATGAGAGATAGATGAAAGGGCTGGATTCTGGTGTTTGCTGTGATCTCAACCATGACCAGGGCAGCTAGGTCTCGTAGAGTAGATAGAGTGCCAGCCCTGGAGTCAGGAAGACATGAGTTCAAATCTCACCTTAGACATTTACTAGCTGTGTGACCCTGGGCAAGTCACATAACCAGTTTTGTCTTAGTTTCCTCATCTGTAAAATGACCTGAAAAAGGAAATGGCAAAATTGTCCAGTATCTTTGCTAAGAAAATCCCAAATGGGTTGACTGAATGACAGCCATGACCACAGCAGTGGAAGTTGAGGTGATAAGACAAGTGCTGTGGTTGAGGTACATAGAAGCTACAAAAGAAGGAAGAAAAGGCATTTATTAAATGCCTATTATATGCCAGATGCTGTACTGGGCACTTTACAAATAATGATGTCATTTGGTCCTCAAAATAACCCTAGAGAGAGGAGCTATTATTATTCTCATTTTACAATTGAATAAACTGAGGCAGACATAAGTTAAGTGACTTCCCCAGGGTCACGCAGCTAATAAATGTCTAAATCTGAATTTGAACTCTGGTCATCCTGATTCCAGGCCCAACACTCTATCCCTTGCTCCACCTAGCTTTCTCCTATAGTGGAGTCATTCTTGATGTGGAGAAGAAAGCTGACTGAATATGGATTTTCTTGTCTTTGGCTTCACACCCACTCTAGTCCTCTTTTAGGAGAACAATGAACTAGTTGCCTGATCTCTATTTTTGTTCTTGTTTTTGTTTTTAGTTTGATTTTCATTTTATTTTGTTATTTCGGGTAAAGTGTTAACCGTTGGGTTCCTGATCTATGGCTGTTGTTAGGCAAATGCTAATAGAGGGAGAAGACACTGGGAATAAAAAGAGAAATATATTTCTTATACTGATGGTACTTTTCTTGGCATTGTGGGGGCTCAGTAGCAAGATTCCTATTGCTGTAGTCTTCCAAAGGTAGAAAGAGAAAATATGGAATCAGAGTAGTCCCTGGCACAAGAGAGTCTGGCAGTTTGGGAGTTGGTCTTCCAAGGTGATTTTGACAGACACTTTGCCTTTATTTTTTCTCCTGAGGCAGATTTGCAAGGAAAAGACTTTTTCTGATGGAGAGAAGTGAAAGAGGGTCTAGAGAAAACAACTAAGGGGAGGCCAGCAACAGGAACCGGGAAAATCTGGTGCCGTCCACAGGAAAATGGAGGCTTTCAAGAAAAGAGCAAACTGGTTCCTTGCTTACCAGCTCCGTATCCCCCCACAAAAATAGAATGAGCATAATTATGTGACTGTATTTATGGAAAGGTTAGAAATATGTGTATTTAATTTATAAAATTAGACTTCTGATATATTTTCCAATTTAAAAAATACATGTCCTTCACATGAAATAGAAGAAAAAATCAAGACACACTTATTAATTGTGTGATCATTTTACAGAAAATAAATTTCCTATTTTAAAGATATAGACTTTTTAAAATATAAATGGATGACAAACTTATTTGCCATGATCAAATATGATGCATAATTTAAATGCAGATGGAAATACCTCAAGATAAATATATTACATTATTTTAATGTATTTTTAAAAATTTTGTGTTGAAGGAGAAAGAGGACTCAGGCAAGTGAAGGAGGACAAAGAAGTGGATAAGACCTGGAAAGCCAGTTGGGTGTGATTGTCAAGGCCCTGTTCTCCAGGAGAGTTCACCACAAGAGTGTCTATCAAGGGATCATCTAGTAAGTGGAAGAGGATGAAGAGGAATGTAGTGGGGTTTGGCAGCTTCTTGATGAGGGGTACTGAGGCAAGTATCTGTCTACATTATTATAATAGTAGAGAAATCTTCTATCTTCTTTGGGAGAAAAGTATGGAACTGGATAAAGCATGCCTGAAACATTTTCAAGACTTTTCTAACAGGATAAATATAGCATCACCACAGTTCCAGGTTAGTCCTGACTTGGGTTAGTCCCCTTGTAAGTTTAGAATTAATGTTGGAATGAAATGAGGCACTCTAGAGGCAGCTAGATGAGTTAGTGAATAGAACTCCAGATCTGGAATTGGGAGAACCTGAGTTCAAATCTAGCCTTAGGCACTTACTAGCTTTGTGATCCTGGGAAAGTATGTCTCAGTTCTGTCAACTGTAAAATGAAGATAATTGATAGCATCCACCTTCCAAGGTTGTTGTGAGGATCAGATGAAATCATATTTGTAAAGCAGAATTATTGGCATGTAGTAGGAACTTAATAAGTATCTATTTCCTTCTTGCCTGCTCCCCTCTATGTAAGAATAGGGATTGATTGAATAAATCCATATCACCTAATCCCACATAAAATAAACCATAAAATATTAAGTCCTGATATTTGACCAGATGACAATGTTTCTCAATAAATCATAGACTTTAAATTAAGTAAATAAAAGTTCTTGATCAACCAGAGTGACATTTAGCAGGAAGAGTATTTTGATTGACTGAGGAAATTTGGTAACCTTCTGTGAAAATGACTAAAATTAGGGAGCTAGTTTACAACTTGAGAGATTCAAGTGAGCAGAGAGGAGGGAGGTCTAAGTAAATCCCTGTGAAGGAATCATTGGAGGGGTGGTGGTGGATCAGAGTCCTCAACCTTGGTCTTCTTCCTCCTCTCTACCTCTGATAGTGAAAGGATGACCCTGAGAAGTTTGAAGGGAATTGGAGGATTCGGATCTCTCATCTTCTCATGGGCACCTTAGCAGCTTCATCAGAAGCTCTGACAGTATCTACATCAGAATCCAAGGAGAGAGTGGATAGAGATTCAAGACATAGCAGAAAAGCTATACCTGACCTAAAGGAAGCATCTTAAGGAGTTCCACAGAAGAACTTCTAGAAGATTTGAGGACCTTTTTGCCGTAGGTGATATTGAAGCTTAAGCCCACTTTCCCCTGGATTCTCAATGTACAGGTGGGAGAGGGTGTTACAGATGGTTGGGAGATGTTTTGTACCAAGTTCTTACTATATCGCCTTAATAAAAACTCCTTTCTAAACCTGAATGTGGTAGCTGACTAACTGAAAATCAACTAACAATCATGGTGGAAAGCAAATCAATAGGAGTGCGGGGGTGGGGTGGGGTGGGGGGTGCTCTTGAGTGCTAGCATTGGGAAAACCACTCTCAGTCCCTCAGGGCTACCTCTAAATCTCTAAAGGGACAGGTAGTAGTTCTAGTCTTTCTAGGTCCAAAGTTGATTCTCTTTGGATAAAGCGACTCAAGTAAAATGATATATAAGTAGTTCTGCCTTCTCATTCTCATTTCCTATTATCATCTGTGGTAAGACCATTATCTACCATGTTCTCCTACTATATAGAGTAGGTCATCCCTCCTCCCCCTCACCAAATGCAAGGAATTTGTCCCTAGGACTTAATCGAGACATCAGCACAGTTTCCTGGTTAATTGAGGTTATTAAAAAAGGCTGCCCACAAAGAATCAGTCCCCCTCAGCCTTGTCTGATGCCCCCAAGACATCTAAGTCACTATATCCTGTCCTGCTGTATTTCTGTGTAGAGATGAGGGCTATATCTGCTTCTGAAGCAATGCTTTAGCCTTGTTGGGTATCTTTTCCATGGAAGAGCTAAATAAATTTCTTCTAGCTATCTGTTAAATTGTCCTATGTGTCATTTTATTTCAACATCTAGCCTGATTCAAGCTTCTCCTAAAACATTTTGGCATGCCCTTCCTGAATAAGTTTTGACTCTGCCAGAGACTAAGGCTTCCAGTCCAATCACTAATATCCTGCCTCTTCTGCTGCCTCAACGTGTTCTCATCTGTAACAACCCGCTTCCTAGGATAGGAACATTATTTTGCCTGGATCACTGAAGGCTCTACCTGCTGCAAGAGAAGAATAGTCAACTGGACTTCAGTGGCTAATAATGTAGTACCAGAAAGAGAAGGGAAGACCTGGCAAATCTTCCTAGTAGAGGGAGCTGCTGGCCACATGGTTGGTAAGTGAAAGAGCCCTAAGAGTCAGGAAACAGAACGATATTTAACTGTACAGATTACTCTGTAGTAGCCTGCTTAATAGTCTAGAACCAGGGAAAAATAGTACTAGACAATGAAAAACTTTTTCCTTTGGGGTAAGACTATTGTGATTGGGTGTTCCACCTCCACCTGTGTCTTTGATAAATTGACATAATCCTAGGAGGAAGCAGGACTCCATAGTCCAGTTTTGTTCTTGGTTTCATTCTCCACGAAAATTTATCTGCTAAAGATGGATTGCTTTTCGAAGCAGTACTGGTTGATCCTCTCAAACCTTTCCTTATTGTATGCCCTACATGGAGTTACCTGGGTCTCAAGGTCCCTGTTTCCTCAGGGGGCTCCATACAGTCAGAGGCAAGGGCTTAGGATGATATGTGGGAAAACAGGCACATGAGTGCTGTTTGGTGGAATGGTATATTGGTATAGCCATTCAAAAGAAAATTTCAAATGATGACCAGAAAGTTATCATGTATACCATGTGATCCAACTGTATCAATACTAGTCCCATACCCCCAAAAATTTTTTATAAAAGGAAAATATTGTATATGTACAAAAATATTTATAGTAACTTTTTTTGTGGTAGTCAAAAATTGGATACTAAGAGGATGACCTCCTATTGGCTAATGGTCAAACGAACTGTGGTTATATAAATATAATGAAATATTATTGCACCATAAGAAGGGAAGAAGTGATTTAATTTCAAAAGAAACTGGGAATACATTCATGAATTGATGCAGAGCAAAGGGAGTAGAACTAAGAGCATAATTTATACTATGATAGTAACCTTATAGAAAAAAAAATTTGGAAAGACATTAGAACTCTGATTAATGCCATGATAAAGTACAAGCCCCAAATGATAAAATTGAAATACTTCCACTCACCTCTTGATAGAGTAGTGATGAACTTAAAACACAGAAAGAGATACATTTTTGGAATTTGTTTTATTGGATTATGTTAATTACTATGTAGTTATGTATTGAGAGTTTTAAA
This sequence comes from Pseudochirops corinnae, assembly GCA_028646515.1. Lineage (NCBI taxonomy): Eukaryota > Metazoa > Chordata > Mammalia > Diprotodontia > Pseudocheiridae > Pseudochirops > Pseudochirops corinnae. Next base: position 202,635,551 of record CM053590.1, on the reverse strand, counting down.
TCTTTTTCTCATTTTTTTTTGCGGGGGGGAGGGTAAATGAGAGGAACAAATGAATTAAAAATACTTGTTTCTTGAAAAAAATGAAAAGGAAAATGACCCTTTATTTCCGCTGGTCGACGTCCCATTTGGTTTGGGCAACTTTTTCTTAGAAAAGGGCTCGGAGGACATGCGGTGATATTATTAAAGGTGCGTTGTTTTATAACAGCATAGAAGTCGAATTGTCTCTGTATATCAATGGTAATTGTGAATTTACCTGGAAGAAAGGAACTCTAGATTATATTTTGGAAATTCTGAGTCTCAAAGGTGAGGGAGAATTTTTGTTCAGTTCTTGTGGAAAAGGAGGAAATCCTTCATCTGTGGTCTCTAAAAGAATTTGGATTCATCCCCTACTGAAGCTCCCCGGGGGTGGGGGGGAGAGAAGGGGATTGACTGGTGGACCAGTGAACACTGAAGGGGTGAAAGCTGGGGTAAGCCTCAGTATTAACTCAGACCTGGGAAAGGCTGCATTCAGGAAGTGTATTTTCTCTTAGCTCCCCATGACCGTGACCCATGGTGAAGAATTTAGGACTATTCTGGAATTATCATTTGGGTAGTGCCCCTCTTGTTCTTGGGGCTATTCCTTCTCAAGGTCATTGCTTTACATTTGGATAGGTTGTTGTTGTTGTATTGTAAATCACAAAGGACCAGACTGACCCTAGGTCCTTCCAAAGGGGAGAAGCAAAGCCTAGAATTTCTGGTCTTCATTCTCTTCCTTATTCAGTTACTCCTTCAAGAAACCATTAATTTGTTGGTGCTCTTTTCCTATCTTTCTGGTTTAGTTTTTCTTTTCTCGCTCTGGTCTGGAGGCATATGCCAGACTTATATCTCTGAGAGTAGTGCTGTGTGTTAACAATCCTAAAACCATTTAAGTGGTGGAAGGCTGTCCAGAGGATCTTTTGGGGATTGTCCTCTAAGAATGGGATATGGTAGGAGCCATAGTTACCAGGGTCCTTTGCCGTGTAGATTAGGTGAGTTTTTACCCTGAGAGTCAAAGGCATTAACTTCAAGATTTACTTGGTCCAGGAGGCTAAGGCTTGAGCCATTGATGTGGCTTCCTGATCACTTAAAGCCATAAATGAGGTCAACTTATGAGTCAATGTCCTTTAGACTTTGTGGATCTTTCATGGTTATGCAAGTCACCACACTCTGCCCTGCTGACCAGATACACTTCTGTATGGGGATATGATCAGTGTTATACCCTCCATGATTAGCCTTTCCATTCATTCCTTTTAAAATTCTCTTTTTGCCTTAATATATCTAAAAAAATGAATCAGCTTCCTTCCCCTCCACTTCCTGTCTTTATTTTGTTCATAGCATCCATCACCAACCTTCACTCGTTCTGGACTTTATCCATCCTGATACAATTGTCACAAGACCATGCTACTTTTTTGTATACATCCTCTATGACCTAAACTTGCTTCCATATACTATACATTAAAAAAATCTTACTTTGTCATTTGCAACCATGTTAGGTTCCTTAAACATTTCCCCATATTCTTCCTCATTAGAATAATTTGTTTGTTTCCAGTGCTGCGGATGTGTATCATTTTAAGGAGAGTAGACAAGATAAAAGTGGTAGGTAAGGAAAAGAATTTATATGTAAATTATTTTTTATGATTTCTGGTCACAAATTTTATATTACTACTTTGCTTTCCACACTACCCAGAATGTTTTTGCAAGTCCTCCTCCCACCATTAACCAGTGCACACTCAGGGAACATCTATTCATTTTTAATATTAGCCTAAGCAAAATATATTGAGGATTATGAATCTGCTACAGGAGAAGAATCACATTATGTTTTCTATAATAAAAGAGATGGATTTTGGATTATCTTAGTTGTTGTGTCTTTCTATTAGTATTGATAAGAGTTAACATTTCTTTCAAGTTACTAAATACACATATAAAAGAATTTTTAAAAATGTAAACAAGTATAAATTAGTAGGCAAGTCAAGCCTCAGCCTCCTCACCTATAAAATGAAGGGGTGCATTAAGTCCTGGGATCCTTTCCTCCTCTAATTCTGTGGACCTTCCTTGAGTTAGCTAAATAGTGATTTTGGAACTCAGGTATTATTTACTTCCCTGGAGCAATAATTTACTGAAAAGCATCCTGGAAGCTTGTGTTTACACATCTTTCCCAAAATAACTAATAATTTGTCTTTCTCAAACATCATTTAGGGCAGTATGAAAGGATAAGTTATAGATTGACTGAATCACTGAAGGGTTACAATGTGAAGAGACCTTTCAGATCATCTAGTCTAGTGGTTCTCAACCTTCCTAATGCCGCGACCCTTTAATACAGTTCCTCATGTTGTGGTGACCCCCAACCATAACATTATTTTTGTTGCTACCTCATAACTGTAATTTTACTACTGTTATGAATAGTAATGTAAACATCTGATATGTAGAATGTATTTAAATTGAACATAACCCACAGGTTGAGAACCGCTGATCTAATCCTACCTTTCTCTTCCTGATTCCACCATCCTGCCCCCTCCTCCCTTTTAGATGAAGCTAAGAAAGAACAAATGGCTTGTTCAAAATGCCATAGATAGTCACTGGAAAAGCTGGGACTTGAATTGAGGCCTTTTGACTCCAAGTCCAAGACTGGTGATTTTTCTATTGTACCATAAAGGGAGGAAAATGGAATTTGGGGCAGATAAGCTCTCTGAGTGATGATAAAGGAAAGAAAGAAAAACCAGAGAAGAGGTTATTGAAAGAATAGGAAGAAATGCCCCTCCTCCAGTACTGTGTGTACCTTGGCAATGAAGGAGATTGATTGATAAGAGCAATGCAATGAGGAAATAGTGATACTAATCACACTTAATACTGTTGGATCAATGTTTATTTGCAAAGGGTTTTACATAGAGCCCACATCCAGTCATCCAGTGGTGGGGTGGGGGTAGGCACAAGGGGAGGTGTTCTTCGTAGGGTGGATCTCTACTTTTCAAATATTTAGATTCTTTGTTTGACATGATAGAATTTAAGGCCACCCTATAATTATCCAAGGTCTCCTGATTATCCTTCCTGGCTGCTTTTAAATCCTTATACTTTGGAACCTCAGTCTCTAGATGTCACATTTATATACACATTTATATGTGCATATTTATATGTACATGTGTAGTGTGTGAGTGTGTGTGTATGGGGGGGAGGGGGTTGATTTTCATGCTACTCCATAATCTGGTCAATATAATCACAGAAAGGAAGGGACAAATAATAGGCATGAGTTGTTCTTGTGTTAAATGAAATGCAAACATCTGTTTCTGCTCTGTTATCCCTGTGTGATGTATGAAGACATTTTCCTGATAGAACTGGAAGACTACTTCGTCATTGTTTGGCTGAAGATTGTCTACACTCTTCTTGGCCCTTAAAAAAACTAAGCTTGTCAGCCCTGGATATATTCATGGTGGGAAGTGGGTTTGTTGAGAGTGACCTGTGAATGTCTACCAGAAGACAGAAGGGGAGGGAGGAAGGAATTATTCCTCAATAGTTGCCCAACAGGGCATACTGTAGATATGGATGAGGAAGAGAGAAAGTGAGAGAGATATAGAGAGAAGCAGATAAGTAGAGAGAGACAGAGATAAAATGAGACAGTGAGTCATTCAGGGGAAGCACTTCTAAGGAGGGTCATCTCTGGCATCATTGAAGAAAGTCAACTACAAATTCAGGAGCGAATTCATTCTAGTAGTTGGGAGTCAAGATGCAAAGAGGAGGAAGTCTGGGAAGCCTTACTGAGTGATGTGTTTAGGAAAGATACTATATCCCGAGGCGATACTAGGAAAAGTGAAAGTAACTTGGGGCACAGCTGAACTGGAATGCGAGTTGCCTCCCCAGTATATGTTCCTTATCTATGCCACTAATTAGCAGGGCACTCTATTTGTTTTTGTTCTTTCTGTTGATGTCATATGTTTGCCCTAGGTTTTAGGAGGGTGGGGAATGTTTCACAGTTATTTCTTAAGTGCCTTTGCTTTAAGCTGATTGTGTTTACTGTCCAACTATTTAAATTATGTGTATTGATGGGGTCTCATGAACTGGGGTTTTAGGATTGGAAGCCCACAGAGTAATTTGGGACTTGAGGGCGACTGCCAGTTTGTGAGCAAGTTAGGGTCAGTCTCAGAGGAGCAGTGCATAAATATTTTTAAATTTATATACTTCTTCTGAGTAATGTTTTCCTACAAATGAAAGCCATACCCTCAAAATAACATAGAGATAAAAAGGGGTTGTGTGACATAAAAGATATGGAGCAGGTCTTGTTGATGGGGTTTAGGGAACCTCCTTGAATCTGAGGAATTTGCCTGAGGCCATAAATCTTTCATTATCTCTAGGCCCAAATCTTGGTTATTCTTAACCTAGCCCAGCTCTCCTTTGTCCAGCTACTTCCCACCCTTGATTCTATCAAAATATCTATACCCAAATCTGTTAGCCTTAAACTAGCTTTGGCCCTCCATTGTCTGTCATCTCCAGGTAGCCTTCAGCTATTTCCCACCCTCAGTAGTCAAGATCCTCCTTAGACTTCTCCTCAAGACCTTCCCCAAACGCCTCCTCCAGATCAGCTCTAGCTCCCTCCACAGTTTTTTTGTATAAAAGATCCATTTTGCCTCCATGAAGGTGTTGAGATTCAATCTAATACAGAGTCAATCTGTGTTGGATTGTTCTGGAAATACTTAGGTTCCTTAATGTAGAATCTTTTATTCTACATTATGTAGAATCTTTAATAAACTTTGTTTTACTTTGACTGAGAGAAGGCTTGAGTCGAATTCATATGGCAGGATCCAGTGTGTCTGTGTTTTGGGGTCCCTAGCACCCCAAACCCCAACCTCAACATTGTGGTCAGGAAGATCTGGGTTCTCTCTCTTCTTTGTCATATATTAGTTGTGCGACCCTGGGTGAGTGACTTAATCTTTCGGTGCCTTACTGTGATCTCCCCACAATGATGAGATCCATTTAAAAAAAATGCAAACAAAACCAAGCTACTCAGGGTTTAGAACAAGCCAGATTTAAGTAAAATTCAGAGCAACATGACCCTACTCATTAGTACAATATTGTAGAAAATAGTCCATATTATTGAAAAAAATATGTTCTTTGTTAAGATAAGTTGTGGACTATCAGACTTTTCTGACTGGTTTCTGACCCCAGTTTGTCCTGAAACTGCTGTCTTAAAGTTCATCCAATATTTTCTTAGTTGCTAAGCTTGATGACTTTTTCTCAGCCCTCAACACTGCTGAGGTTTCATGACAATCTTCTTTTCTCGTAGTCCTGCCTTTTTTAATGCTACTAGGTCTACCCAGTTTCATTGTTCTCTCCCTGCACCCTTACTATGGGCTTCCTCCAAGACTCTGTCCTGAGTTCCATTCTTTTCTCTTTCTATATTTTCTCTCTCATGGTGATTGTGTGCTTTTATAAGTTCTGCTATCATTTTGAATGGGAGGGGGAAAGAGAGAGAATAGGAGAGAAATAGAGGGAGGGGGGAGAGAGAGTGGAAAAGAGAGAGAGAGAGAGAGAGAGAGAGAGACAGAGAGAGCACTTGAATCCCTCCATTTTTATTTCCATCTCCATCTGGTTGTCCTTCAATCCAACAAGTCCAAAAACTCTTCTCACAATCTCCAGCCTTATTTGGTGCCTCTTTCCAATTATCCCATTTTTATCAGTGGTATTGCCATCCTCTCAGACTCAGACTCTGTCAGTTGTCATTTACTATTTCTTTTCCCTTACCTCACATATCCAATCACTTTCTAGTCTTGTCAGTTCTGCCACCATGACATCTTTTAAAAATGTCCCTCTCTCCATTTGTATAGCCATCTCCCATCCAGTTCAACCCTAATCACGCTATTGTTATACCCTCCTCTCCACAGGGGTACTCCACAAGGGTAGTACTTGAGGCTAGATCTTCTTGGTTTTGAGGCTAGCTCTCTATCCACCATGCCACTTTCCCTTTCATATTCTTCTCAAAATAACCTTATTAACCCATAGGTCTGACCATGTCACTCTTTAGTTTAAAAAAAAAAACCACCCAAAACATTTGGAACTCTCTTTGCCCTTAGAATAAAATACAGACTCTTTTAGCCTGGTGTTTCAGGTGCTCTGCAGCATTGTTCCCACCTCTCCCTACCTTCTTAGCCTCATTTCATGAACTCTCTCTTCCTGACAAGTGGACTATTAGCCATTCTCTGAACTCAAAATGCCTGTTTCCTACATCTGCGTAGGTTACCCACCCAGTATGGAATGCACTCCTTTTCCATTTTCATCTTTCAATACTTTTTCCTTCAAGGTTCAGGTGAGATGCCTCCACTATGAAATCTTTGTTGAGCCCCATCAGCTAAAAAGTATTCTTTCCCTCCTTGATTTTTCCCAGAGTATTTTGTTTGCATTTCTCCCATCATACTCTTTTGTAGATACCATATTCTACCCTCCTCCCCCTGCTTCCAAAGTATATACAAAGTCCTTGAAATCAAGACTACAATTTAAAAAAAAAAATCTATGTATCATATAACATGTTTAAAATATTTATTGAATTGCATTGGAAAAATGACATTAGATAGAATAGTGTTATGATTTTGTGAGCATGGAGTAGTGGACAGTGTTGAATTTGGAGTCATGAAACACTGGGTTCAAATCTTACCGCAGAACCTTACCATCTGTGCTACTTGCTTTGACAAATTGCTTACCCATTATGAGACTTAGTTTTCCTCATCTGTAAAATGGAATCTTAATACCATCTAACATACAGGGCTGTTGTGAGGAGCAAATGAAATATGATGTATAGTGCTTTGTAAACCTTAATGAACTATATAAATGCCAGTTGTTATAATTATTATGACAGATTGATATAAAAACACTTATTTGAGCAACTAGGTTGCTTGGTAGATGATGTCTGGATCTGGAATTGAATCACTTGAGTTCAAATGCGCCCTCAGACCTTGGCTTGTGACTTACTAGTCACTTGACCACTTCCTGCATCAGTTTTCTCTTCTGTAAAATGGCACAATAATAATACCTACCTCCAAGAACTGTTGTGAGGATCACTGATAATATTTGTAAAGCACTTTGAAAACCTTAAAATTCTATATAAAAGCTAGCTATTGTTCTTAGTTGGAGAGCTTCATATCTTGCTTTTGTATGAATTGCTAAACTAATTGAAAAGTTTTTTGAATGGCTTTTATTCAGATTGGCCTTCTGTATTGACTGTGTCACTTCTATATTGATTGTAGGAAACAGTTGGCAACCTTTGCTTCTTTTGGTTTTGCATAGACAGAAGTCGCTTGTAGAAAAAGTGTTAGAGGCATTCTCTGACTTTAGTAAGGATTGCCCAATGTATCTAGAAGGCAGGGCTGGGATTCAAACTCCTTCCAAAGGTAATATAATTCTGAGCTTGAATCAAGCTGCAGGGTGAGGTGAGGCATGGGCTCCCCCATACTGTGGCGGTCCAAGTCTTTCAAGTTGCCCTTTGAAAGGAAGTAGGATAAGCAACCCACTGTGAATTTCTTGGTTTATGAAGATATAAGTCCAAGGAAAACAGCCCATTATCTTAACAGCTTTTTTCCTCCTCTCTAGGTTTAATTATGGATACCATATAGAAATGACAGCCTCTTGAAATACAAAACTGCCCAAGAGGAGAGCTGTGGTATTTATCCTAAGTGATGAATTGCCCCATACAGGCAATGAATCAGAAAGAGCTTCTCAGAGGATGATGACTGAAAAGAAAGATAAGGAGGTTCCACTGGGAGGATGGGGGATCAGAGGATAATTGTTGTGGTAAAGTTTATTTATGTTGCCACTTCACTGTTTTATGGGAAATCTTAAAAGTCACATCTCTGGAGCTGGAAACTTGGCAGAAAGACAAGAGAAACTTGTTCCATTTCCATCCAAGTGGTTGCTAACGAGATGGCCATGGGACCCACTCTATTTCCAGAAATGATTGTGCCTAGTCTGAAATTAGAATGGAGAAAAATGAGTCAGAATGAAGTAAAGATGTCTCATTCCAGTCACTTTCTGGGAATATGCTCTAATTGCCTCTAAGAGATGTTAAGTGTGTACAGGTTATCTCAGGGGGGAAGGTTGAGGCAATCTTTTGCTTCATTCTAACCAGTCTTTTGCTGGTGAAGACTGGGGGAATCTAGAAACATCTCTGCCTCTTCCCATTGCAACACACTTAGTAAACAAATCTTCTCCTCATTAACTTTTTCTAAAAAACTGCTAGAGGTGTGACTGCACAGTAGCTTAAGTCTTAAAGAGTTATTTGCCTAATTGGTGACATTATGTCCAAGTCTTCTTCTTCACCATCAAGGCCATCTAGAAGTCAGGAAGACCTGAGTCATGTAATTTGGAGGATGAGGTTACTAAGAGTTTCTGTTGTTGTACCTGATAGAATTCTGATGGAAAAGGGTCAGGAATTAGGTTTCAGGTACAAACAAAATGAGGTAACAGGGAAAGTGCTTTGTAAATCACTATTTAAATGCAAGTTATTGTCTAAATTCTATTACTGACTCTCAGCTGCTTGCAGCTTGGGTAGCTAGGTTACACAGTGGATGGAGTGCTTAGGTGAGTCTTCCTGAATTCAAATGTGACCCCAGACACTTAGTAGCTGTATGACCCTGGGCAAGTTATTTAATCCTGTTTAACCTCAGTTTCCTCATTTGTAAAATGAGCTAAAGAAGGAAATGGCAAACCACTCTAGTGCCTTTGCCAGGAAAATACCAAATGGGGTCAGACATGAAGAGTTGGGCATGACTGAAATTACTGGACAACAGTAACAACAGAGTATTTATTTACATATTCAAGATTTCTTAGCTTGGGGTCCTCTCATTGGGAGTATTGGAGACATTTGGGGACAGCCCTAGATTGACTACACTTCATTTTCATCCTGGCTCTGCTTCTGACTCTCCCACTTTACCACCAACCCCCTGCTTGAATTCCTCACTCCTCCACCCATTTCATCTCACTTTTCAAGCTGTCTAATCTCATTAGAATGTAAGCTTCTTGAGGGCAGGAATTATATTTATTTTTGTTTGTTTTTATATCATCAATACTACCCACAGTGCTTAGAAAATGTTTATTGTCTTCCTAGTCTGTAAAAGTTGGAGATACTTTAATGCCCATCAATTTGTTTTTAAATAGGAAGTGGAGTTTCCAAAGCCAATAGGAAGATCCTCTTCTCAAGGATGGAGATCAATGCTTTGTACCTTCTGAGAGATAAGGAAGAGTAGGAGAGATGAGAGTTTGGACTTTTCAGTCTCTTTGGGTTCTTCTGCCTTCCAACTTCAAGAGAGAAGATAGGAGATGCCAACCTCTTTCAGGGGCATCAAGTAAGACTCTAGGAAGAAACCGACAGGCAGACTTCGATTAAGTTCCCATTCCTAGCTTGCTACACTAAAGATTTCATGAATTTCTTTTCCCTTGGGTGAGATCTATGATTCTCTTTCTTAGTCTAACTGAACTAGCTCACTCCCAATGGGAGAGCTTTTTCAATCTAGATTGTTTTGTAGGTATATGTACTTTCTCTCATTTCTGTTTTGCTATAGACTTGGAAGTTTTTGCTATTTGCGATATTTCATTTTGAAACTGGCATTTGGTAGGAAGGGGATTAAGTCTTGATTATAGAGCCTGGAGTCTCTCCCAGCCAGGTATAATGTTCCTTTGAAGGATACTCTTCAGGCGAAACATACCTATTTCTTTTGACAGATATTTATGTTTTCAAGTCTTTCATGGTCTTGGTCATTTTTTTCTGGACATATTTTGGACTGTTTGTCTTTCCTGAAGTGTGGTACTTAGAACTGAACTCAAAATTCTTAATGTGGCCTGGCAGTTGGTTGAGTATAAACTCTCTTCTAAGAATAAAATTGGCTTCTTGGGTTATTGTTGATAAGCAATCATTGAAATTTCATGAGAAGAAAATTCCTAGGAATAGCACTGATAATTGTGAATATTTCAGGAGCACATTCATTAGATCTTGCTTTTAAATAGGTAAAATTGATTAAAGCAAGAACAGATGGATTTTCTTGTTTACTGAATTTTAATGAATAAATGACAATTGTTCATTTGTCTAGTTTTGAGTTATAGCAAAATAATGAAGATAGCAGTTTGATGCAAAATGATGCAAATAAGGCAAATTATCTTTGAAAGATTTCCATGAAGTACAATGTTGAGATACATATGATTATAGAACTTTATGTGAACATATATATATAAATGTATATGAACATGTATGTGTGTGTACACAGCCACATATGAACATGATTCTGTGTCCGCTTGTCAATTGGTCAATAAACATTTATTATGCACATCCTACGTGCCAGGGAGTGTTCTAAGCTCATGGTGCAAAAGAAAGATAGTTGCTACCTGTATTTTTAATGTGATATGAGCAACTGCTGTGAATATATATAATATATTTTAAGGATCCATTTGCATAGTATAATAAGCACTCTTCACTCAAAACTAAACCAGAGTAACATTTATTCTGCACACAAGGGCAATACAAAACAGCATTATAAAAACACAGAAAGATAAAGCTCAACAAAGTACATGTTTTGTATGAATATGCAATCCATTTGAACAATTTAGAAACATTCATATCTATTCCCAAATTAGCTAAAGCAAAGCTAGTGGACAATTAGAGAAAATTCTTCTGATATTCTAATGTATGTTGGTGGGGGTAAGATCACTGTGGGTAACCACTGGGCAATAATTGTCAAAGCTTGAACATCATCTTTTCCAGCATTGCACAATCTGCTGGTTAAGGTCTTAAGATCTACATTGTTTACTATACCCAAACCTGTTCCTGCTCCACCAAGTAGTGCATCATACCATGCTCTCTTTTTCTGATTACATTGTTGTAGAGTAGGGAAAGAAATATTGCAAAACAGAGGGTTCAAGTCCTGAAAGCCCTCTTGGGGTGTGTCCTTCTCCCCACATTGCTGTTGCAGGCTCCTACCTGCTACTCTCAGGTGCACACATGCTCTAGTGAGCCAAATAGTCCAACACTGCTCCAGCCCGGGCCACAAGATCTGGGGGGCAGCTGGGCAACAAAGCTGACAGGGTGGGCTCCCAGGGGTTATGGCACTTCCACTATCCCACCATAGACAACTCTACCCCTGGGTCCCAATCTGTCCTGGGGAATGTAGCAGGAAAGAATGCTTACAGCTTCTGCCATGCTCCTTTCATCTTGACCAGAGACTGATTCCTGAGCCCTGTGGTTAACCCTCCTGCAGATCTAGGGTCCAGACAGTCAATTCTCTCCCTGCTCCTGCCTGGGTACAGGCATAGCAGGCTTCAGGGGCCCCTGCCCCACAGCTTCTGTTTCTGGCCCATACTACCCAAACTCCAGGGAAGCTTGTCCTCCCCCAGCCTCATGTGGGGGGTGGCCATTCCGGCCTAGACTCTGGGTACAACATAGTGCCAGGACCTCCATCCCTCTGGCACAGTCTGGGGTAAGGTTACTCCACTCAAGCTCTGGTTCTGGTCATGGCCTTGGCTCTGAGAAATTCAAAAGAAACTTCTCTGGCTCCTTTATCTCTATCTGAGCTATAACCCTTTCCTGTACTCTGAATTTCTTCTTTCATATAGGGAAATTCAAAAGGAACTTTTCCCATGCATCTTTTCCCTTCACTACCACACATCCAGAGTCTTTCTCTGGCTTATCAAATAACTCTGCCTCTTGAATGGAGGGAATAATAAACATATGAGTCCTAAGAATATGGGTTTTGGTTTTTAACATTTCTCAGACTTTCTCATATGCTTCTTTTTCCTCTGGTTCCTGGAATAAATCAATCTGAACCTCCCATAACTGGGCTTCCACTGACAAGAGCTTTTCAGCACTTTTTCCTCACAATAGTTAGCTTTAACCAAACTACAACACAAGAAACTGAATTGACAACTTGGCTCCCCCACCTTCCACAAGCATGTTTTTCTCTTATAGTTATTGCTCCCTTCTTATCAAGGGTATCCCCAATTTTCAATAAAACTTTTTTAAAGCCTCTAAGGGTAGGGGGCACATCCTCCCACTCCTGGGAGTAGGTCCATACTCCATTCTCTCATTCCTTGGGAGAGCTCCATAGAACCATAGCTACAATAGTCACAAAAAATAACACAATAACTGGGAAATAATGGACAACTATCCCAGTCCCACTAAACCCCATACTTACCTTTAGTCTGTGCAGATCCTGCTGACTACGCCAGATGTAAGAGCACTAACACTCAGCAAACAGGATGGCTGCTAACATAGGTTCACTCTTGATCTGGTCAAACAGAAAAGGCAGTTTCAGAGGGGTTAACAATCTTACCTTATCCTATCTAGTCTTCTTACAAGGGTTGCTGAGCAGTAACCCCTACAGAATTCCCTAATCACCCTTCTCACAGGGGCTGGTGAGAAGGGGGAGGGGCAACTCCTCTTATGTCTCAATGGGGCTAATGGAGCCAGGCACAACTTGCACATTCCCCTAAATCCCCTCAAGCCTCAATGGGGGCCCATTGAAGCAAACACAGATTCCTCTCGAACCTTAATGGGAGCCAGTCAAGGCACACACAGATTTCCCCCAATCCTTGATGGGAACTGATCAAGGGAGAACTGATCAAGGGACACATAGCATCCCAGCTTGTGTATTCCACCCTAAAGATTCCCCATCCACTGACCAGTGCCCACCTGCTTTATAGCCTCACAAGTTTATGTAAGGATCTATATCTAATGTCTGGGAGGAGGAGATTATTGGGGCCATGGATCTGGGGAAACTGAAATCCAAGAAATAATAACAAAAATCCCACCTTGCTTACATTTATACTGCCCTCCAGGATTTTTACAGTCTCAAGAGGGAACATGAAGATGAAACACAAAGCTAAAAAAGGTGGGAGGCAAGGGACATTGGAACACTTTGGAGAAGCTATCAATCTGAGAAGTTCTAAGGTATTGCAGCAGGTCTTTCTTTAGATGGAGTTTGGAGTTCATGGTCCCATTCCCCTATCAGAGAGGCAGAGGGTAGTTACAATATGGAATCACAAGGCTGATAATATATTAAAGGATGGTAAGGTTATCTCAGTAATGAGCTTCCTGGGGCATGGGGGAGAAGTCAGTCAGATAAGTCCTAAGGTAGTACAGCCAGGTGGGAATTGAAGTTCCCTCGTGCCAAATGATAGTGTGATGACTCTGTACTCACAATAAGAGTGAGAATGGGAAGAGATTTTAGAGATCTAGGGCTTCTAAACTTGGGGTCTATGAAATTATTTAAAATATTTTGATAATTACATTTTGATGTAATTGTTTTCTGCAGTCCTATACATTTTATCTTACACTTTTAAAAACTTTATTCTGAAAAAGGATCTGCAAGTTTCACCAAGCTGCCAAAGGGGTCCATGACACAAATTAGGTTAAGAACTCCTGATCTAGTCATTTTAGTTTGGAGATGAGAAAATAGAGGTTAAGAAATGGAAAGTGTCATGTCCAAAGTCACACAAGTAAGCACCAGATTCAGAATTTGAAGTCAGGTCTTCTGACTCCAAATCCAGTACTCCAGTAATATAATGTTGTCAGAAAAGAGAGTCTTAAAGGCTCTACTGAGTCAGAAAGGTGTATAGTACTGTAATGGAAGCCATCTGTGCATCTACCATTAGTAGATGAGTTTGGCAAAGTATATAGAAAATCATCACAAGGTGGACAAATGAGCAATAAAATGTGTAATAATTCCAAATAGACCTCAGTTATATCTATGTGTACATGACCTTATGAGATAATAATAACCTGATTTACTCACTTTCACCCACAAAGTTTTACAAACTATTGAACTCCAAGTAGGAAACGGATAGAGAAATAAACATTGACATGGACTTCACCCATTTACTATACAGACTTAAATATGTGAGGCAGTTGTGATAACAAAAAGGACAAAAAAGTCTAATAACAACCTCTAATAACTACCTATAAAGATACAGCAGCTAAAAGCAAAGATATCTTAAAATACAGACTAACTGGTATAATTTTGCAGAGAAAGATAGTAGAAGATCGTGAGGAACACTTGTTAATCATAATAGCAAAGAGTGATGGAGGAAAAGCTGAGTTTATAGGAGACTAAGCATTACAATCAATTAAGCCAGATCATCCCAACAACTTTTAAGGTTGATACTTGAGGGAAGACTAGATATGAAAAGTAAAAAATATTTGTTCTATATACTACATTTTTTTCTCCACAAATGGAAATGGAACCACCATATTTGGACATTTAACATCACAAACCATAAAAAATAAATGAAGAAGTAGAAATGATCCTAAAAATAATAGAGATGGTAAGTTCCTGGATCAAGTCAAGTATACAAAGAGGTCTTGTATATAGGCCATATATAATTTCAAAAGCATTAAGGGATCCATTCACAGTTAATTACCTAGTAAGGATTTCAAAAGTGATATTATATGGTAGTTCACATCTTTATGGTCACACAATTGACTCAGGTGTGAAGAATAAAAGTTCCCATTGTACTTACTCTTTTTTGGTCTTTTAAAAAAATTTGATTTGATATGACAAAATGCAGTCAAAATAATTTCCTCCAATATGTCAAAATAACATAATATGCCTTGAGTTATGCAACATCTGAGATAATTTTGTTTGATGATGCTCTGAGTATTATTGTCAAAAAGGCATAAATATCATCACCCAAGATATTTTCTATTGTTATTGTAGATACTCTTATAGATGGTGAAGTCTTCCAGAAACTCCTCTTTGTGGATGACAATGTACCGTTCACCTCAAGCTCCAGATTATGTTACAACTCTCTAAATGAGATATACAATTACTCAAGAGTTCCTACTAACTATCCACACAGAAAAAAACAAGTGGATGAAAAATGCCTGTTTTCAGACTACTATATACATATATTTGGATGGATGATCTAGAGATATGCACTATTGCTTACGTATATCTTGAATAAATGCTGCAGGTCAGCAATGTGCTGAGCCTAGAATTTAATGAGATGAAAGAATGTACTTGATTGCTCTTGGAAAATGGAGCAACATTTTCATTGACCCTAAGCTCTTTGAAACAAAAATCCATCATTCTGAACACCAATATTTTTCTGTTGATATATGGCTGTGAATCAAGGAATGTCACATCTTTGAGGAATGAAAATTGAAGGTCACTCAAAGGCCAATGGGATTGTGTGTGGTGGACATAACTAATTTGACTGCAGCATATTCTCAGTGACAAATTGATCACAAAAGATGGTTGTAAAAGATATTATTAAAGAGATATATGACCAAAAAAAGAGGTGTATTTTTCAAATAAGAAGAAGTGATAACAAATGGACAGACTACAAACTACAAATATGACTACAGCCATGTTTGTAAGAAGATTTAGAGAAAATGTTCCAAACGCATTGGGTGGATCTTCTATGGAGGATTTAATAATTAATAATAATAATAGCATTTATATAGTGTTTTAAGGTTGCAAGGAGCTTTATAATATGATTGCATTTCCTTTTCAGAACAATATTGGGAATTTGGTTCTATAATTATTTTACAGATAAAGAAACTGCCATCAATAGAGGTTAAGTGACTCATCTAGATTCACACAGTTAATGTCTAAATTGAAATTTGAACTTGGGTCCTTAGGTCCCATTGTGCAACCTTGCTGCTTCCCCAAGAAAAGGAAATAGAAAAAAATCCTTCCAAATAACTACAGAATGAATATAAAATATTTAGGAGTTATATTCTACCTTTCAAAGCTAGAGTTTGGCTTTGAAGTAGGCTGTTGTAAAGCCAATCACAAGCAGCTCTCCTGAGGACTGCTGTTGTGAATAATTTTAAGGCTCTAATTGCATAGTATAATGAACTCTGTTTATTCAGCAACAAACTAAAGCAAAACAGCAATATAACGACTTATTACTACAGTAGCCACATAGTCTTAAACCAAACATATCATTCAGTAAGTCACAATCTCCTTAATCAACATGGAGTACCCAAGTAAAGTCTTCTTTCATCTTGAGGCTGGCTTCCAATCATCCTTAATTCAATCATCCTTAAGGGGTAGTAGAAAGTACAAAGGCCATCCACCCCTAGGTCACAGTCAGTTACAATATCATCAGTCAGCACTGAGTACCTAAATGAAGTCTTTCATCTTAACTTGAGGTTGACTTCCAAACTCCATGGCTCTTCTTCTATGGGCTGGCTGCTCCCACTTCTTGCCTAGACTCACCCAACTCTTGCCTGGATTCACAGTAGGTAACTATCCCAGCTCTTGCCTGGATTCACTTCACTCTTACCTTGTAAAGTGAATCCAGGCAAGACTCTTGCCTGGATTCACATGTAGGCAGCCTCTTCTCCGGTTCTATATCTCACCTTATAGTGACTGCTCTTCACAGTTTCCATTTCTAGGAAGACAAAGTTTAACAGAGCTACAACAATATTTACATATATTGCTGACACTATCGTCTCAATTCACCTTCTGTCTGACAAAGTAACACAAATCCACAGACAGAATGCTTCTGACAAAGTAACATCAACACAGAACAGCAGGCAGAACAACAAAGTGCCAAAACCACAAGTGTTCTCTCAGTTCTCGGAAAGTAACACAGATTAACAGCGTGCTGAAATCATAAGCATTCTCCCTCTCAGTTCTTCTTGGTCCCAGCTCATGCTCAAGCTTTTATCTGTTCTGCTCCTTCTTGTTCCATCCTTTCTGTTCTGTCCTTCCTGTTTGGCTCTTTTGGCAAGTTCTTCCCACTTGGGCTCCATGTGATGATGTTAGTTCTATTAAGGGGAGCAAAAGTCACCAAACTCACTTAGGTCCATTAAGGGAAACACAGTGTATACTGTTTCCAACAAAAACTTGACATTATCAAAGGCAAGGCTCAAAGGTACTTGAATAGCTGAAACAAGGAGCAAAATGCTACTTTGCTTGAAAATACAGCTGTCATTAAGAAGTTCAAAGAGGGGTGGCTAGGTGGCACAGTGAATAGAGTACCGGCCTTGGAGTCAGGAGGACCCAAGTTCAAATACGGCCTCAGACACTTAACACAAAAAACTAGCCGTGTGATCTTAGGCAAGTCACTTAACCCCAACTGCCCTCCAAAAAGCAAAAAAAAAAAAAAGCAGTTCAAAGACTGTATAAATTACAATGTAAATGTGTACTGACAACAATCCACTGACTAAAAGCTCCTATAGGTTAAATGACTTGCCCAATGTTAATTAAGTTTGTGAGGCAGGATTTGAACCCAGGTCTTTGTGACTCCAAGTCCAGCACTCTATCGACTGTGCCACCTAGCTGGAAAGAGACACACAGCATAAGGAGGTATAAGTAGTTTGCATTCTATATTTTGGAGGAAATATACACATTAATTAGATCACAGAGCCATTGAAATATTGACAAATAACCTACATTTATACAATGTTTTAAGGTTTAAAGTGAGTTTTCCTCACAACAACCTTTTGAGGTAAGTAATGTATTATCCCCATCTTACATAAAAGGAAACTGAGGTAAGGAGAAATGATTTGCTCAAAGTCATTCAGTTAATATGTTCTTGGCTGAGATTTCATAGAATTAAAGAGATGGAAGGGACTTCAGATGCCATCTTGTCCAACATGCCTTACCCTCTGAAACATGGCTTTTTAAGGACCTTTCCTATCCCTATCACCCAAAGATCCTCGAATGGTGATCAGTCATCCAGTCTTTGCTTTAAGTCCTTTAGTGAAGGGAACCTCCCTAGCAACCTATTCTACCTTGGACATCTTCATATTAGGAAGTTTCCTCTTATATTAAATTTAAATGTATCTCTCTGCAACTTCTCCTAATTTAGGAAGCAGATCCCCTAAATCTGCCTCCTAAGGTCAAACAGAAGAAAGAAAATTGCTCTTGTATGTGATAAAAGCATTGCACAAATACTTGAAGACAGATATCATGACCATTCCCCCTGACCACTCTCCCTTCCCCACCCACATCCTCTTTTTTAAGCAACACGGCTATGGCTCTATCAGTCATGCTTAATTTGGTATGATCTTAAGCTTCTTCATCTTGTTGCTAAGGCAAATCTGGACAGCATACTAAAAAGCAGAGACATCACCTTGCCAACAAAGTTCCATATAGTCAAAGCTATGCTTTTTCCAGGAGCAACGTATAGTGGTGAAATTTAGAGTTTAAGGATATCCGAGAGCCACAGAATCAATACCTTTGAATTGCGGTGCTAGAGAACTTTTAAGAGCCCCCTGGATAAGAAGATCAAATCAGTCAATACTTAGATTAATTCAGGTGATTCACTGGAAGATCAAATACTGAAGCAGAAGCTTAAATGCTTTGGCCACAGAATGAAAAGGTGGAACTCACTGGAAAAGACTCTGATGTTGGTAAAAAGATTAAAGACAAAGACAATAAAGACAAAAGGAATGGCAGAATATGAGATGGATAGATGGTATCATGGAAACAAGCAACATGAACTTGGACAGACTTTGAGAGATGGTAAGGATAGAAGAGCATGGCATGGTTTGGTCCATGGGTCCCTGAAGAGTCAGACAAGACTGAATGACTGAACAACAACAACAAATGGCCCTGAGTGGAGAAATGACTTGTACAAGTAGTAACAGCCCCAAATCAAGTCCAATCAACCACCAAATATGCTGCCAAGGAACAATATATTGGCTTTTGTAGGAGATATAAAAAACAGTGATTCATGTACTGAAAGAGCTCATAATCTATACATATATGTATATATCTCATTATAGATAACATAATACATATGCATAACCTATATTATGTATAATCTCATAATAAGAATACTTTGCATTTATATAATCCATGGTAGTATAATAGATTTTTTTTTCTTTACAACAACTCTTTTATGAGGTAGGGAGTACCAGAATTACCACAGCTTTATAGATAAAGAAACCAAGGCTCATACTTCTTCATAGTTGTATAGTCAGTAAGTATTAGAGCCAAAATTCACAAGATACTAGAATTTAGAGGTAGAACAGACCTCTTTTCTAACCACAATATTTTATAGATGAGGAGATTGAGGGCCAGGGAGGTTAATTGGCTTTCTCAAAGTCGTAGGAGTTAGTGACAGAATGGATGTTGAGCCGAGGTACTAGGTATTGAAGTCTTAGTCTTGAGAATTAAATAGCCATAAAGACAACACTACAGAGGAGGTCATAAGGCAAAAGATGATAGATCTAAGGAGATTAAGCTCTAATGGAGGCATTAGTCAGTCAATTGGGGAGATTTGGGGGACATCAAGATATTTTATGAATGTCTTTAGAATTATATCATAAAAGTAGCTAAAATTCTTTTCACATCTAAGCTTGTCCTGGATTCTCTTCTCACAATATTTTGTAACAGCTGTCACTGAGAATGCGCTATCCTTAGCACTTTAAGAAGTGACATTGCCAATAGGTTTTATGCTGCCTCCACATGTTACCTATTTAAAAAGGGATTCAGTTGGGCCCAGGGTTCTGGGCTACTTGCCCTCTTCTGCTAAGATGTTTCCAGCCCTAGTCTTATATGACTTTTATGAAGAAGGGCTACACTTTTTCTAAAACTCTGTCGCCTTTCTCCCTTGGGGGAATCACTTAAAGCTTTGGTATGAATTATGTATAAAGTTTACCCAAAAGGGGGTAAAAGAAGGTACTCAATAGACATTGTAACTCAGGTATAGGACTGCTACATATTTCCTACACATATGAAAAAATTCTGAAAACACAAAAGTCTCAAAAATGTATACTAATTATAACTAACAACTTCTATTATATTTTCTCAGGGGCACTGATACTTAAACAAGAAATAGTGTAATTTCTGTATAGGCACTTTACTTTCACCTTGGATCTTCACTATCTAAATACTTCCAAGTCCTTGACTGTTGACAAGCTATGCCAGGACTTGGGATCATTCTTCGGTTGGTGGTCATCTCCTCTAATTAGCAGCTATAGCAACACCTTCTGTAATGCAGCTGGCACCTGGAACATCTATTCAACTAGGCAGTACATTCTGTAGTTGTTATATATGATCATCCAAGGTGGGAAGAAAAAGAAGACATCCCCTCATTACCATCTCAGAGGAAGTACCAGAGAATGCTCTGTTACATATGCTGGATGGAGGAAAAAGAGAGAGAAATAATTGAATAACTTTTTCTTTTAAGTCCATTGAGTGGATAGCTCTTCCTTCCTGGTGGTCATTAAAGTGATCACCTTGTCACTTCAAAGTTTCAAGTCCTTTAATGCTGAGCTAAACACGATATAGCCCACAGAAGTGACCCAGTATCCCATAAATAGGGGATCTCACTTCTTTCCCCCCATTATACCTTCATTATACAATTTGCAATGATTACAACTTCAATACTAGTGAGGTGCTTCATTGTAGATATTGAAAAGTAACCATCATTCCTGACAGTAACGTAGGCATTTAGAGGACACTTTATTTTCCATGATTAGTGATGTTAGCAAGAGGGAATTGGACCAAAAACTCTGGGGACTAAAGGCTCAAGATGTGTGTAGGTCCCTTTCTCCCTGGGTTTGCCTATATCTGGCTACTCTAAGCACCCATCACAGAAGCTAAGTCATGACCAGAAAATTGCTTTTACAAAGGAAGCCATTTTGAGAGGATAAGCCTGAACAGGTTATAGTGTTTCCCAGCTGCCTCTCTTACCCACGCTTCAAAAGCCTAATGAGCATCTTAGCTGGAGGGGATCCCCTGGAAGCCACCTGCGCTCTTATTCCAAGATTAATGGAATCAACTGATGCAGCAAAAATGCCACGACAGAACCTTATGCTTTCAATCGACATGGTGTCATTTAGCTAAAGAAAATCGTAAACAAAAAAGAAGAAAGAAGAAAACACTGGTGGTATAATCCTTTTTTCTCCGTCATAAAGGAGAGGAAAGGGGGTCTTTATCCTCACTTCTTAATAGGCTCAAGTGGGACTAAGCCTTTGGTTTTCTTATTCAGGGTTTTATTGTTTGTAGTTTTAATCATTAATGTTTTGTAGAATATTGAAGCTGTTGTCCAGCTCCTCTTTCAATGCCTTTTATGGAATAAGGGATTGGTAGATTTCTGTTGATGACTTGAATTTCTAGTGGCCCATCTTCACTCAATAACAATACCTCAGGGACCTCGGAAGACTTTTAAAAATCAATCTCACACAGTTATTGTGAGGGAAGTGCTTTGTGTACTGAAAAGAGTCAGATACATACCATGATTACAATTGCAGGGAGAATTAAGAATTATTATCTTAAGTAATGTAGTATCTATGATATTTTTAATAGCATGTCATATCTATAATGTTATTTTAATAGTAGTTCATTTTTTTTTCCAATTACATGACAAGACAATTTTTAGCATTCATTTTTACAAGATTTTGAATTCCAGATTTTTCTCCCTCCCTTTCTTCTCTTCCTAAAATGATAGGCAATTTGTTATATGCCTGTATAGGTAGGTTATACATGTGCTATCATGTAAAATATATGTATTATAAATATAAATTATAAATATTAGTCACAGTTGTTAAGAAGAAACATCAAAAGGGAAAAAAAAACATGACAAAGAAAAAAGTAAGTGAAGAAATTATGCTTTTATCTGCATTTAGAGTCCATCATTTCTTTATCTAGTGAATAGAATTTTCCTTCATGAGTACTTTGTACTTGTCTTGGATTATTGTGTTGCTGAGAAGAGCTGAATCACTCATAGTTGACCATCACATGATGTTGCTAATACTATGCACAGTATTTTCCTGGTTCTGCTCATTTCCCTTTGCATCGGTTTGTACAAGTCTTTTCATTTTTTCCTCCTGAAATCTGTCTGTTCATCATTTATTATTGCACCATAGTATTCCATTATATTCATATACCACAGTTTGTTCAGTCATTCCCCAGCTGATGTTCACCCCTTCAATTTCCAATATTTTGCCACCATGAAAAGGGCTTCTATAAATATTTTTGCACATGTAGGTTCTTTCCACTTTTTCATGATCTCTTTGGGATATAGACCTAGTAGTGGTATTGCTGGATCAAAGGTCATGCATAGTTTGATTATCTTTTGTGCATAGTTACAAATTGCTCTCCAAAATGGATGGATCAGCTCGCAACTCCACCAATAAAGAATTAGTGTTCCAACTTTCCCACATCTTCTTCAACATATATAATTTTCCTGTATTGTCATATTAGCCAATCTCATAGGTATGATGTGGTACCTCAGAGTTGCTGTGATTTGCATTTCTCTAATCAATATTGATTTAGAGCATTCTTTCATGTATCTATAGAGCTTTAATTTCTTCCCCTAAAAACTGCCTGTTCATATCCTTTAGCCACTGATCCATTGGGGAAATGACTTACATTATTGTAAATTTGAATCAGTTCTCTACATATTTGAGAAATGATGGCTTTATCAGAGACACTAGGTTTAAAAGTTCTTTCCCAATTATCTGCTTCATTCTTAATCTAGGTTGCATTGGCTTTGTTTGTGCAAAAACCTTTCAATTTAATGTAGTCAAATTAATGCACTCAAATGATCCATTTTGCATTTCATTATGTTCTCTATCACTTATTTGGTCATAATTTCCTCCATTTTCCCTAAATCTGACAGATAAACTACTGCTTGCTCTCCTAATTTGCTTTTAGTTTCAGCCCTTATATCTTGATTGTATACCCATTTAGATTTTATTTTGTTGTATGGTGTCAGACTTTGGTCTATGTCCAGTTTCTCCCATACTATTTTCCAGTTTTCCCCGATGTTTTTGTCAAATAGTGAGTTTGTATCCCAGAAGCTGGGATCTTTTAGTTTCTCAAACAGTAGATTGCTGTAATCATTGACTACTGTGTCTTGTGTACCTAGCCTATGCCAATGATCTACCCCTCTATTTCTTAGCCAGTACCAAGTAGTTTTGACAATTGCTGCTTTATAATACAATTTTAAATCTGGTATGACTAGGCTACCTTCCCTACATTTCTTTTCATTAATTCCCTTGATATTCTGAACCTTTTGTTCTTCCAGATGAATTTTGATATTATTTTTTTCTAGCTCTATGAAATATTTTTTTTGGTAGTTTGATTGGTATGGCACTGAATGAGTAAATTAATTTATGTAGAGTTGTCATTTTTATTATATTATTTCAGCCTGCCCATGAGCACCTGATGTTGTTCCAATTATTTAGATCTGACTTTATTTGTGTGAAAAAGTGTTTTGTAATCTTGTTCATATTGTCCCTGGATTTGTTTTGCCAAGTAGATTCCCAAAAATTTTATGTCTTCAGTAACTTTAAATGGAATTTCTCTTTCTACCTCTTGTGGTTGGAATCTTTTTTTTTTTTTTAGTAATATATAGAAATGCTGAGGATTTATGTGACTCTATTTTTTTTTATCCTTTAACTTTGGTAAAGTTATTTATTATTTCAAGTATTTTTCTACTTGATTCTCCAAGATTCTCCAAGCATATCATCGTATTCTCTGCAAATAGTGATAGTATTGTTTTTTCTTTGTCTATTTTAATTCTTTCAATTTCTTTTTCTTCCCTTATTGCTAAAGCTAACATTTCTAGTATCATATTGAATGACAGTGGTGATAATGTACATCATTGTTTCATCCCTGATTTTATTGGAAATGCTTCTAGCTTATCCCCATTACATATGATGCTCACTGATGGTTTTAGGCAGATGCTAATTATTGTTTTAAGGAAGATTCCATTTATTCCTGTGTACTCTTGTGTTTTTTAATAGGCATGGGTGTTGTATTTTGTTAAAAAATTTTTCTGCATCTATTGAGATAATCATATGCTTCTGTTAGTTTTGTTGTTGATATGGTCAATTATACTGATAGTTTTCCTAATATTGAATCAACTCTGCATTCCTGGAATAAATTCTACCTGATCATAGTGTATTATTCTCAAGATAAGTTGCTATAATCTTTGAGTTAATATTTTATTTAAAAATTTTGCATCTATATTCATTAGGGAAATTGATCTATAATTTTCTTTCTCTGTTGTGATTCTTCCTGGTTTAGGGATAAGTACAATATTTGTACCATAAAAAGAATTTAATAGGACTCCTTCTTCACCTATTTTCCCAAAATCTATATAGTATTGGAATTAATTGTTCTTTAAATGTTTGATAGAATTCACTTGTAAATCCCTGTGGCCCTGGAGATTTTTTCCTAGGGAGTTCGTTGATGGCTCGTTCAATTTCTTTTTCTGAGATGGAGTTATTTAAGTATTTTACTTCCTCTTCAGTTAATCTGGGCAATTTATATTTTCATAAGTATTCATCTATTTTACTAATATTGTCAAATTCATGGGCATACAGTTGGGCAAAATGGTTCCTAATTATTGTTTTAATTTCCTCTTCATTGGTGATGAATTCACTCTTTTCATTTTAGATGCTGTTAATTTTCTTTTAAAAAAAATCAAATGAACCACAGGTATATCTATTTTATTGTTTTTTTCCTCCATAGATCCAGCTTTTGGTTTTGTTTATTATTTCAGTAGTTTTCTTAATTTCAATTTCATTAATCTCTCCTTTGATTTTTGGTATTTCTAATTTGGCATTTAATTGGGAATTTTTAATTTGTTCTTTTTCTAGGTGTTTTAGTTTCATGCCCAATTCACTGATCTCCTCTTTTTCTGTTTTATTCATGTAAGCACTCAGAGATATAAGATTTTTCCTTAGAATCATTTTTGCTGTATCCCATAAATTTTGGTATGTTGCCTCATTATTGTCATTCTCTTGGATGACATTATTAATTGTTTGTATGATTTGTTGTTTGACCTATTCATTCTTTAGGATGAGGTTATTTAGTTTCCAATTAATTTTAGTCTATCTTTCCATGGTCCTTTATTACATATAACTTTTATTGCATCATGATCTGAAAGAGATGCATTTAATATTTTTGCCTTTCTGCATTGGATTGTGAGGTTTTTATGCCCTAGTATATGGTCAGTTTTTGCATAGATGCCATATACCACTGATAAAAAAGTATTTTCAATTCTGTTCGCGTTCAATTTTCTCTAGAAGTCTAAAATTCTATTCACTTCCTTATCTTCTTGTTTATTTTGTTGTTAGATTATATAGTTGAGAGAGGGGGAGGTTGAGGTCCCCCACTAGTATAGTTTTACTGTCAGTTTCTTCCTGTAATTCCCTTAAGTTCTCTAAGAATTTGGATGCTATACCACTTGGTGTATATATGGTGCCTTTTAGCAGGATATAGTCTCCTTCTTTACCTCTTTTAAATTAGATCTATTTTTGCTTTTGCTTTGTCTGAGATCAGGATTGCTACCCCTGCTACTTTTACTTCAGCTGAAGAATAATGTATTCTACTCCAGTCTTTTACCTTTTACCCTGTGCATATCCACTGCCTCCCTTAATCTGCCATCCCTTCTATCAGCCTTCCTCCCTTTTCTTTTTCCTTTTCCTTACTTATTCTCTCATTTGTATCCCTCACTCCCTTTTCTTTCCCCTTTTCCCTCCAACTGTCTATAGGGCAAGTTAGATTTCTATACCCTGAATATA
This sequence comes from Pseudochirops corinnae, assembly GCA_028646515.1. Lineage (NCBI taxonomy): Eukaryota > Metazoa > Chordata > Mammalia > Diprotodontia > Pseudocheiridae > Pseudochirops > Pseudochirops corinnae. The sequence goes on along the minus strand of CM053590.1, from coordinate 202,610,071 downwards.
TTATTCTCTTCTTGAGCCAAATTAGATGAAAGTAAAGTTCAAACAATGCTAATCACCATCCCTTTTTTCCATCTACTATAACGTCTTTGTGCCTCTTCATGTGATTTAGTTTACTCTTTTCTGCCCCCTCCTTTTCTCTTCTCCTATTACAATATTTTTTTTAGCACTTAATTAGGTATTTTATTATCACATCAAAATCAACAAAAACCCACCCCCTTTGTTGATGTATTTACCTATAAGATGTAATAAAGACACAGTTCTCAAGAGTTTTAAGTATCATCTTCCCTTGTAGGGATGTAAACAGTTTGTCCTTATTGAATAACACGCTAACCTCCCCCTTCCCCCCCCTTCCTGTTTATCTTTTTGTGCCTCTCATGAGCCTTGTACTTGAAGATCAAATTTTCCATTGAGCTCTGGTCTTTTCATCAGGAAGGTCTGGAAGTCCTCGTTTCATTGAATGTCCATCTCCTCCTCTGAAAGATTATTCTCAATTTTGCTGGGTAGTTGATCCTTGGTTGTAATACAAGCTCCTTTGTCTTGAGGAATACCATATTCCAAGCCCTCCAATTTTTTAATGTAGAAGTTGCAAGGTCCTGTGTAATCCTGGCTGTAGTTTCATGATATTGGAATTGTTTGTTTCTGGCTGCTTGCAACATTTTCTCCTTGATCTGCTTTCTGGAATTTGACTACAATATTCCTTGGTGTTTTCAGTTTGGGATCTCTTTCAGGAGGTGATTGGTAGATTCTTTCTGTGACTATTTTATTCTCTGGTTCTAGGACCTCAGGGCTGTTTTCCTTGATGATTTTTTGAAAGATTCTGTCCAGGTTCTTTTATCATCATGGTTCTCAGGTAGACCAATCATTCTTAAATTATCTCTTCTGGATCTATTTTCTAGGTCAGTTGTCTTTTCCAATGAGGTATTTTACATTTTCTTCTATTTTTTCATTCCATCAATTTTGTTTGATCAATTCTTGATGTCTCATAGAATCATTCACTTCCATTTGCCCAATTCTAATTTTTAATAAATTGTTTCTTCAGTGGATTCTTTCAATACCTATTTTACTCTCTGGTTCCAGGATATCAGGGGAGTTTTCTTCAATAATTTCTTGAAAGATGTTTTCTAGGTCCTCCTTTTTGCTTATGGCTTTTAGGTAATCCAATAATTCTTACATTGTCTCTTCCAGATCTATTTTCTAGGTCAGTTTTCTTTCAAATGAGGTATTTTACATTTTCTTCTACTAGTCATCCTTTTGAACTTGTTCAATTGATTTTTGATGTCTCATTGAGTCATTAGCTTCCACTTGCCCAATTCTAACTTTTTCCTCAGTTAGCTTTTGTACTTCCTTTCTCATTTGGCTAGTTATATTTTTTAAGGCATTGTTTACTTCAGTGGATTTTTGTGTCTCCTTTTCCATTTGGCCAATTCTACTTTTTAAGCAGTTGTTTTCTTTTCCCAAGCTGCTGACTCTTTTTCATAATTCTCTTGTATCTCATTCATTTCTTTAACAGTTTTTATTCTACCTCTCTTATATGATTTTTAAAATTCATTTTTGAGCTCTTCCATGATTTCTTTCTGGGCTTGAGACCATTTCTCATTTTTTTCTGTGGGATTTTGTCCAGAGGGTTTTTTTTTTGACATTGCTATCCTCTTCTGAGTTAGTGTCTTGATTTTTCCTGTCACCATAATGACTTTCTATGGTCCGATTCTTTTTTTGTTGTTTTTTGCTCTTTTTTTTTTTGGCTTTTCCCCTTTCTTTTAAATTTTAACTCTGCTCCAATCATAGAAGGGGCACTATCTCAGGCTTCTTGTGCAGGTTTACAGACCTTGACTGTTTACATGGTGCTGTACTGATGTTGTCCAGAAGCTAATGAGGGACCTTCATGTTTGATGCTGCACTGAAGGGGTGATGTGGGGGATGGCTGGCACTGTTGGAGGTCATAGAGTTCTGGCAGTTCACCTGGTGGTGAGCCACAGTCCTAATGTTGATGTCTGGAATGTGGTGAGGTGTGTGTGGGGGGGTGTTTGTGCATTTTCCCAGGCAACACTAAAGTACTTGGAAGTTTGGTTGCTGGAGGCTGCCCATTTGCCCAGGACTATGCTAAAGCATGTGTCGGTTCTTGGAGCTGGAGTCTGACCATTCCCCAGATTATGCTAATGCATGTTTTTTTTTTGGGAAGGGTAGTCCTGGTGTTGTCATTTGCCTGTTCCACCTCACTGGGGCTCAGGATCTCCCAATGATTTGCTGAAGTGGGGCTTGCCCTGGCTTTCTGGGATGCTTCCTGAATGGTACTCCCCATTTACCTGGGTGAATCAACAGTGGTGATATATAAGGCAAGACAGAATCATTGCCCTCCTTCTTGAACTTTAGCCTCCATCTGCCTCTAGGTATTAACCTTACAATTCAATTTTAGAATGGTTTAAGGGCCACAAGATGCCCAGTTGTCTAATTTGACTCTTCCGTTTGTCCTCCTGTCACTTTAGGACCAGTTGGTGAGAGGAGACCTTTCAAATCCAGAACCTAAATTTAAATAGAGAGGGGTAGAAAATGATGGAATTTGGGTATGGGAACAGGAAGACATTCTTATGATCTTCAATAATCCTTTTAGAAGGTCTCAAAGTATTTTTTAAAGGTTGCTAATTATTCTCTTAAGATACGTTGATCTTTGAAAATATTTTGTTAAGTATTGAGCAGTGTCTTCCTGATATTTTCAATTCAATTAATATGTCATTACATCTTTGTGGCATTTCATTCTGGGAATGAAAAGATGACTACAAATGATCAACCTAGATGAGATACAATAGGTACATAAATTATTACAGTACAAACTATAATATTACTATGGTACAAACTTGCATATGTATATGGGAAAATAGTAAAAAAAAAAAGTATCTTGAGAGATCTGAGGAAGTGATGGCTCCTGGAATCAGGGAAAACCTTGTGACTGTGGCATGCTGGGCATTTAAAGATGGAGTAATCTTGATAAAAGGAGCTGCAGAGCTTGTGGTGATCAATGAGGTTGGCGTGAATTGCATGCAGAGAAGATGGTAGAGGCAGAGGTGGTGCGATTCCAGGAATTTGGGGAAGAGTCCAATTTTGTTTAATCATAGAGTAGGTCATAGGGAATAGTGGCAGATGAGGCTGGGAAGGTGATCTGATAGCAGCCTTGGAGTGTCTTGAATGGCAGTTTTGACCTTAATTTGTGGATAATAGAGAGTTATTGAAGACTTTTGAATAGGGAAATAATCTGCTCAGAAGAGTATCATTAGGAACATTAATTTGAAAGAGGATAGATTAGAGCAGGGAGAGATAAGATGTAGAGACAGAAATTGGGAAGCTATTATAATAGTTCATGGGATGGGTGATGAATTTCTGAAGCAACATGTAAGTGAGATTAGAAAGGATGGGACAGAGTGGAGAAATATTTCAAAGGTAAACACAACAGAACTTCTGGAAGGATGGAAATATTTTGGAAGGAATAGAAATAATGAAGTTAGAAGAAGGGATAAGCTTTGGGGAAAGATGATCAATTAATTATCATTTATTAAGTTCCTACTATGTGCCTCATGAGTTCGAATCTGGTCTCAGACACTTACTAGCTATATATCCACGGGCAAATCACTAAACCCTGTTTGCCTCAGTTTCCTCATCTATAAAAGGAGCTGGGGAAAGCAATGGCAAACCATTCTAGTATCTTTGCCAAGAAAACCCCAAAATAGGGTCATGAAGAGTTGGATAGGACTGAAATGACTTAGCAAGTGTGCTAGGCACTGTGCTACATTAACTCTGTTAAATTAACTGTGACTATTCATTGAAAGGACAATATTGGAGCTGAAGCTTAAATAATTTAGCCACATATTGAGAAGGCAGGCTCATTGAAAAAGACTCTGATATTGGGAAAGATTGAAGGCAAAAGGAGAAGGCCAAGGGTGAGATGGATAGACAGCATCATGGAAAGACTTTAGGAGATAGTGGAGGATGGAAGGGCCTGATGTGCTGTGGTACATGGGGTCACAAAGAGTTGGATACAACTGAACAACAATGACTATGCTATATGCTAAGAATACAAAGACATATATGAAAGAGTCTTCTACTCAAGAAATTTTAACTCTACCGAGGGAGACAACACATACACATGGAAATATATCAGCATTGTTATCAACAGGCAAGATTACAGGGTGATGGTGAGGTTTAGGGTGATGTTTGAAAATGAAAACAAGAGAAATTCACTACCAACAGGGAGGGACAAGATCGGTTCTTTCCAGACCACACCTTTCCTTTTCCATTAGGAAGCCCAGGCACCATGACTTTCCTTTGGCCTACATCCTACTTCCATCTTTCTTCTCTTTGGTGAATGGAGCTTTTCTTTGAGGCAACTGAACTTGAATAGCTACATATGGCTCTAGGTGCAAAAATATTTTTAGCTGTGGGGTGAATTGGTCTTGGTTCATGTGAGTTGTTTTTGCAATACTTTAGGAGCTTATAAAAACAATAATCACCACAAACTCCTATCACATTGTGGTTCATGGAACTGTCAGTTAGGAAGTAGCAGTAATGTTTTGCATAGATATTTATAAATATACATATGTATATATACGGTATACGTATGTATACATACAAATACACATGCACACACCTATATATATGGAACAAGAGAGAAGGAGAAAGAGAAAGAGAGAGAGAGAGAGAAGAGAGAGAGAGAGAGAGAGAGAGAGAGAGAGAGAGAGAGAGAGAGAGAGAGATTTGGTACTGGGAAGGGAGGACAGACACTAGCATCTGTAGAGGATCAGGAAATGGTTCAACTAGAACAATGTGTGTGTGTGTGTGTGTGTGTGTGTGTGTGTGTGTGTGTGTGTGTGTGGGGCAAAGTATAGTACTTTGATAAATTCTTCCTAGAGTCTCCATTTTCATCAGGGTAGCAGGCCAGCCTTCCTTTATACCACTACTCTTCTACCCCCAACTTCCTTTCTTGACTTCAAAATCATGGTTTTTTTGTCTTTTGTTTTTCTATTTCATCCTGGAACTTCATTCAGTACTTGGGACCTCATTACCCTGGAACATCCCACCAACCGTGTTGCCTGATCACCATGGAACATCCCTTTATAAGGCCTGACCCACTTCTGCTATCCATGAGTGTCTCCTGGAGTATCTATTTTGTGGAGCCCAGGCCAGACTCCCTTCGTTTCTTTCCTGGTCTTGTTTCTGACTTTGTGGATTTTAAAGTCATGCCCCCGCCTTGGGTATTCTCATTCTAGCCCCCTGCTTCTACTGTTTAGTTCCCTTTTGTGAATTATTTCCCCCCATTAGAATGTCAACTACTTGGAGTCAGGGGCTGTCTTTATTTTAATTTGTATCCCCAGAGTTTAGCACAGTTCTTGGAAGATAGTATGTATCTAAATCAAGGATGACTCTGAGATTGCAAACTTGGTTGACTGGAAGAATGGTGGTGCCCTTGAGAGAAATAGCAAAGTTAAGAAGAGGAGTAGGTTTTAGAGGGATGATATTGGAAAAGCACTTAAAAGCCATGTGTTCTCTCAAAACTGTGAAAAAAGTCAGGACAAAACCCCAACTCAAAAATCCACAAGTGTAAGTTTTCCCATTAGTGCTTGTCTTGCCTTAAAACGGATACTGCCTCCTAAACAGTTTATTTTTCTTATACAAGGTTTTCTTCTTCCATTTCTCTTTGTTAACAGAATACTTTGTTATCTTCTTTGCTTTTAAAACCCTACTGGAGCACAACTTTCACTTGGGGCTTTTCTTAGATGCCTCTTTCAAGGTTGAATCCAAAAGTCCTCTCTTAAAAGCTTCCACTAATAAATTGAGTTGAACTCTTCTTCTGGTATTCAGGCTGCGCATAATGTTGAGGCCAAAGCTAGGAAAAGGCATAAGTCTTGTCTTAGAGAGTCTAATTTCAGGACCAGAAGTCCCAACACCTCCTCAATACATCTGTTATATGCTCCTTGAAATCAGGTTCTTAAAAAAGAGACAAAGGCTTTTATTTCACTATTAAAGTTGAGGCTTGATTCAAAGTCACAGTGAAGTAAAAACAATTAAAGCCTGATTTTCTGAGCACAGTAGATGAAGACAAAGAGCATAACGTATCATGTACCTGAAGGAGCAAGAGGAAGAGGTAGCAGTAGTGGGGTGGGGAAATGGAAGATAAACTTGACCTATTTCACAGTTTTTCTCTATGGCTGGGACCTGTTTGTGAGGTTAGTTTTCAGGCATGAAACTCTTTCTTTGTCATGTGGCTAGAGGCTGTGACTTTACAAGGGCAAATCAGGAGAGAAAATCTACATGGATCAACCACTACTGGAAAGACAAAGTGCATATCCCAAATTTTTAGAACTATAGCATCACGGGGAAACATGGACAAGAAATGCAGGGGCTGAGAAGTCATGGGGTTGTGCTCTGTGGGACTAAAGGGAGTATTTGAATTGATGAGAACATTGATGCTGTGAGGCAGACTAATCATTCATTCATTCATTCACTATAATTTGTTCATTAGTTGGGTACCTACAATACCCAAGGTACTGGGAAAAAACAATGGAGATAAAAGAAATGACAGTATCCTTGTACTCAGAGATTGTATAGTTTTGTAGGGAAGATGAACCATGTCAATAAATATCTATAACACCAGGTAGAACATAGAAATGCAACCAGGAAGGTGCAGCTCATTTATGGCTGCAGGAAGCAGGGATCACTTCATGAAAATGGTGGCACTTGACTTGGGTCTTGGAAGAAATGGAAGAGTTGAATTAGCAAAGTTGGGGACAAAATGACATTCCAAATAGAAGGAACCCTGTCAATAAAGGCACAGAGGTAGAAAAGCACAGGGCACATTTAGGGAAAGGTAATAATCAAATTTGGTCAGAGGATAGCTAATAATGGCAACAGCTAGCATTTATATGGTGTTTTAATGTTTTCCAAGCTTTATAAAAATCTTTTTATCATCACAATAACCCTGTGAACTAGTGGTTTTTATTATCCCCATTTTACAGATGAACAAACTGAGGTAGACATAGGTTAAATGATGCACAAGGTCATATACCTAGTAAGTATTTGAGGCTGCATTTGAACTCAGGTTTTCCTGACTCCAAGTTGAGCACTCAAACCACTATTCTGGAAGTGTCTTTAAAGATCAAAGAATAGATCAGGAGCTAAGAATCATAGGTTTCAACATACATGTTGATGCTCTCTCAAACAACTTAATCTCCCATTTCCTCAAGCTGTTCTACTCCTATGACCTACTCAGTTATACACTGGGTCACACTGCTGACCTCACTATCTCCCACATGTGTTCCACTTCTACAATAAGAACTCTAAATTACCCTAATCTGATCATAGCCTCCTATTATTTATTTGATCTCCACATATGTCTTGTCCTTCTTAAATTTTTTTTGGTTCATATCATAAACTAATTTCTCTATGCTTCAATGCTTTCCCAGTTGTTAATTGAATTAAAAGAAGAAAAAAGATAGAAAAAAAAAACCCTATAATAGCTGTGGACCTCAACGTTCCCCTTTGAGACTTAGAAAACTCTAACCAAAAAATGAAATTAAGAACATGAATAGAATTTTAGAAAACTTAGATGTGATAGCTTTGTCATTATTACTGAATGGGAATAGGAAGTAGTGTATTTATTGCTTAGCAGTGCATTCTACTTTTATAAAAATTGACCATGTGCTAAGACATCAAACCATAAACAAATTCAGAAAAGCAGAAATATTAAACACAGCCATTATGATAATGATGCAGTAAATCAAATTCATTAAAATTGTTTGAAGAAAGGAATCAAAATTAAGTGGAAATGAAATAATTTAATCCTAAAGAATCAAAGAAACAACAAATAATTTCATAAAAGAAAATGACAACATTTCAGAATATTGGGTTGCAACAGTCCTTAGGAGAAAAGTTTTGTCTCTAAACACATTCATTAACAAAGTAGAAAAATTGCAGGTTAGTGATTTGGTCATCCAAATGAAATCATGGAAAAGGAACAAGTTAAAAACTAAACAAAAATAGAAATTCTGAAAATCAAAGAAGAAATAAACAAAATTGAGAACAAATAAACAAAAATACCATAATGAGTTGATAAATAAATCAAAGATCTGATTTTCTTGTGTACATGGGGGAATAGAAGGGATTATCTAAGAAAATAAACAATCTATTAATTAACCTGACAAAGAAATGGAATGAAGAAATATATAACAAAAATAAATAAAAGGAGAAATAAAAAAGAATGAAGAGGGAATAAAAAAGTTTGAAAATATTTTGTATGAATTCGATGAGCCTTTACTAAAATACAAAATACTCAGATTGTCATTGTAAGAAATAAACAATTTAATTAGCTCAATCTCAGAAAAAGAAATTAAACAAGCTATAAATGAAGAAAGAAGAATAAAGACCAGATGA